>OY855913.1:17584287-17924287 GCA_963693305.1 Meandrina meandrites
CGCGAAAAAAAGTGTCCGTAACTGAGCTGGCCGCTTACGAGAAAAGGTTCCCGTAAGAAGCCACTAGAGGTGTAGGGGATAGATGGCCGCTTACAGGAGCTTGCCCAGCTACCAATAAATACCGTATTGTAACTGGACGTGGATGACGACAAAACAAACACTGAAATATGGTACTGCATTTACTGGGAAATCATTGTGATGAACGGCGATGTAAAGTTGATTGATAAAAACAAGATACAGCGGTTGTTAATAGGATTTTCTTTCGGATGTCCGCTTATGGGAGCTTAAAACAAAGAAAAGTCTAAGTCGTAATCTCTGAAAGTGTCCACGGCCGCTTACGGGAATGTCCGCTTACGAGAATGTGAAAATGCAGGGTTTGTATGGGAGTTAAAACGGGTTTCAAACAAGGCGGCCGTAAGTAGAGCTGTCCGCTTACGACTGTAATGGTTTTTTGAGATAAAAGCGCGCTCCTCGATTTGATAATGTGGTGTGCTAGTAGGACAACCCTGCTTTAAATACAAAGATTATTTCCAGTTCGCACCAGGCAAGAACTGAGCTTTTGGAGTGTCTGAGCCTTTTGAGAAAAAGTGATTTCAGATCAAGCGATTTTGAAGAGGTCTTCGTTTTGTACATTTGGCAGGGTTATGTACAAAACGAAGACCCCGGTCAAATTCGTCGATAACCGCAATCTTAGTGCTCCTTGTTTCTGCTTCGGTCGAGAATCATGTGTAAGCCTTTAGGAAGTGATTTCAAGACGATTTGAAGGGGTCTTCGTTTTGTACATTTGGCAGGGTTATGTACAAAACGAAGACCCCGGTCAAACTCGTTGATAACCGCAAATCTCTGTGCTCCTTGTTTCTGCTTCGGCCGAGAATCATGTGTGAGCGTTTTAGAAGTGATTTCAAAACGATTTTAAAGGGGTCTTTCGTTTTGTACTTTTAGTAGAGTTATGTACAAAACGAAGACCCCGGTGAAATTCGCTGAAAATCGCATATTTTGTTGTTCCTTGTTTCGAGAATCATGTGTGAACCTTTTTCAAGTGATTTCAAGACGATTTTGAAGGGTTCTTCGTTTTTGGGTCTTAGGTGTTCGGTCTTCGTTTTGTACCCACCCGCAAACGGGTCAATTGTTGGGTTGCACACTTTTAAAAACATTCGTCAACGAAGATACCTCGCCATCTTGAATTTAATTCTTTCTGCTTACCGCGTACCGCGTAGCCAGCTCAACTTAAGATACCTTGCCATCTTGAATTTAATTCTTTCTGTCGTACCGCGTACCGCGTAGCCAGCTACTTAAATAAGATTCTTCGCCATCTTGGATTTAATTCTTTCTGCGTACCGCATACCGCGTAGCCATCCCTTTTCAGTACCGGACTCGATGTGGCGGCGTACCCTGCAGTTACTCCGCTTACTTTAAAACTGTTCAGAGCGTAGTGAAACGCCATCGAAGAAAGTTTTCAAGCTTCTACTCGCTGTGACAGTGTAAAGGCGCTCGACTTCGCTTGACGAACGACACAAGCAAATTGAAGGTGCGATAAAAGTGACAACAAAGAGAATAGGTTTATTCAATGCACACGAATTCATCTGTTTCTTCAAGTATCATGCTTTATTTATTGTCCTTTAATAGAAGCTTATTGACTTTCCAATTTCCAAATGCCATATACCCGGGCATATACCTTTAAGCGACATACGCGCAGCAGCAACAACAACAACACCGTGTTTTGTTTCCGGAGCCTTGAGATTTTCCCTGAGTTCTCCACCAAAAATACTCAACAAAGTTTGTTGGAACTGAATCAGTTTGGTCCCATAGCCATGGCATAAAGGTGACCAGTGGCACAGCAATCAAGCAAGCGTACAGCACCTCTGTCTTTTAGCCTGCCAACACAGTCGAAAACGTATGGAGCGACTTCACAGGCTAGGATCGGTTTCGGAGGTCAAGTTTCCTAGCCAGCGTAGCTTGGCGTTCTAGTCAGTCACGGAGAGCGAGAAATCGCGCGCGTTTCCCGACCCCGCACTACTGTCGACTATTGTAAGCGCCGTTAGCGCCGAGAGAAAGGCTTCCTTACCACTACAGTAGCCCTCGATTACTTTCCGTTGATTTCTAGTTTGCCTGATTGAACGAATATATTAAATGAAAATAGTAAACAGAGAGATTCACCTTTTAGATTGATCTGGCAAGGATCTGGTTTGATTGACATGCTGTCCTGTTTCTGATTGGATAAAACCACAGGAGAAAAATTCTTCCTGTAAATTTGGCGCGCTGCAAGTGATAAAAGTCGTTCGCCCTTGGTCTGCTGCCAAACCGGAAACGAGAAACGAAAGAAAGTGTACAATTCCCCTTTCGTGGTGCTTTTACTGGCACACGATCGAACGTAAATATCGCCTCCAAAGAGGAATTTATCAGCTAAAGCTGAAATCCGCCGCCTTGTGTTCGATGGAGAAGTTGAAGCTGTATTGTTCTGACAGAGGCACAGAGCTTGCCCGCTCGGCTTTCGATCGTAGGGATGAGATGATTTGCCTTTTCTTGGAGACTTTTCCAAGCAGAGCGAAGAATTGCTCTGGTAGTTATCTCCTGTTCCATTTCTCTGTACAAGAAACAAGAGAGACAATCTCTTCTTCCCAGTGTAGGCATTTTCTTGAAGGGTCTTGACAAAGTCCGAGCCAGGGAGTCATGTGAGCCATTCCGCATTCCGGTTAGCTCAAGTAACACACCAGCAAGCCTGGTTAGCCTACGATTAGTTTAGTAGTGAGCCTTTTTATCGGGATAAGAAATTTCTGGCTCGCATGACTTACATGGCTCGCATATTGTACAAACTCATCCAGAGGCATCAATCCGAAAGAAACTTTCAGGAAAACTGGACTTGACAGCGTAACCCCAAACCGAACTGTATACACGAGGTGTCAAATTGACCGGCTCTTTATATGGGCTGTACTCGGCTCACTGCACTCGCTGATTCTGCTGATTCAGTTTATTTTTTACCCTCAACCACTTGGGAGCATGTTCGCAGGTGTTAACTCTATTGTGAACAATTTTACACTGACGACATTCGAACATACAGACAAGTTTGAATACCTGTCGTCAGCCAAAGGCTGAAATCCGTACGGGACATTCGCGCGCGTGAGCTTTGCGTGTATTGTGACACGGGTAAAGTCGTTGATAGTCTCTTTCGCAGCCTGTGACGGAGACTAAGTCGTTGAATGGTTGAGCTAATTTTATTTCAATAGGTTTGGGAATATACTGAAGGTATACATGTATTTTCGTAATCTAGCGATCATTTCATTTCGAAAATTAGCTCATAGCATAAAAATTACACTTGGCCTCAATTTGAGCTCTGGCATGCTCAAACCGGGAGCCGTCATTGCAATCCCTCATCCATTTGTTTAAAAATCTCAGCACATATAAATCATGATAAATACTATAGGCTCAACCTTCAGTATATATTTGTAAAGAATATCGCTAGGATAAATAGTGTCCACACGGTTTTCAGACAACGATATTTTTTGCAATTCGCAAGATTTCTCAAGGGACAGCGACGCATCTTGAACAAATGGAACAGCCGAAAACATCTTGCCTCAAACTACGAATGGGACGGTATCGATAGCCTGTGTACAGCCGTCCCGCTCCCCTCAAAAAAATCGGTTAGGGAACCGATTTTTTTGAGGGGAGCGGGACGGCTGTACACAGGCTACTGGAACCATAGCCTACTGCAATTTACGTAGATGGTGCCACTCGGCTCGAACTCGACACGAACTCGAGATCCGAAAGCTCGAAAGCAAGTAACTTTGAAAGAGGAACAAAAGAAAAATCCCTGACACAGTTTTGTTGCCCAATTATCGGGCAACGTTCTTGCCAAATTTCAGCGAAAAAGGTTTTAAACCTTTTAAAAGACGAACTAAATGTGCGACACGCGAATGAGAGGCGGCTGTATTCGCAGGCTATTCGAATTTGGAATGGGGCATTTTTCCGGTTTAATTACACAAGACGTGTGAAAAAGTGATTACGCGTTGATCGATGAGTTGAAGGCTCATTTTACTTAAACAAAGGGAATTACTATCAAAGCGGTCTCCATCTGTCACAAGTATAAACAGTTCTATGGCAATCGCGGTCGCGAGCAACATAAAGGAAGCTTCAAACGAAGAACTAATCCTGATACCAATGAGGTTATTTTCATTCCTGTAAGCAGAGAAACGATCAACGAAACCATGCTTTTAGACTGAGAGCATCTGGGTATATTTTTTTTTGTCAAAACAATAGTGCGTTTGTCAATCTTTAGGCGATACTTTTACATCTGTAATAACACTCAATATTAGACAAAACATGTACGCATGTAATAAAGTACTGATCTCTCCTATAGTGCCAGGCGTTAGGTGAGTTAGGGAGCACCGTGAAATTCGGGATTAGCGTGGCGACGCACCGTTTTTGGCGCTGCTCCCCGCCGGGGACTAACCGAACACTTGGAACAGGCTAAGTGCCAGCAGCATCTCCTGATCAAAATATGACCCTTTGTCGCTGGCGGCTAACACTTCGTCCAAATCTTTGCCAAATTCTTTTATTCTTTTTCGTTTTGGTGCTTTCTATGTACTTAAAGGGACACGAACGTTGCCTTTTTTCTTTGACGACCTAACCGAGGGACATTGGTTCCAGACCTCTCGATTCGAAGACCGCTCGAGCGCGTTCGAAAAAAATACGGCTGTTTTGCAGTCTACAGATATTAAAGGTAATTACAAAATATAAAAAATTTCTGATATCACGTCACTTATATTTCGTGACTTTTTTTAATCGCGAAATTAATGTGTCGCAAAAATTTCATGTAATAAGCTAAATGGCTTCTGGAAAAACTTAAAAATGTTTAAGATAAGCTGTTAATAATAAAGTTAATTATTAACATATTGAGCAGTCGTGGTGTTAAAAAAAATATTGGCAATATGTTTATCATTTGCCAATGACTATGTGTGGAAGATTTGAAGAATTTTGAGTGAAAATATCCCTGTCTTTAATATGGTCAAAAATGCACCAAATTTGCCAGGGCAGGTACCTTAAGAAGACTATTAAAAGACGTTATTACTGCAGTTACATTTTATGAGTCTAAGATGTGCTACAAACTGAGATGTTCAACATAAATTATGTATCATGCAATAAGAAAACAATAATCATGGTAATTTCAAGGTATTTCCTTGTAACCATTTAGTTCAGTTGTACTGTGAGACCACAGTTTTGCATTTATTTCATATACTGCTCATTTAACACGAAATTAAAACAAATGGGCAAAATAAACATGTTGTCCGACTCTCAGCTTTGCTGGGGTATGTTCTTAGAAATTAGGTTCCAAAAATTGTGGTAAATCTCAGCCTCATATTTTTATAAAAAAGGTTCTTATAAAAGGGTATAGGAGATTGTATGGATTTAAATTTGAACGTAAATATATGAGTTTACATGCAAATTGAGTTGAAAATATTTCTTTCTTTCCATTGAAAGGCTATTAGAGGAGGCCATCATCTCCACTTATTCTGGTGGGTCCTGAGCTTGTATAGTAGTTTTGACTGGTCAAAACTACTATAGGGAACTGGTCAAAACTACTATACAAGCTCAGGACCCACCAGAATAAGTGGAGATGATGGCCTCCTCTAATAGCCTTTCAATGGAAAGAAAGAAATATTTTCAACTCAATTTGCATGTAAACTCATATATTTACGTTCAAATTTAAATCCATACAATCTCCTATACCCTTTTATAAGAACCTTTTTTATAAAAATATGAGGCTGAGATTTACCACAATTTTTGGAACCTAATTTCTAAGAACATACCCCAGCAAAGCTGAGAGTCGGACAACATGTTTATTTTGCCCATTTGTTTTAATTTCGTGTTAAATGAGCAGTATATGAAATAAATGCAAAACTGTGGTCTCACAGTACAACTGAACTAAATGGTTACAAGGAAATACCTTGAAATTACCATGATTATTGTTTTCTTATTGCATGATACATAATTTATGTTGAACATCTCAGTTTGTAGCACATCTTAGACTCATAAAATGTAACTGCAGTAATAACGTCTTTTAATAGTCTTCTTAAGGTACCTGCCCTGGCAAATTTGGTGCATTTTTGACCATATTAAAGACAGGGATATTTTCACTCAAAATTCTTCAAATCTTCCACACATAGTCATTGGCAAATGATAAACATATTGCCAATATTTTTTTTAACACCACGACTGCTCAATATGTTAATAATTAACTTTATTATTAACAGCTTATCTTAAACATTTTTAAGTTTTTCCAGAAGCCATTTAGCTTATTACATGAAATTTTTGCGACACATTAATTTCGCGATTAAAAAAAGTCACGAAATATAAGTGACGTGATATCAGAAATTTTTTATATTTTGTAATTACCTTTAATATCTGTAGACTGCAAAACAGCCGTATTTTTTTCGAACGCGCTCGAGCGGTCTTCGAATCGAGAGGTCTGGAACCAATGTCCCTCGGTTAGGTCGTCAAAGAAAAAAGGCAACGTTCGTGTCCCTTTAAGTACATAGAAAGCACCAAAACGAAAAAGAATAAAAGAATTTGGCAAAGATTTGGACGAAGTGTTAGCCGCCAGCGACAAAGGGTCATATTTTGATCAGGAGATGCTGCTGGCACTTAGCCTGTTCCAAGTGTTCGGTTAGTCCCCGGCGGGGAGCAGCGCCAAAAACGGTGCGTCGCCACGCTAATCCCGAATTTCACGGTGCTCCCTAACTCACCTAACGCCTGGCACTATAGGAGAGATCAGTACTTTATTACATGCGTACATGTTTTGTCTAATATTGAGTGTTATTACAGATGTAAAAGTATCGCCTAAAGATTGACAAACGCACTATTGTTTTGACAAAAAAAAATATACCCAGATGCTCTCAGTCTAAAAGCATGGTTTCGTTGATCGTTTCTCTGCTTACAGGAATGAAAATAACCTCATTGGTATCAGGATTAGTTCTTCGTTTGAAGCTTCCTTTATGTTGCTCGCGACCGCGATTGCCATAGAACTGTTTATACTTGTGACAGATGGAGACCGCTTTGATAGTAATTCCCTTTGTTTAAGTAAAATGAGCCTTCAACTCATCGATCAACGCGTAATCACTTTTTCACACGTCTTGTGTAATTAAACCGGAAAAATGCCCCATTCCAAATTCGAATAGCCTGCGAATACAGCCGCCTCTCATTCGCGTGTCGCACATTTAGTTCGTCTTTTAAAAGGTTTAAAACCTTTTTCGCTGAAATTTGGCAAGAACGTTGCCCGATAATTGGGCAACAAAACTGTGTCAGGGATTTTTCTTTTGTTCCTCTTTCAAAGTTACTTGCTTTCGAGCTTTCGGATCTCGAGTTCGTGTCGAGTTCGAGCCGAGTGGCACCATCTACGTAAATTGCAGTAGGCTATGGTTCCAGTAGCCTGTGTACAGCCGTCCCGCTCCCCTCAAAAAAATCGGTTCCCTAACCGATTTTTTTGAGGGGAGCGGGACGGCTGTACACAGGCTATCGATACCGTCCCATTCGTAGTTTGAGGCAAGATGTTTTCGGCTGTTCCATTTGTTCAAGATGCGTCGCTGTCCCTTGAGAAATCTTGCGAATTGCAAAAAATATCGTTGTCTGAAAACCGTGTGGACACTATTTATCCTAGCGATATTCTTTACAAATATATACTGAAGGTTGAGCCTATAGTATTTATCATGATTTATATGTGCTGAGATTTTTAAACAAATGGATGAGGGATTGCAATGACGGCTCCCGGTTTGAGCATGCCAGAGCTCAAATTGAGGCCAAGTGTAATTTTTATGCTATGAGCTAATTTTCGAAATGAAATGATCGCTAGATTACGAAAATACATGTATACCTTCAGTATATTCCCAAACCTATTGAAATAAAATTAGCTCAACCATTCAACGACTTAGTCTCCGTCACAGGCTGCGAAAGAGACTATCAACGACTTTACCCGTGTCACAATACACGCAAAGCTCACGCGCGCGAATGTCCCGTACGGATTTCAGCCTTTGGCTGACGACAGGTATTCAAACTTGTCTGTATGTTCGAATGTCGTCAGTGTAAAATTGTTCACAATAGAGTTAACACCTGCGAACATGCTCCCAAGTGGTTGAGGGTAAAAAATAAACTGAATCAGCAGAATCAGCGAGTGCAGTGAGCCGAGTACAGCCCATATAAAGAGCCGGTCAATTTGACACCTCGTGTATACAGTTCGGTTTGGGGTTACGCTGTCAAGTCCAGTTTTCCTGAAAGTTTCTTTCGGATTGATGCCTCTGGATGAGTTTGTACAATATGCGAGCCATGTAAGTCATGCGAGCCAGAAATTTCTTATCCCGATAAAAAGGCTCACTACTAAACTAATCGTAGGCTAACCAGGCTTGCTGATGTGTTACTTGGGCTAACCGGAATGCGGAATGGCTCACATGACTCCCTGGCTCGGACTTTGTCAAGACCCTTCAAGAAAATGCCTACACTGGGAAGAAGAGATTGTCTCTCTTGTTTCTTGTACAGAGAAATGGAACAGGAGATAACTACCAGAGCAATTCTTCGCTCTGCTTGGAAAAGTCTCCAAGAAAAGGCAAATCATCTCATCCCTACGATCGAAAGCCGAGCGGGCAAGCTCTGTGCCTCTGTCAGAACAATACAGCTTCAACTTCTCCATCGAACACAAGGCGGCGGATTTCAGCTTTAGCTGATAAATTCCTCTTTGGAGGCGATATTTACGTTCGATCGTGTGCCAGTAAAAGCACCACGAAAGGGGAATTGTACACTTTCTTTCGTTTCTCGTTTCCGGTTTGGCAGCAGACCAAGGGCGAACGACTTTTATCACTTGCAGCGCGCCAAATTTACAGGGAGAATTTTTCTCCTGTGGTTTTATCCAATCAGAAACAGGACAGCATGTCAATCAAACCAGATCCTTGCCAGATCAATCTAAAAGGTGAATCTCTCTGTTTACTATTTTCATTTAATATATTCGTTCAATCAGGCAAACTAGAAATCAACGGAAAGTAATCGAGGGCTACTGTAGTGGTAAGGAAGCCTTTCTCTCGGCGCTAACGGCGCTTACAATAGTCGACAGTAGTGCGGGGTCGGGAAACGCGCGCGATTTCTCGCTCTCCGTGACTGACTAGAACGCCAAGCTACGCTGGCTAGGAAACTTGACCTCCGAAACCGATCCTAGCCTGTGAAGTCGCTCCATACGTTTTCGACTGTGTTGGCAGGCTAAAAGACAGAGGTGCTGTCCGCTTGCTTGATTGCTGTGCCACTGGTCACCTTTATGCCATGGCTATGGGACCAAACTGATTCAGTTCCAACAAACTTTGTTGAGTATTTTTGGTGGAGAACTCAGGGAAAATCTCAAGGCTCCGGAAACAAAACACGGTGTTGTTGTTGTTGCTGCTGCGCGTATGTCGCTTAAAGGTATATGCCCGGGTATATGGCATTTGGAAATTGGAAAGTCAATAAGCTTCTATTAAAGGACAATAAATAAAGCATGATACTTGAAGAAACAGATGAATTCGTGTGCATTGAATAAACCTATTCTCTTTGTTGTCACTTTTATCGCACCTTCAATTTGCTTGTGTCGTTCGTCAAGCGAAGTCGAGCGCCTTTACACTGTCACAGCGAGTAGAAGCTTGAAAACTTTCTTCGATGGCGTTTCACTACGCTCTGAACAGTTTTAAAGTAAGCGGAGTAACTGCAGGGTACGCCGCCACATCGAGTCCGGTACTGAAAAGGGATGGCTACGCGGTATGCGGTACGCAGAAAGAATTAAATCCAAGATGGCGAAGAATCTTATTTAAGTAGCTGGCTACGCGGTACGCGGTACGCAGAAAGAATTAAATTCAAGATGGCAAGGTATCTTAAGTTGAGCTGGCTACGCGGTACGCGGTAAGCAGAAAGAATTAAATTCAAGATGGCGAGGTATCTTCGTTGACGAATGTTTTTAAAAGTGTGCAACCCAACAATTGACCCGTTTGCGGGTGGGTACAAAACGAAGACCGAACACCTAAGACCCAAAAACGAAGAACCCTTCAAAATCGTCTTGAAATCACTTGAAAAAGGTTCACACATGATTCTCGAAACAAGGAACAACAAAATATGCGATTTTCAGCGAATTTCACCGGGGTCTTTGTTTTGTACATAACCCTACTAAAAGTACAAAACGAAGACCCCTTTAAAATCGTTTTGAAATCACTTCCAAAACGCTCACACATGATTCTCGGCCGAAGCAGAAACAAGGAGCACAGAGATTTGCGGTTATCAACGAGTTTGACCGGGGTCTTCGTTTTGTACATAACCCTGCCAAATGTACAAAACGAAGACCCCTTCAAAATCGTCTTGAAATCACTTCCTAAAGGCTTACACATGATTCTCGACCGAAGCAGAAACAAGGAGCACTAAGATTTGCGGTTATCGACGAATTTGACCGGGGTCTTCGTTTTGTACATAACCCTGCCAAATGTACAAAACGAAGACCTCTTCAAAATCGTCTTGAAATCACTTCCAAAAGGCTCAGTTCTTGCCTGGTGCGAACTGGAAATTAATCTTTGTATTTAAAGCAGGGTTGTCCTACTAGCACACCACATTATCAAATCGAGGAGCGCGGCTTTTATCTCAAAAAACCATTACAGTCGTAAGCGGACAGCTCTACTTACGGCCGCCTTGTTTGAAACCCCGTTTTAACTCCCATACAAACCCTGCATTTTCACATTCTCGTAAGCGGACATTCCCGTAAGCGGCCGTGGACACTTTCAGAGATTACGACTTAGACTTTTTCTTTGTTTTTAAGCTCCCATAAGCGGACATCCGAAAGAAAATCCTATTAACAACCGCTGTATCTTGTTTTTATCAATCAACTTTACATCGCCGTTCATCACAATGATTTCCCAGTAAATGCAGTACCATATTTCAGTGTTTGTTTTGTCGTCATCCACGTCCAGTTACAATACGGTATTTATTGGTAGCTGGGCAAGCTCCTGTAAGCGGCCATCTATCCCCTACACCTCTAGTGGCTTCTTACGGGAACCTTTTCTCGTAAGCGGCCAGCTCCAGTTACGGACACTTTTTTTCGCGTCCCGAGGGTGTCCGCTTACGAGAGCTTCGACTGTACTGACATTACTAGCCTACGTAGCTGGCGGGATTTCGCGGGCGAGTGTATTTTTCAGCGGCAGCATGCTTTGGTCTTGGCCGCCAAGCAGCGAGGGGCATGGTGAGGAGTCGAATTTCACTCGCGGCTCCGCCGCTCGCTGATGCGGGCTTAGCGTGCGAACGTAGACGTAAGTTTTCGGCGGAGACAAGCGACAGCCGGAAATACGTCTGCGTTCGCAGGCTAACGCAGGCTTTGCCCACGCGAGAAAAATTCACTTGTGCCCGCTAATCCTGCCCGCTGCGCAGACTATGACATTACCAGCGATATGCACTTTGATTTGAGATCTCTGACGCCTTCGCCGACCGCAGTCCCGGAGAAGTTCGCGCCAAAATGATGTCATTTGATTCGTTTTCCTTACGCTTCGTGCTCAGTGAGTTGATAAAGTTGATAACAACTGCGTTTTTTTAATAGCGTCTTGTGCTATGTGATACAAAATAAAATTGTTTTTAGACGCTAAAAAGTTTCGGTTCAAATATACCAACATCTCGGCATTGCTGCCTTCATCAGGGAAAGCCAAAAAAGGTTTTGCTTACTTTGATGAAGGCAGCAATACCGAAACGCGGGGATATTTGAACCCAAACTTTTTAGCGCCTAAAAATAATTTCATCGTGCTCAGTGAGCTCGACTTGTAGGCATGTCTGAATGTCCTCTATGAATTGCTTCTCTGTAGTATGCAGTTTGCTTAGATCACTTTTTTGTCCATAATCTGTTGTTGAAATGAGATCAGTTTTCGTTCCTTAATTTACTAAACGTTTTGTTGGGTGGGCTTGTTTGAAGTTGTTGCGCTGTAACATTTCCTCGAGCATGTTATCTAGTAAATATAAGTAGCCTATGAATCCATATCCCGGATATGGATTCCTAGGCTACTTATATTTACTTATAGTCATGGCATGGCTTAAGATGAATTGTATATTAAAACTTTTTCTTGTGTTCATGTATGTACATGCTATGTAGGTAATTCTGCAACGACTTTACATATATATACTAGTGGTACCTATCGGTAGAAGTGCCAACGAGTACAACAAGAGAGAAGGGTTGTGAGGATAATAAATTTATTGTAAATGTTTGACTAAAAGTACACTTTATGATGTGGGTGTGATCAATGTACATTGCATGTATTCGTTGCGGAATGTTTGTGGAATAAACTGATGCGATTTGGTGAAGGCCTAATGAAGGAGTTCTAAAATGATACTAAAGTAGTGAGAAACCTTGTGAAATCCATGTAATTTGAGGGTTGCAAGCCATTGCAGTTCTATGCCGCTATTTTGGAAAGGTGTCAGCTGTTTTTTAAGTCCAATAGACCTTAAATCAGAGTGGCTGTGAGCCACTGAAACTCGGAAAATATATAGCCTTTGTTTACTTCATATATAGTAACACAAATAAAGGCTGCATTTTACCCAACCCCCTACCCGCTTCACAAGACTAATTGATTACTAAATTTAATATTAAAGACTCTCTGTCGACTGCGAGTGTTTGTTATTGTTTTGATTCTGGCGCTGAAGAAAATCGTTCGAAAATCAAGAAGATTTAGGGCATTCGCGGCCTAAAATAAAATATACCGGTAGAAACAGGTATAAAGTGTTTACTTTCGAGGTCATCCAGCTAAGAAATACTTTATTTTGAAATTATGACCTCGCGTCGTGGGGGCGCAAGCTACAATTACAATTACAAGCTCCTGTCGCCATACGCGTCATTGGTCGTCATTTGAAACAACTCCATAAAATAAATTTCCTTTTTATTTGCTTTTAGAAGCACATATACAGAGTATATATATACAGTACTTAGTGCTCTTAAAATACAAGATGTAGAACTAGAGCAATGAACATTTCGTGGCGATTTCCATACCGCGGTTTGGAATTCCTGCGGAGATTGTTTCGATAAAGCGGTCACGTACAGATTCTAAATGCTTTCAGTTCGATCTTTTTTCAGTCCGAAAGATTGCCATTACTAGCGAGTAGGGGAAAAATGAAGCAAAGAACGCACTTTTCATCGAAATAAAAATTTCAAATAATCTCAATAAAGCTTACTTGGTACTGGAAGAATCTACTGGCAATGCGAAGGGAAATAATTCTGCAGCGATTCAGTGTCACTCAGCTCAATACTGCAACAAACGTGGGCAGTTTTCACTTTGCCTGTATCCGAGGTCATCTTCTTTGTTTCTCCATTGATTCTGGGCAGATTTTCTTGAATAAATCTTTTCGGAAGAGCCTCTCGTTACAGTCTAGGCCTTCCGCAGGCGATTCTTGGCACCCGCCATGCATGGCTAAAAGCATATCGCGTACCGGCCGTTGTTTAGCTAGCCTGCGAACGCAGACGTATTTCCGGCTGTCGCTTTTCTCCGCCGAAAACTAACGTCTGCGAAAACGATTTCCGTGACGTCAAAATTCTAAGCCAATCACAGTTAGGCTTAGAAAATCTTAGAACCGCCACGCGTGTAGCCTGCGAGAGCATCGCACAATCGCGTGGAAAATAACAATATGACACTGCGCTGGGGAAAGTTTGTGAAGTGTTTAATTTGAAAAGTCAAATCAGGTAAATGCATTAAAGTACATGATTCAAAAGAGAAGAAAGACATATTCGTGAATCTTTCGAATGGATTTGGAAAATCAGTTATTTTCCAAGCATTGCCTGAGAGGAAATAGTATTTAGTGTAGCATTGTGATCGATCGTCGTTTCGCCGCTCGTTAGTTAGATGAATGGTCAGGTCAGCCCATTATCGTCGCTTGCGCTGAATAGCGCTGTGATACATTGAAAATAGCGAATATTGAAAACAGCTGCTATTCGTTCGTGTACGGATCATGTACCAGAGGCTTGGAAAGGTGAGATAAAATACAACAACAACAATTTATTGACTGAGGTATTTCCATAAAAATACATGGCATTACTTACTTACACTTCACTGTTAAACCTGGAGGAAGATATCAAATGAATATCATAATACTATGAGTCTCGTGAGATTCGCCTTTACGCTGCGGTGTAGATGTAAACATAATTTGATCTATCACTGAAACCTGCGAAGGTTTTCATTCCTTGGACCAAATCTTTGAGTCTTAATGCAGCAAAAAAAGGCACTAGAAACGTTTAAGGGTTTAGAACTCCCCAAAACATCGGACTCAAACAAAACGACGCTTGTCGCAACCGTATTATGTAATTTCTCTGAAGGTGAAGATCCCGGGTGAAGATGAGACGCATCTGGTCGATTGCCGCCTCCTGCGTGTTGCTGGAATCTTTTTGCCAATCTATTGACGCAAAATCAGACATGATCACCGTCAAATTCTCTTCGGATTTCTTTCCCAATTTCGTCGAAATTTTGAAGGGCGTTCTTTAATGCCCGGGTTTAATCGCACACGTCGCTTGAAACACTTCAGTTTGTCAACAGATGGTCAGCTTTTCACAGCCCACGTTGCATGATTTATCAATGAAGGTATGCACTAAAACACTTTAACCGAGTACATTAACCTTCTCCTTTGCAACTGAAAATGTTCTTCTGCAAAGAATCAACTTTCACGGCCGTCAAAAACCTTTCGTGTTTCATTCAACTTCGCATAGCAGCTTGCCTGTTTCCGCCGACAGCTATGTCGCGAGGGAGCCGCGTGGTGTTCACTCGTGTCTTATTCTAACGCGTAATCTGATTGGCCAAAGAGAAAACAAAAGATTCAACGTCACGGAAATCGTTTCGCAGACGTTAGTTTTCGGCGGAGACAAGCGACAGCCGGAAATACGTCTGCGTTCGCATGTGAGTTTGCGGATCACGTATCGACGCCATGAATCATGCATCGTGCACGTGCTGAACAAATAAGTAGCGCGCTGATTGGCCACAACTATGACAAATTGTGCACGTGCTGAACAGTTTCTGCTCAACAGATTGGCTAAAAACATCAGACATTGTGTCGTCACGATCTACCTTACATTACATTACCTTACATTACATTACATTACATTACATTACATTACATTACATTACATTACTTACATTTCTACATTTTGGAGCGTTTGTGAGATTTTTTCCGCACAAACAAATCTTCTCACGGCTCTATAATCTGCCGCCTCGTCAGGCCTTCTGGTCTTCCAGAAGGCCTGACTCGTTGGCAATGAAACATTCAGTGGAAAGCATTTAGCATGATTGTTGCAACATGTCATTCACAAAATGCTGAAAAAAATTGCAACATCTTTACAAATTTAATTTAACTGTTTTTCCCAAGGTACCTAGCAAAGTCTATGGCCCAAGGAAATGCTTGTACATCCCTCCCTCCCGCCTTAGAGAGGCCTATGACCTCTTGTAAACCTCCCCCCTCTTCTGACCCATATGGTTTTTCACCTATTCCTATCTCCGCACGTAGCCTCAGAGACCCATAGTCTCTCACCTATCCCCCACCTAGTCTTGGAGACCGATTGTCTCTTACCTATCCCCTCACCCAGCCTTGGAGACCCATGGTCTCTCACCTATCCCCCACCTAGCCTTGGAGACCAATGGTCTCTCACCTATTCCCCCACCTAGCCTTGGAGACCCATAGTCTCTCACCTATCCCCCCACCTAGTCTTGGAGACCCATGGTCTCTCACCTATCCCCCACCTAGTCTTGGAGACCCATGGTCTCTCACCTATCCCCCCACCTAGTCTTGGAGACCCATGGTCTCTCACCTATCCCCCACCTAGTCTTGGAGACCCATGGTCTCTCACCTATCCCCCCACCTAGTCTTGGAGACCCATGGTCTCTCACCTATCCCCCCACCTAGTCTTGGAGACCATGGTCTCTCACCTATCCCCCCACCTAGCCTTGGAGACCCATGGTGTCTCTCACCTATCCCACCGCCTAGTCTTGGAGACTCATGGTCTCTCACCTATCCCCCCACCTAGCCTTGGAGACCAATGGTCTCTCACCCATCCCCCCACCTAGCCTTCGAAACCCATGGTCTCTTCCTTACCCCCACCCCTCAAAAGTGGGTCCCGAGCATGTAAAATAGTTTTGACCAGTTCCCTAACAAGTGACACACAAGTGATAAAATCTACCAAATGTTACAAAATTTGTCCGCTAGTGCGAATTGGCCCTTATCTACCCTTCTCAAACTCATTAATAATTCATCTGGTTAGCACAAAGGAAATCAGAACCGTGACGGTGGTTTGAAATCTGAATTAATTAGCATAGATTTTTAAGATTTTATTTCTCTGTTTTCTCCGTAGTTTTAGTTTCGATTGAGAAGATATATCAAACACTCGTGAGAGTGTTTCATCACATGTCCAAACGCCTCGAACTTCGTCAAAAATACTCCGCTATGCGTCGTATTTTCAACTCTCTTCTCGGTGTTTGGAAATGTGATGAAACACTCTCCCTCGTTTTTGATAAATTACTAAATTTTTTGAGTAAATAATTGTTATAGGCTCCGCGGCGCTTTGTGAACGCCCCCAAAAATACGCGTTTGTCACGGTTTCAAATGGAGTAGAAATATGTTATCGCAAGTTTCCGGTTTACGCCAGGTTTTAATCCTTTGTTTTGATGAATATTTTACTAAAAAGAAGAAAGAGCCCAAGGAAACGTTCGTAATATATATATTTTTTCAGTTTCATGATTAAATTTAAATATGCAAAAACTCCTAGGGAACTGTAGGCTAACTGCAGTGCTAACTAGGCTAGCCGATGTGTAATTTAGGCTAAACGTAATGGCTTGCAACTCCTATTACTCGCGAGCCTTATGAACCGTGCAAGCCAGAAATCCCTTATTCCATTATAAGGCCAAGGTTCATAAGCTAATAACTGTAGGCTAACCGGAGTATTGTTTACGCTAACCAGAGTGATTTAGGCTAACCGGAGTGGCTCGCTGGCTCGCAGAGTATCCGGACCCTAAGCTAACAAAGCATTGCACATTCTGAAGCATCACCAAGTCCAGAGTTTAAAGGGAGCAATGGAAGAATGTTTGCAGTTTTGCTGGGATTTTGTAAAGCTCCCCGCCCCCCACCCTGGAATGATGAAATAGCTTTGCTACATTTTTTTTTCTTGCTTGCAGCAGTGTAAGAAATGTTTTCTATTTCATTTGTGGTGAATACATTTTTTTCTTCCGATAAGCGCTTGCAGGAATTTTTTTCGAAATCACCCACCTCCCCCCCCCCCCCACCCCCCATTCAACATTTAAATGGTCGGCCCCTGATAGTCCATTTTCGATATTTTAAAATTCAGCCTAAAACAATAGACCTCAGTACGAGGCTCCGGGGAATAAACTATAGAGTTTGTGGGGCTTCTTCCCCGGAGCCTCGTATTGATGTCTATTCTTTTAGTTTGAATTTTAAAATATCGAAATTGGGCTATTGCCGCAATGTGGCGCTTTGTTAACACCCACAAAAATACGAAATACGTGTTTGTCACGGTTTCGAATAGAGTAGAAATTACATTATTGCTTGGGAACGCCAGGTGTTAATCTTTTGCATTGATGAATATTTCACAAAAAAAAATTAAGATCTCAAACTATACATGTTTGCTCACGAATTTTTTAGTTACATTGTGGATATTTGTGTTTATTTCGAATGGTTTTGCTGTGAACATCGAATCAACCACGGTCGATAAAGGCAACAGAATATAAAGAACGTGTCATTCTATGACAATTTAATAATTGAATCAGTTTTTGCTTTTCAATTGAATAACAATTTACGTTTTGAATGAAAAGAAACCTTTCTGAAAGAATTCTGACGTACACGCTTGAACATGCGCTAATAAATCTCTCCCACTACTCCAAATCCAATATCCAACAGTCTAATAAAGGTTTCTTGAAAAATATCTATTCACGAATTGCGTGCCTATGTTTCTAACATGGCGGACAAGTCACGCTTAGATTGTTTGCTTTTGCACTAACCATAACTTGCATTAGGAATGTTCACATGTGAAGCAAACGCAAGCCGGGTGCAAGAAAATTGACAATTCTCCATTCCTTGTGCTTGAATTTGCGTTGTGCTGGTTGACATGTTTATCCTTGCATTTGCGTTTACTTTAGTGATTAACTGAGAACTCATTGATATCAAGTATTGATTATGCCATGGAATACTGTAGATGATTGATATGAGAACATGTGACCTATTTCACAATAATGTAAACAAAGTCCGTAGTTTAATTACTGTAAAAGACCTATTGTAACGTCATGCATATAGGGACTCCATATGAATTCAGGCGACGTCTCGCTGAGGGGTGTAATTTTCGGATTTTGGTCTCGTTAGGGTATTCCCGCGCAAAACAGCAGTACTTTTCGCTGTCTAGCTCTCATTTAGGTTGGCGCGTAAAGAAATATAGAAAGCTAAATTCTATTTTTAGTATTTTGGTATCTTTTAGGGGTAAAAAAAAAAACGATTGAGCTACGCCCAGATTGGTTCCCTTAAGTGGTCTAATTCAAATTTCTGACTAGTATCCCCGTCTGTTTCATATGGGATTCCCCCTGGAGATATATCTAGCAAAATTTGGGAAGAAAACATGCTATTGTGAAATCGGTCATTGTAAAACAGACTGCGGACTGTGGACTGAAGACTGCAGACAAGGGGTAAAGTGCATACCAAGGGTAAAATAAGGAAGCCTGTGTAGCTGGCGGTTTATGTAGTGTTGAACGCACGCGCGCATTCTACCCCAACTAAACCGCCAACCACACAGGCAACGTTGCCTGGAACATTCCAAAATCTACAAACACAGGGTCCATGTCACTAGCCCGGCCTCCCAAGGCCTCTTTATTCCCCCCCCTCCCCCCCCCCCCCCCCAAAAAAAAGACTATACTGGAACTATTACATTGTAGTGACCGTTGACTATAGATCTTGTAGTTAGGCACAATTCTCGTCCCAGAGCTCCTCGTTTTTTTGTGCCCGAATGACCAAATCAAACAAGAGCTCTGGTTAGGCACGCACCAAGTCACGCGTACGTCTCGGCACCACGTTTTGAACTGCAGGTCACTTTGCATGTATACTTGAGCATAGTCGAACAACTGCAAATCTGTCAAAGAGGAAAGGCAAGATTTTAGGTGAGTCATTTTGTTGTTTATAACCTTTCCTTTTCTTTCTCTCGTTTATGGAACAAAAAGATCAAGAATACACTCCGTTACATTATGTCTTAATTGAAGTTATGTCTAAATTGAAGTCACTAACTTTGAGCAAATTAACGGGTTTCCCACGGTATAACAACCTGTAAAATTTTTCTTTGTTATTGAACTATTGTTTTCCTTCTCTAGACTGTATTGAGGTTCTTTGTTTGCATAGTTGAACAAGGATAGGCAAGGTTTTTGGTAAATCATTTTGTTGTTTATAATCTTTCCTTTTATTTCTCTCGTTTATGGAACACAAGCTCGAGGATACATTTTCATTACATTATGTGAATGTTATGTCTAAATTGAAGTCACGAGCTTTCAGCAAATTAACGTGTTTAACATGATATAACAATCTGTGAAATTTTTCTTTGTTATGGAACCATATACTGTTTTCCTTCTCTAGACCGATTTGAGCCAAATTGATTAAATTTGGTTATATTTGATTCTAAGACATCAATTTTCAGCCCTGTGGAACTTTGTGAACTTCGCCGAGTTATGATGACGAGTCATGTTTTAAAGGAACCGACTGTGAATGGAAATCCAAAAACCAGCGGATGGCTAATGGACAACAACTTTCCAAATGATCCGCGCAACAACAATGAAGATTCCCAAATCAGTAGCCCAGAGCAACCAAAAGAACAATGCAGCGCACACAAGTCAAGCCAATTTCACATTCGCCGCCATCGAGAAAGGCATTTCTTAAATTACTTGAAGAGAAAAAGAGCTGGGAGCTTTGCAAAGCTAGATCGATATGAGCGCACTTTCCAAGTTCTTCAGCAGTCGGGCCTCCTTAAAATTACGGCTGCTATCTTCCAACTAAGTCGGGACAGTGAATCGCTTCAAAAAGAAATAAACAAACTTCAAGAGGAGACTACTGAATTCAGCAGGCATTTAATTGAGCAACAACACAAGCGATAAACAAAAAGTACTATAGCCAATCGAAGCGGACGGGGCGAAGGAAGGTCATAGATGATTATCACCACTAAAATAACTGGGAGGTCTGGGAGGAGTTGTGTTGGAAGCTTGATTCACATGCACGTGCAACGGAAACGGAAATGTGATAATCACAGCTTTTCAATCGGACCCGCTTGTTTCATCGCCCAGCCTTCTCCCGCCTCTTTCTTTCCCGTTGTGCGACGCAAAAACACGAATAGGAATGATGCAAATCGAGAGCAGCGAGCATGCAGCGAAGCCGCAAGCTGCCGGAAGCGCAGGCGCGGAAGGAAGGAGGGAACCTATTTCACTCTTCGAAGAAGAATTTTTCCCAACTTGCATAACTTTAACTTTTCCGGTAGCGCAGAAACAGTTCACGTTTTCCTTGCTTGCGTTTGCACTTGCATTAGCAATGTTCACATGTAAAGCAAACGCAAGCCAAGTGCAAGAAAATTGACAATTCTCCATTCCTTGCGCTTGAATTTGCGTTGTGCTGCCTCACACGTTTATTAGCCTGTGCGCAGCAGTCTCCTATTTTCACACGTTGAGAAAGAACACGTTTCTTTTTCCGCGCGAGGAAATAGGAGACGGCTACACGCAGGTTACAAGTTTACCTTTGCACTTGCGTTTATGTTGTGACTTTAATTTTATTATTGAGACTCATGTCAAATATTGATTATGCCATGAAATACTGTAGACGACTAGTACTATAGTAGAACTTGTGACAGATTTTTACATTAATGTAAACCAGTAAACATGTACAAGTCCGTGTAAAAACTGCACAAATAAGTCTAGCTAAATTAGGAAGAAGACAGGCTATTGTGAAATAGCAAATCACTAAAGTTGGAAATATATTTAACAATTATTCCACGAGCGCGCGTT
The DNA here is from genome assembly GCA_963693305.1 of Meandrina meandrites. Classification (NCBI taxonomy): domain Eukaryota; kingdom Metazoa; phylum Cnidaria; class Anthozoa; order Scleractinia; family Meandrinidae; genus Meandrina; species Meandrina meandrites. Next base: position 17,605,314 of record OY855913.1, read on the forward strand.
GGATATGAGATGGTAGATAGCCAACGAGGCGCGTAGTGACTTGGCTATAACGATCTCATATCCAACAAGCGCGAGTGGTTATTAAAAACGCCCAAAAGAATTGCAATATTTGAGCTCTTCAGCTGTTTGCGTTGACGCGTATCGGCTACAATATTTGTGGTCAATGGTACATGAGCTCATATACCATTGCCTGTTAACCAATCAAATCACAGGAATTGCAATAAACCATTGCTAGTTTTTAATAATTCATAATAGGTTCGATAATGGGTGGAGAACTGAAGACCAATACGACGATAATATTTTCGCCCAGTGCCGTCGATAAACGCTGCCTCAAAATTGCGATTGAAGCATCAATTTCTAACGAAAACTACGTTGCTGTTGCCATAAAATAGAACTTTGTAGTGCTCGTGAGGTCGAGGTGTTGAACGCGAACATCTACATGCTGTCAGTTACTTGAATTCAAAACTCTTTCTACCGTTGTAGACAAAACAAATTTGGAAAGGTGTATATGGAAAAAGAAAAGTGCAGGAAGGGTCATTTTGCGGTGAATATAAATAAAACCAAACCTCGGTGGCGCTGCAGATGAAATGATGTTTTCAGGGCTCCACACTCTACCGTAAAAAATAATGTAAGGAGCTCTGAGCAGATCAACGATGGGGATTCAGACTTCGCGGCGAAAATGTTAGGACTTTTGGGCTGACCAATGCGGCACAATAATGGTTACGATTTTTTAAGGATATCTCTGTGAGGTATATAAACTAAAAGCGGTGTATTCAATGTTCAAAGAGGGTTGCACTAGTGAAGCGGCGGGGGGGGGGGGGGGGGGGGGGGGAGGGGAATCTGGCCTGGTTTACGGGCGGAAAATGACGAATAACGGATATCAAAATTTCATTTTCCCGACGCATGAAATTATGCTGCCAAGGTATCCCAGAAAGTAGGAATTCTTTCAGCAGTGAGACCGCTGTTTACAACAGAGTCCGCAAATCGTTTATACAAATCCATGATTTTCCCCCTACTGGAGTACTGTGACATCACCTGGCATGGCTGTGGTCAAGAGAACCAGAACAAGATTGAACCCTTGCAAAGAAGAGCCAGTCGCATTGTTCTTAAAAACTCCCAAAACTGACAAGCAATGCCACTATCAATCAACTTGGATGGAGGCCGCTCTCCGAGAATAAGTAAATAAATGCCTTCAGTGTTCAGGGACTCGTGCCTGATCTATTCAAAGGCTATTTTAATATAAAAAGCTGTGACATTCATTCTTATTACACTAGATTCGACAAGAACATTTTTATTGACAAAATAAGCTCGAAATTTCTAACTGTGCGTTTTATTGGTTGCTGCAGTGGGCAAGATCGTAAAATTCCCTCAAGTGTACTCCTCGAATGTTGCAAAGTAATGAGGACGAACCCATGTTCACCAATTTCTTTTACGACCGAAGTCAAACCGCGGAATTCGAGGCGTTTAACTTGATTATTGATGAACGGATATTTTCCGAATTCCAGCCTTCACTCGGAACAACCACATGGTAATTAAGAAAAGGTTTATTACTACGCCAGTCTCTACATAAATGACATTATAGAGGTGTCCATAATCTCGTGGTTTTAACTCATAATATATATGTAGTATTTTTAACATTTTATTCTTTATCGAATTTTTTAAATCGCCTCTAATGTCTGTCCATTATTAATGCTTTCATTTATTATTCTAACCGAGCCCACATTGATAGCAGTCGTGTGACTGAAGTGGCTGCCCGGTAAAAATATTTTTAATTATTATTATTAATCGAAAAATAAGGCAAAAGAACGACTGCATATTGCAAATTGCGTACCTTTATAACCGTCTTTCCCCTTTTTCATGTTTTCCGGGGGGTCTCGCGACTCAAAATCATGTGGAAGTGAAATCACAAATATCGATTATTAATTCAAGTTCTTCACGGGTCACGCGAAGCCTTTGATCGCGAAGATTAATTTATGAAATTCACGTTTCACCAAAAATAGATTCGGCTTATAAATTACGAATCACGAGAATACCCCTGTTCGACTCTCTTCAGTGAATGACTTTGTTCGCTTCTGGAGACTGTTTCCGTCCGGCTTGTAAATCTTCAGAATCTTCTTTTAATGTTCTTCTAAATATAGCGAGAGTCGCTTGTTCAAGCTGGTCGATTTCTTTCTGTAGTTTGATGTTTTCCTCCAAGAGTTTTGAGGTTTGAGTGACGATTCCCAGTAAGCCAGCAAACTGAAGTACCGCAATAGTTTTGTTAAATCGGTTACCGTTCCGCGTTGTTCCATTTAATTCGCTTCTTCTTGGTCCTTTAAGCGCACTTTTACGCGTACCAAGTATACGAGCTCGGTGAACATATCCATTCGGATCTTTACTGGGATCTTTCGATGCGACAGTGTCGTGAAAACTGAAGTTTTCTGTAGTAGAATGTATACCTTCGTGTTGCGAATTCGAGTTCATTTTGGTAAAGGATACGCTGAAAATTTAAACGGTGCTCGAAGATCAGCAAGTTTTTAACGCGACTTCAGGGCTCATCTTTTCTTGTATGCTATACTGTCTGGTTGTTCAGTTCGCGTGACTTCTGTTCACGGGGAGCGATTTGGTTCGTTTCACGTGCCGCCCTGTTCAATTTCTACAGACGCACGTGACAACCTGGATACCCGCGAGAGTCTGGAAATGAATTAATATTTTAACATACTGAGAAGGAAAAAAAACAAGTATAAAATTGTTTAATGTTTACAAAATGTACATTGTAAAACAGGCAAATTACTCCACAATTTTCTGCTAACAGATTGGATTTATAATTACAGTATATACACCTCTCCATCCATAGCTCCCATTTTTTTCCATTTTCCCATATTCTGGACCTTGCTGTTCTTTTCCCTTATTCTTTCCTATCTTTTTTTGAGCTTTCATTTTTTCGCCTGTGTTCTTTTTCCCATACTATTTTAATATCATTTCCTTTACCCTTGCTTTTATTCCCCACTGGTTTGTTTTCACTGATTTTCTTTTCCCCTCGGTTTGTTTTTGTCTGGTTTTCTATCCTCAGGGTTTCTTTTCCCCATTTTTTTTTCATTACTTCTCTCCCTCAAAAAAAAAGAACTATTTATAGGGCAATTTAATGATGGTGCGTAGGTGGAGACCTGCTCTCACTATTTGGCAATCACCTGGGGGGAGAAGTGGGCGAGAGAGCTGATGGCCCCTCCCGCAAAAATAACCTAATAGCTCATGCACGCGTTGCGGGCCCACACAAAAGAAAGACGTGTGCACGATACGCACGAAAACGTTTTAGTGCGTAGCCACACATTTTTGTTTATATAAAAGTCAGATACGATCTCGGATCTCATGTTATTAAAATTCAGGGAATTTGTCAGTTCCAGTTATTAAAGTAACGATTGAGATAGTTTTGCGAGCAGCTTTTGGCCTTCCTCATTGTAAACGCCACTCGACTGGCTCTCCCTTTCAAGTTTCTGCCTTATTTGATTCTGTAACTGTATGCTGTGATCTTTCGTTATTTGCCGAAGCTTGTCGATCTCGGTTTGAATCGTTTCACTGTTACGCAACAGTTCGGAAATACTTTGCGAGATTTGAAGGAGCCCCGAGAGCCGTAACACTTCGGCAGTTCTGTGATATCTGTCCGCCATATTCGAGTGGGAAACACTAGCTTTCTTTTTGAGCGATTTTGAGTGGTGGTGTCTGTTATGGTGTGAGCGAGCTCGAGATGACTCGGGGTAGTCTTTCTTGCATTTCACTCCATAACTCTCGATCGGCAGTTCTTCCAAAGCAGACGACCTTTTTTCGTCACAATCCGTAGACGAGTTATTCTTCTGCGGCCTGCATTCGCTGGCTGTTGAGTCCAGAATGCTCCCGCTGGGATGTAGAACTTCGCACATTTAGTATTCGGTCCCGCGAGTTCTCAGTTCGTTATCTGTGCTTGTTCTCACTTTAGTATACAATAAATCAAGAAATCCTTATGTTTCCCAGTTACGTTTTCAACGAACATTAGCTCATCAAGGATCTTTCGCCGTAGTTTCCGAGGGTCGACTGACTCGTCACTGCACGTGAATTGAAATAAACAAGTGGACTTCTCACGTGGGTGACACGTTGGCGGGATCGGAAACGTGACTGCCGCCATATTGAATTTTGACGCACGAGACAACGACGATTTTTCAAAATCGCGGAGAAGGCCCTGGGGAACCTTCAATAACAAGGACCCGACCTTTCTCGGTTGTGGTAAATTCCAGCCGCTTCTCTGAAGTAAGCGACCAGAGAAGACGGGTAAAATTTTGGCTACGCGATTTGTGATCAATAATCAATTCGAGCTAAGCTTTCCTTTTTCGCGTGTCGCCAGCTCGCTTCGCTTGCCGACATTGTTAATAGTGTTGGGTAAAAGGAAATAATGATAATTGACGAAGTACTTGCAAAAAGTTTAGGTAAGCTGGAAAACCCGGTGCAGTCATTATCCAATCAGAAAGCAACAGGGAGCTGCCTTCGGCATTTGATTGGAGATGACTGCAGACGGAACACCTCCCCCCCTCCCCCCCGCTCCGCCCAGCCCCGGCCCCGGGGTTCAGTTCCGTCTCCTTGCCCTATTTTTACGGGATTTCGTGCGTATCTCCATGCGCGTATACGAGTTCGCCATGCCAGCAGTAACAACAGCTTGCAAGGTCGGAGGCAGTGAAATTGAAAGCGCCAAATTCAATGCATGTGGAACGTAGCCTTGGTATGAATACGCAAAGGCAAGTTTCAGTGAAGTGGATTTAGATAAAGTAAAGAACAGAGCATCGAGGTCAGCATCCGAACTTACAAAAAGTGTAAACGAATCTGAGATAATTCTACTTAGCATGCAGCTTTGAAATGTTTAACTTAAAATTAAAACCAATAATAATATACATTAACTTTTGTCCAAAAGACTTGATACTTGGCATTTTACTTAAACTAGGGGTGTTTAGAGTGATTTCATTTAAAACTAAACAAAAGAAAACAATGGAATTAGTCTCTAATAGTACCTAATAGTGTAGTAAATATTTCACGGGTTTAGTAAAATCACTCTAACTAGTAATCTTCTTAGGTAGGTAGAGAGGAATGACGACCAAGCTAATTGCATTATTTTGTCTCATGCACAGACTCAAATCTTTGCTTTGTTGGATATTTAAAAAAAAAAATTAAAAAAATCAACTAGATCGGTGGCCAACCTGACATGACCTTGGTACTCTGCAAGCTAGACGTATGAGAAGTAGGCATCATTAATTTAAGACCAGAATGTTTTTTTTATAAAGCTGTTCTTGTAAGTAGTGCATCAGCAAGGTGGGAACATGCTGGCCTTGATCTATCACTATACCGTAAAATTCCGGTTATAAGCCCCCCCCCCCCCCCCCCCCACCCCCCCCCCCGCTTATAAGCCCTCCCGGTTATAGGCCCATCTAACTGGAAACAAAAATATACATCCAGTTGTAAGCTCCCCCGGATATAAGCCCCCCTGTGCTGGATGACCGTACTGAACAGGGTTAAATGTTGCTTTATTTTGACTTTTTAACTTAAAATGTATTTCGATCAACGCTACTGTGGCTCGTTTCCAAAAATTTTTTTATTCCGCTTATAAGCCCCCCTGGATAATTATAAGCCCCTCCGTTTATAAGCCCACCCAAAACCCCTTACGGAGTTGTATAAGCCCAGGGCTTATAATGGTATATTATGGTATCTTGAAAGGTTTTAAAACCTTGTATAATAAAATTTTAATAATGGTAATTGAACTGAGTCGAGTACAATTAGGTCTGAATTAATTATATGTGTGATTCCAAAATCGAACGAGCACAGTGCGAGTTCGATTTGAAATCATAAAAATGATTTCAGATCAAAATTACATGACATGAAGTTCAATTACCACTTTATTTCATAATTTTATTTGCCCAAATACAGGATTTTTGTCAGCACCAGTATTTTATTGATCCAGTATAAGAAAAGATGTGATTTAGAGCAAAAAAATAGGGTGATTCTTAAATTGCACTGCATTTTCCTGCATTTGATTGGTTACTTTGAACAAGCCTTGAAATCTGTTGTTTTGCTTTAAGTGTTCCTTTTTCATTGGCTGGGGAAAAGATGCGATTTAGAGCAAAAAATAGTGCAATTTGTGAATAAATCGCACTGCTCATGAGAGCCAATTAGATTTCAATCCAAGGATCATCAGAGATTTCAAAACGGATGTAATAAATAAAACAATAAATAATTTAATTATTATCGTGAAAAAGTGGATGTTTAATTTAATACTGGGCAGTCAAAGAATACAAAGAGCATTTTTCACACTACCTGGTCAATGCTTTATTCATAGTTTCTTCATAGTTTCTTTAGATATGTTACATACTTTGTATCAAGCAAACCAGACTTGCAGGTTGGTTATTAATAGCAAATAAGTATATCATTATAAGTTTACACAAGAAGGTATGATTAAAGGATGTTGGCTTCTCCTACTTTCTACGCCATCTTAAACTGGCATTATATTTTTGCACATGTGTAGATCAGAGCCAAGAGACGAGCTAGAAGTTAAAAAAAATTGCATAGAAAGCAACACTCTTTATACTGTGAACACCTAACAATTTCTTGATTTTTCAAAAACTGTTGAATATTCACCTTGTTTATTGTGCTATATTAAACATAAAATTAATTTTATAACTGTATAATAATGATTGGAATGATCATGAGTTTAAATATTTACAATAAAACCCCATTTACACATGCTACCAAACTAGTAAAGTGCTGCTTTTCACCTTTGCTTCGCACAGTTTTTAGAAAACAATAGGACAATGTCCAGAACAAAACCAGAAAATTGGCAAGGCAAACGGAAACATCATCATAAAAAGACAGAATTAATAAACGGTGCATGCACAGTTTACTAACATAACATTACTTTGTTACTAATGGTTTACTCTCTACAGCTAAAACACTTAACACTAATTTAACAAATATTTAATTCAGTTTATTATTTCACACATCTGTTTTTGTTACTTTTATATTCAATTTGGTCTTTTTTTGGGATGCATTGTATTTCATAATTTGTAAATTTTCTTTTGATCAAGTATTTGCTGGAATATTGCTTATCACTGACTCTGATAGTGTTTGGAAATACCTGGCTGCATAGAGTGAGAACTCGTGTGCCACTGAATCAGTTCAAACCTGATAAAACTCACCAAAGGTGGCTAATGGTTCGTATAAAAAGATGCACATCGCACAATTTTGGTCAAATTTCATCTGTGAGCTTTGACATCTCAAGTTTCAATTTATGCAGCAGTCAGAGTCTCAATTTCTTTTACAAGGGTAAGAAAATTCTTGGGCTTGCAATGTCTTGCATTCATCATGTATCATTCATCAGACAGTGTAAAGTCTCCTTAAATTGGCCAAAATGTCACATGAGCACTATTAAGCAATTTGATATTTTCAAGTTTCCACAGGATTTTTGGGTGCAAGAGAACTTCCTGAACTGGTCCACAATAAAAAGGACCATTCTGATTCAATTTTTTTCAAATTATAGTTGGATTGAGGAAAGATAGAGAACTCTTAAAAAATAATGTTACCAATGTTATGAATTTGTTGTTTTCTGTTAAATATTTTGTGTAAAGTTTGTTTAATTTTCCCTGCCTAACTGTTAGAAAAGTGGCCAACTTAATTTATAATAAAAATTTTATTAGCCTAGATAGTCTGTACTGTAATTTTGGGTTAAGATGTTGGCAAAAATTGCATGGTATGTCACCATTGGTTAAAATGGCTCAGAAACTTGCAAAAAACACAAACTTAACAAAAATTATCTCCCTATACGTGTACTTCATCACACAATTTTTGCATGAAAATATCCATACCTCCCCATCAAAAATTTGAACCCGTACCTTTCCAGATATTTCCTGAAACCACTCATTATTTAAATGTAGTATCTATATGGCCAAGTGCAAGAAAACACATTCTCAAACTCATTAATAATTCTTCAAGTTAAAACAATGAAAATCATAACCACGAAGTTCGAGGTTTGGATACCTGGTCTTAATTAGGTTAAATTTTTACGTTACTTATTTATCTCTTTACTCCTGAGATTTTGTTTCGATTGAGAAGATGTATCAAACACTCGAGACAGTGTTTCATCGACTATCCAAACACGGCAAATTTCATCAAAAATACTCTGCTGCACGTCGTTTAAAATTTTCAACTCTTGAAATAAAATTACCAAAACAGAAAGAATAAAAATTACATTTTGATCATAACTACCAATCCTTAATTTTAAAATAAAATTATAAAAAATAAAAAGTTACAGAATAATTTATTTAAGATGTATTATAAATTAAAAGGTTTCTAACTTAAAATGTGTTTTATTTGTTTTCTTGTTGTAGCTGATCACTTCTGCCATTTTCTTCTAGTTTCTGCTGCAACTGGGTTTTTAAATTTTCACTAAACTGGACAGCTTCTTTCTGCAGTTCATCAATTTCCTTTTGAAGATCTTCATTAGTTTTAATCAATTGAGCAATTTGAAGGGTAAGTTTCATTAAACCTGCTTGACGTAGAACAGTAGCAGTGCGACTGAAACGATCCACATGTTTATAATCCTTGTTCACCGTTCCTTTCCCATGATGGCGTCTACTGCCGTGGCGGTTGTGGTTGCGGTTGTGGTGGTGGTGGTGGTGGAACGTGTAGTTGCTGTTTCCCTTGATCGTTGAATCGCTGGATGTTGAAGGAGGCATGCTATACAGTGGGCTTCTTTGGTGGCTTTGTGAGTCAGCGTGTGAACATGCGCTGGTTGTTACAATACAAGATGCCCTATGAATACCAGGTGTAGGTCGTGCAACAATCACATCACCCTTTGTTAAATAGAAAAGGTAGTTCAGATTGTGATGTTTTGATACCTTTATTTTTTTTGATAGAGTGTATGAACATTAGCCTCTGAGGCCCCGCATGATTGGGCAATCACTCTTTTTACCATCAACATGTTGTCATAAGAACTTTTACATATGGTACAGTACAGTACGGCATCGCAAGGTTCTGTACTGTATTGTAGAGACCTAGCATGTGACCAACTTCTCTCTGTGGGGGGGGGGGGGGGGGGGGGGACAAAGACTCCCATTTGAAAGTGACAGAAAACTGCATTTAACAGAGCAACAGCCCAGTCATTTGTTTTCTTTTCCAAAAAGGTGCCCATTTCATGCCCTCCCCTGTGGACATGTGAAAAATAACCCAACACACACACATTTTAACCAGTCAGTCAATATGTTAAAGGACATCACAGTGGCCTCTTTGATTTTAAACAAACAAATCCACCAGTACACTTTCTCTTATGCTAAACCTGGGTTTGATATAGGGCCATCCCTTAAGGAAACCCCACATCAGTTGACAACACAATGTGTCGGGAATTGACAAAAGAAAAATAAACAATTATTGTAGCGCCCAAGCACCATGTTGAAACTGGCCCGCTTGGATTTGTTTCACTCCGTCCAACACAGCGATAATATTGTATCCTGATTTCTCGAGCTCCTGATTAGGGGGTTGGGGGTTGGTTTTAATTGGCATGGAAGAAAAAAATGCCTGCTAGGTCTTGAAACTAACCTGGAATTGACTTCTATTATCTTCAAAATCCTCTGCCATATAGAGTCACTCTCGCAATCAGCAGCCCTGCAAGGCCTTGGAACCTGTAAAATTCGGTAGAACACTCTTAGATCGCTTTTATCTGGAGGCACAACGAATTTCAATTCCGCTAATCTTGTTGAAAAGCTGTTCATACAAGCCGTTTCGATATTTTTCAGTTCAAAGCTAGAAGCAATCGTAGAAAAACCCGTTCTCCAAGCAAGACGGAAAATTGATGTCAAAATTTTCAAAACAGCTTTAGTAGCGCGTTACGTAATCAAGGTAAATATCATGGCCTGCGGCACACGACGCCTATCGCAGAAACGTGATTAATTAGCGCGACAAACGTGAGCGCAAATCACTCGCTCGTGATTATTTGTTCGTATTTTCTCGCAGATTCGAACCATTTGCAATCGAATTTGTCGTATTTTCATGCAGATTCGAACAGTTTTCGGCAACTTCACTCCTAACACGACCTAAAAGAGGTCTGAAGAGTTATATTTTATGAGATTTTTTACATCACGTGCTGAACTGATCATGATTCTAATGGCGCACGAGACATGAAAACAAAACGTGAGCCCGGGAATGTGACTGTTCGTGGACAGTGACTGTACATTTTATACGCGATCTTTTTGGAATATTTTTTTTACATATATTTGAGGGAACTACTAACAGAACCAAGTTCTTTTTCGTTCCTTATATTTAACAAAGTGTAGAATGCAAACCCCATGCAATTCAAACTAGTACATGTAATGTAAATTTTGGAATAAATACAAATGATAACTGTTCCAGGAGTTTACTGTATTTTGGAACGGATGGAAGTCTCGATAGAAAAAGAACTTTTGCTAGAGTTAAACAACTGCAGTTTCTGTTAATACTTCTAAGATTTTTAACAGTGTTTATCCCGCGTAGACTTGCTTCACATCCAATAAAATAATTCCTTATAATTTCTCGCCCCCGCAACCGTTTCTCGCAAAATGTTTTCAAATCATTTTCTATTTAAGATTTCGCCAATGTGCACGAGAGCGTAAAAATTCCCGAAATTCAAGTGATCTGTTACTAGCGATCAAAGAACTGAAGTGGATTAAGTAGTCCATTTCGCATTACCGAATGGATTCAAACCTTTGTCGCTTCTTCTAATACTGTTTATCGATCACCTTGAAATATCGCAATTTGCACACAATGTTACGTCGTCAAAATTCCTTTTAACTATTTGCCTCGTTTTACTTAAGCTTACCTCAGTATAAACAACGAGCTCAAAGAACGATTGAAGCGGGTTGACGGCGACTTGTTCGCGAACAAATGTTTTTCTGCTCGCATAAGTCTGGTCATTTATTTCGCCCAGCACGTGAAAAGACCGGCTCGTGTGAGAGCTGCACGTGCGATACAAATTTTGGCGCTAAGGGAGAGGGGGGCGGGGAGGGGGTGTGGATGATAAATCCTGAAAAAATTGTTCACATAATCAAAGGCCCTTTGGGCTGTCTCGTGTCTCTTTTCAATATTTTTGTGTAATTTGTGATTTCAGTGATAAAACGTTAAACCACAAGGTATAGCGTCGTTTTGGTGCTAAGTTTGTTTTTGTTCTATAATTTTATAAAATGACTGTTCTTTTATAATTCTTTTTGATGTATTGATGTCTTGTTTCTTTTGTTTTTGTAAAGTTCTCAGGCTCATAGGCTAGTTTCTACCAGGTAGTTTTGTTTCGTCTTAAACTCAACCTGACAGTTGCAATTCGCTAAGGGTGCAGAGGATTACAAAGAAGGGGCATTCCAAATTAGGAAAAAATAGCTGCCCCCTTTCTTTGTCCGTGGTATATGCTAAAGTGTAAGATCAATGTAAGATATTGACTTTGATCAGTAGTAGAGAGTATTCTGGTCTCGAATTGTCACTATTTGTTATCGTCGCTATTTAGGACTATTCGTCACTATTTGCAACTATTCGTTAGTATTTGGAACTATAGTATTTGTCACTTTTCGTTACTATTCGCCACTATTCAACTACTATTCGCTACTAGTTGTCATCATTCACGACTTACGACTCGTATCAGGTCGTGTATATTGGTCATGGATGACTTATCACATACTATTCGTGACTATTCGGGAGTATTCGTACTATTCGCGACTATGTGCTATTCGATTTTTCCAGACATCTATTTACAGTCCGGGATCGTTATCAGATTTGATAACCTCGACCAACCTCGACCAAAACAAGCCATTAGCCAATTGCTGGACAGCTATATATAGGCAAGAGTTTTTGAACTTAAATGACCCCGTGATGGGAAGGAAACAAAAAGTATGGTGATCAAACTGATGATTCTTTGCTTTTTGTTTGAAGACGATAAAGTATAAAAGCAATGAAGTTCATTGCTATGAAATCGATTGTTTTTCGATAAGAAGTTCACGGGAGTGACTGGCATCTCATAGTTTTCCACTCCACTCTCTTTCTCTTTGTCCTCCCCTGGCTGGTGGTCCTCCTCTTCAGGAGTGGAGTCATATTCCGATTGTTGATCACACGAGACTGTTTTGGTTTGGTTTAATCGGTGCATTTTTAAAAGACTGCGCACTCTGTAGGAATCCGTTCGCCTAGTACTGGTAACTCTTTTCGGTACACATGTAATGGCAAATTTCTGCTGCATGTTTTGTGTTGGTCTGTCTGATTCATTTTCAGCTGCCGCACAGTCTTTCGATATTCCTGGGCCAAATCCCTCATAATACGTTAGTCACTCTTTGGCATCGTTTTCACAGGTAACTGTTTCATTTTGGCAATGGTCGGTTACGTTTAATACATAACGATGACAGAAGACCTATTTTGAACCATCTTGACAGGCAATTTACATGTATTCGTGTAGGGTTATTTGATGTTCACGACATTATATTGGTAGAAATCTCGATTCACGGACAACAACTTTAGATGACCACGCGTCAGAGTAGCGTTTCTCCCCCACGAACGTGGGGGAGAAACGCGTGACGAGCCCTAAGACGTCTGCGCAGGAGGCTAGCGTCACAGTGAATATATAATTCACAAATCACGGCCGTATTCCATGAGTTTTCCCGATTCACGCTCTATTTTTCGGTCAATTCACGGATCAAGCGAAACCCCTTCCAGACCCTGGGTAAACTCACCGCGGGAATACGTTACCGGGGTGTTTGCCGACACAGACTTAATACTTTACCAAGGTCATTAATCTTTCATACTGTTTTCGGCGCGAAATGCGAAAATGGATAATTCGAGGGTGCTTGCTAGCATCATCTCGCCTTTATTATTTATACTGTTTCGACAGTCCTCTACTGCTTTGTTATGTCAGTATTTCAGGCCGAAGAATTAAAAGGCGAAGACTCCGTTTTTATAAATCTCCTTGTTGGATGTTTCTAGGCCTAGAGATTAAATCGAAATACATATAAGAAAATGCACTATAGATCTTCCTTGACTTTTTTTGTATTTAAACGCCAAATTTCCAAAAAAAGTAGCTTATACTTACAAATCAGCAAGCCATCCAGCCATGATTCTAAGAAAGACCAAGCTTTTGCTGCCTTGAACACGCAAAGTTGACCTCCGGAAATCTAAACCATATTCAATTTCAAATTTCTCTGTTTATTTTATTTGCTTATCTTTGAGGTTTGCCTCGCAATCGGTCATTTTATCTTGGGGTACTTCTTTTTGATGTATCCATGGAAATACACCGCGATAAATTTACCTTGGGAAATGTTGGTCACACACGATTTGTGAGTTTTCCGAGGTAAAGAGCCCATTTACCACGGTAAAAGGACGATGTGTAACCGCAACTGTAGAAGTTTGACACACTACACTTGACACTAAGCTATTCCGTACTTGAAACCTTACACTGCTACACAGATCATTTAAGGAATGTCTATATTTATTATCGCGTTTCGTTTACTAATAACGCAGCTGACTGATTTTATCTCAGTGTGCTGATAAACATTTCTCGATTATCAAAATTTATAATCAGAGGGCTAGTTTCGTCGTCTGTATGTTTTTTTTTTCACTTCTAAAATAAAAGTTGACTAAGAATCTAACATTTCGCAATGATTGGAAGTAAAACAACCTCGTTCCCAGGACCTTTTCCCTAGCTAGGGAAAAGGTCCTGGGAACGAGGTTGGAAGTAAAATCATAAAACGCATGGGTCTATTTGGAAAGGAAGGTTTTTTTTTTAAATAAAAGTTAATAAAATAGTCAGGTGCCATGTTCACGGTAAAGCCACTGCCCGGCTACTTTTCACATGCGAACAGAAATCAAGTTATCGCCGCGTAGAACACAAAGCAAACTACTCCCCGGCAGTTAGAAAGGACTAATACAAAGTATAAACGAAAGACATAAATTATATTTGACGAGTTCTATTAGATTCGGTAGACAGAAATTTCTTTTAAAAGGTGTAAACAACTGAAGGACTAACTGAGACCGTTTGACCGTTTGACCTTGTCGGATGCCACGCTACTTTAATACGCACTATCAAAACAATTTCAGGAAATTAAATGTCAATCAAATGCGTTTTCGATGAGGTATCAGAACACGCAAGACTTGTACGACACGTACATTTCTTTCTTTAAAAAGAAAATTCACACAATCACAAACCACGCATTTTGTTCCTTTAGCGATAACTTATTAAATCGACGGTTTGCAAGAGTAGCAAATCCAGATCAACCAATGAATGGCGGTCAACATTTTCCATTTCCATCGACAAGCGCCATATTTTATCGTCCAGCTACTACTGGCGAGAAGCACGCCATCGCCTCAGTCTTCAGTTCCAAGTGATGTCGAAGTACTTGCTACGGCAAACACAAAAACAAAAAAACCTCGCGTTACGTCTGCTGACTGGACTGAGGAAGAAACGCACGAAGTTCTTGAAGCGTAGGCTCCAAAATTTAGTAAGCTGTGGGGAGTTTCACAAAGAGAAAAAATCAAACTCTGGAACGATATCTATTCTTTGTATAAAGAAAGGTGTCCAGAAAGTCAGAGAATGCTACAGCAGGTGAAGTAACGGCAGCAGAATCTAGAGTACGAGTTCAAGCAGTTAAAGCAGCGGTCTCGCTCGACTGGAGAAGCTGGAATTCAGAAAATTATAGAAGGCTTCCCCTATTTCGACATCTTTGTTGAGGTGCCGGTGGTGGGACATCGATCCATCTAAAACGGCAATCAAATGAGTCACTCGGAGCCGAGTGTTAACGAGGCTTCGCAAATCGAAAGTGTAAATGTTTCTCTCCATGAATCAGAACCGCCTGAGAAAAGAAAGGCGAGAAAGTACGACTCCAGACTGGCAGAGTTCTTTTATTGAAATGTTTGAAAAGAGTATGGAACAGGACAACGCAAAATTTGAACGAAAATGTTCCGTGACGCCCAGAGCAGGCAAATGGAACAAACAAACGCGCTGGCTTAAAAGACATTTTTAAAGATTTAGCATCAACATAATTGTCTTTATCTAATCGTTTATTTTCTGTTATTGGATCGTTGTTATCCGTGCCATAGGTCGCACTTTTCAAAACAAATGTTGTGCAATACTCACGTAGCCCGGGTCACGTAGCAACACTGCACAGTCTTCTTTAGGGTCTCGTTTTTCTGTTGAACCCTTTTCAACGCACTGTTGGACAGCTACGAATTTGCTCGTTCGCTGCAAGTTCATAAAAAAACGCCATCTCTTCTGCGTGCATTGCGTGTCGTTTGTTTACAGATAACGTCAACGCTTTATATCATCGTGCGAGTGCACCGAATTAGCTCGCATTTGTTGCGCTTGATACACCGATCAGAAGAACCGCACAAGACTGTGAACTAACTACAGCAATAAACGTAAAAGAAAAGAAATCAATTTTAAGAACAGTAAAGCGTGCCTGTATTTCACATAATAAGCCCTTTACAATAAATACTCCTAACCTACAGTTTGATAAACCAGCGGGCTGCGACCTCTTTGTTAAAGTGCATATGAAGTAAATTTATTTGTGTTTTTTAAGAGTTTTTCTGAGCATAGGCAGTCTCTACAATTTCGTGATCGCATATAAGAAGTTTAATTGAAACTATGCGCTGTTTAGTAACACCGAGGGCTCAAATTTTCATTGTGACGTCAGCATTCGGCCGTTGCTTGCTCGATAAGCCGAGCAGTTCGGCTCAAATCTGGTAAGTTTTTTTTATAAGCGTTTTTAGAGCCATTTTCCACTGCAGAAGCCCCCAGGCTGGCATCATGAAGCTTGAATGGTGGGTAGAGGCAAACTTCTGAAAGAAACCATGAGTGAGAGATGATTTGACGGTGATTGGAACGCCAAAACTATATGTATGGAAACATGGTTGTTCATGAGTGAAGTTGTCTCTCTGGCCGTTCTGTGGCTGGATTCCAAGACCTACCAAGGCAATTTGGACGAGATTTGACTTCTAAAGAATGCAATCGGTGCAATATTTTGCTGGTAGAATTGGCTGGCTCGACACTTATAAAAAACACATGAAATAAAAACACATGATAAAAAACACATGAAATAAAAACACATGAAATGGAGGTAGGTTGTGTTGCATGCCGCTGAAGTGTCTAATTTCCCAAGCATTCCTTTCGGTCAGGTATAGGAGAATCTGGGGGTTGGCAAGCATAGCTCTAATCGAATGGTAATTGTTCAGTCCATTGAAGGTTTGACGGCAAATTTTCTTACTGAACGAAAAGTAGAAGTCTTGACGTCTGCTGTAAATGCAACATTTTAGATTTAGAATTGTTTTTTCATTAAAAAATTTGAAGGCAAAGATGTGTGTTTTTTGTTGTTTTCGAATGAAGTAGAAAATGAGCATGTTTGGATTTCCTGCAGAACAAATAGCCATATGAGACGAAAAGCCAGAGCTGTAGCCAGTTAATTGGCTTTAAACGCTTCAAAATTTATCACTTTGTCGTAACAAGAGATTATTACTATCATATCTCCAGATCTGTGAAAGCTGCAAATTTTCAAAACATTGCTGGTGCTTTTCGTACACATTTGTACGATTGCCGGTTAAAGGGTTAAAGAAACATTATCTGTTCTTTGATATGAAATTCCGGCGGCCTCACAAAGCAAATGTTGACATGGCGGGAAAAATATTGACATGGCGGGAAAATTCCGCGGCCTCACAAAGCAAACACGCATGGAATGGTCCATGGAATGCACTTTCTCCCCATCGCACTTTCTCCCCATCGCACTTTCTCCCCATCGCATATTCTCGTGTCGTCATGACAACGTCATGACGACACGAGACAAAAAGGATAAAATAGAAAGTGCAGACTAGTAGATAGTAAGCTATTTATAAATCATGATACAGGGTTTGATTTGTGTAAAGTTTTATTCCTATTTATTACAGCGTGACGCGCCTGACCGTAGCCACGCAACAATGAAATTCTTTCTCATACCTCGTAGATCCCGGCCCGGCAACTAGCCGCTTCTACTGCGAGCAAAAATAGCGTGTCCCTCTCCGCTGGGGTTTAATTTGACTAGTGTCCGATCTATTTCGGGCTATTTTGTTACTGTCGTGGGCGACGCGGCCTATCTGGCGGCTATTTTGAACAGATTTTTGATTTTCAGTAGACGTAAAATAGCTCCAAATTGCTTGCAAACACGCTGTAACGTTAGCAAACAACACCATGTTATGCTTCATCGACTTTATTTAGTAATTTCGCTTTTATTTATTGCTCAAAATTTCCCCGTTTAAAAACCTATACAAATTCTTATTTAACCCTTTGCGCTTTTTTGTTGTTGTGGGCTTTTCTAAGAAGGGTTGCTGTCACTGGTATTAGGAGCATAACAAACAGCTGAAAGTATGGAAAATATATATGGTTTTTAAGAGCACAGAATTTGCTTTTCACTGATGATGAGCTTTTGATTAAAAGGTGAACCCCTATGGAGTTATGACGTCATAAATGTACATTTTTGGTCATATTTAACCCATGAAAATTAATTATTTACAGTTAAACAATCAAGAGAATAAGTGCTAGGAGCTATGTGATAACAATCTGTAATAGACTGACTGACAAAATTTCAGTTAAATAGATTAAATTGTTTGCAAGTTTGACAACTTTGAGGTTGGCAGTTTTTCACCCTTTAAATTTTACAAGAGTCTTCTTGTAATATTTTAAGTTTTGTTGACAAGTTTCCATTTGATCGTATTCAACTGTGCAAGGGGGCGTGTTCGTCAAACAAATGAAGATTTTACGAGAGGACACCTGCAAAAGTCGCACTGTAAAACGCAAGATAAAAACAAAATAAATGATTTGCAGAATTTGGATTCATAAACTGGTTTGGTATGATAAGTTATCCACCACAATTTTTAATAACTTTGTAAGAAGTAAGCCAGTGAGCAGCACCTGTGCCAACTACAGTTCTTGAGTTGTAAACTATTTTATTTTCTCCTACGCGTTTTGTGTGACTAGTTGGGGGTGGAAGAGGAATTATTGGGACTGACTTATTCATTATACCTTCACATTTTTCAGGACTTATTCATTATTCATTTTTAGAGTTTTCGTGTTATTCATTATTCCCTATTGCCTAAATAGCGAAGCGCACGAGTGACGTCACGACTCAGACAAGACTCAGACAAACAAACCGAAATGGCGGACGATTTTCCTTAAAACAGCCGGTGTTCCTAAAATACTTTCATAAAACGAAAACTTCGCCTAGATTCGTTCTATTTCTCTCACAACACGTTGATGTTTTCTGAGGCTCGTGGGATGAAATGGAGTGACCACTCATTTTTATCGGGTGGGGGGTGGGGGAGGGAGGGGGGGATAAGATAGACAGTGCCTGTTAAAATAAAATGGCCTTCCCTTTTCATTAGAATTTTTTACCTTGCCCTATCCCCCCCAAAATGATGGCAAGTAAAACTTATCAAGCTAAATGTAGAAATTCCAAAAAAAAATGCAGTTTAAAATGAAAACAAAAATACTGTTAGTGCATTGATTTTGAGGCCAAATCAGTTTGTTTTAATGCCTCAATTTTTTAAGTCAAAATGTCACTCTTGCAACAAAATATTGCAAAGCTATGCTAAAATGATCAAATGTTTTCGAATTCAAATTCGCATTTACAAAACTATGTGAAAATATACTACATTTGAACTTTTTCAATCTTGTGTTTCATCAAAGACGGGATCAATAAAAAGCATTCTTCGGGGGTATTTTTCCGCACAAATTTGAACCACAGCATCATAGTAAACAGGCTTTTCGTAATGAATGTTCATCAGTGCCAAGCCTGACAGTCTTTCCGTTGTCAAAGTGGTCCTTGAGTATCCTTTAACATGCTTCAAAGTGCTGTTTGCTCTAGCCTGCGTAGCTGGCGGTATTGTTGGGTTAAAGCGCGCACAAGCAAGCTGCGAAGCCGCGAGAGGCTTGGGGAGGAGGATTTTTTTTCAACTTCCCCTCCCCAAGCCTTTCGCGGCTGTGCCGCTCGTTGTCGCGGCTTCCCCGCTTGCTTGTGCGTGCTTTAAAACCCAACAATACCGCCAGCTACGCAGGCTAGTTTGCTCGCTCGTTGTCGGCTGAGGTGACTGGTATATATAGTGCAAACAATTCGTAGCAGACAGTCAATGTTAGGGAGCAGCTGAGGTTTAACTTTTCTATTAACAAGTGTTTTGACGTTAGCAGTTTCAATTTGGGGGATTCGACCGAGTCCCCCCACCCCCGAACCCCCCTAGATCCGCCCCAGAGTAGGGGGCCCAGGTAGCATGCACCCCGGGAAAGGTTTCAGTTTTTGAACCCCAGAAACACTATTTTATGGCATTGTAATGCCATCATATAACTCACACTAAAAGGTAGCCCCCCTAACATCCCACCAGCCTCCTCCCTTACCCATGAAGAATGAACAATCCCCAAAGTATCGGTGCATGCATCATAAAATAACGAAAACATATCAGATTCACCCAGATTCGACGCAGATCTACACCCCGGGTCTACACCTTTCTCCACTTCAAATTAAACATATTGCTTACATTTTCTCATGTCTGATCAGTCTCTACCGAGTCTCTACCCAACGATCCATTTCTCGACCCATTTGCTGTTCCGTTGCGAAACTACTCGTTACTTCAATCGTTTTTTGAACCGTAAACACTGACAAAAATCCGCTCACATGGGTTGAAGATCACTTTATATCAAAGGTCAAACATGTCACGTGGAGACGAATCGACATTGTTGACAGTTGAACAATCAAAAAAGAACAAAGGACGCACCAATCAGACAAAAATCATGACACAGGAAAAAAATTGGTATCTGATTGAATGCAGATCACCCTCGACCTCAGTAATTTGACTCATTGCAGATAGCTATGGTCAAATCGGGTCAAATTAAAAAATAAAAATAAAAATAACCACAAATAACCGCTTCCGTATCAGCGATATTCATTATTCCTTTACTGGAAATGACTTATTCATTATTCCAAGCATTGAAACCTTAAATATTCCTTATTCGTTTTCCGTTTCAGCCCGTTATTCATTATTAACAAACTGAATTTTACATTTCAGAAGTTACAGTTTTAGCTTAAACGGTGGGTATCACGCCACAGGTAGTCTCTTGGCCGTTGTATTGTTACGTAATTTGAGCGATTTGCATATTTATAAGGTTTTGTAGGAAAGAAATAGAGCCGAAAATCACCCACACGTGGAGAGAGACGAGAGAGAGTAAACGGTGGAACTGTCACTCAACGGGAACACTATAAATCGACCTAAAACACTCAACGCCTTTCATATTTTCCGTCTGTTTCCTAGACGCATAACCATGTGGTTTGTATAGATCCGTAGGTGTGTGTGTGTGTGTGTGTGTTTTTTCACGAAATGCAAGGAGAGCATAAAATGGTTTTACAACTGAAGTAGTTCGCAGTGCTGTTCACTGGCTTAACTTTTAAAAAATCTTAGAAAATGTTGAAAATTCTGGACTTAACGTGACGTCTGGTACGGGCATTTCTTTAACAAGAGACCCGGCAACAGACAAGCCAAGTAGTTTTATTCTTCGTTGCGTGGTCCTCTGCGTCCAAACTTTTTTTTTAATAATTGAACTGCTCGTACTGCTTCGGCTACCTGTGATCACGCTTAAAATGTGTCAAGCCTTTCATATTTTCCGTCTGTTTCCTAGACGCATACCCATATGGTTTGTATACGCAGATCCATGGGTGTGTGTGTGTGTTTTTACGAAATGCAAGGAGAGCAACTGAAGTAGTTCGCAGATCAGAGGTGCTGTTCACTGACTTAACTTTTAAAACATGTTAGAAAATGTTAAAAATTCTGAACGTTAAGAAGTATCAATGCTTCATCCCATTCTCGTCCCCAGAACCACCTGTCCCTTTTGGCCGGCGGGGCCTTGGCACGAGAAACAGGGAAACAGGTGGCTCTGGAAACGTACAACACGTGATTTGATTGGCTAGATTCAAACTCCCTTTGTTAAAGTCTAGCCAATCAAATCATGTGCCCCGGCGAGCCACCTGTTTCTTATGCTATTAAAGGACCCGCAGTCCAAGGGGGACAGCACAGATGGCCCTGGGAAGATGAGGATGAAAAAAGCCATGGTGCAGTTGAACATTTTAATGTATTAAAATAAAAATCGAGGCCTCTGGCTGGACACCGAAAAAAATTGTCTGCAGGAAGATGCAGCCGGAAACAAATTGTTTACACAGGTAATGAAATGGCACAGAACAACGTCTGTCTTGAAAAATTTGTCATTCCCTCCTCCAAAAACTGAATGGTTGGACCCCTACTGAACGTTATTTAAATAAATAAGGAAAAAGCGAGGAAGTACTAATTGCTTGTCCCCTCGAACAAATCAAAATCTTGATTTTTGTGGATCACCGTGTATGAAATGTGAATAAAACCTGCCAGGGTTCCGGCACGTGCGACGGAAAGAAAGTTTAGGCAAGTCACACTAGCGTCAGTGGGAATTTTAAGTGTTGAGTGTTGAGCTTGCGTTACGTAACGTTAAAATTAGTAGCGTTACGTAACTGACACTCACCGCTTCTTATTTTGTTTGATGCGTCTGCGTAGAACCTCTTGAAGTTCACAATACGTCTGAGAAAAGTGACGAAAAAACCCAGACTTCGTTTTCGTTGCATGTTTTTTGCAAATCTTCGATTTGTTTTACGAAGTTCTTTGTTTTTATGGATGAAATCATTGCGTAACAAATAAGAAACTGCGGAATAAATATATTCCACTTCAGCAACAAACTGCATTAATAACATAAACAGTTGCTGAAACAATGACAAGAAGTCGTTGATCGGCCGTAAAAATTAAAAAATTGAGAGATGAGCAGAGGGGACAGACATTTAGTTTTCTACATTAAAATATTTTTTATGATCACGCGAATTTTTAAATCTTCTCTTCAATCTTTAGGCTCGATTTCCGCCGTCCTCTCGTGTTCGGTCTTTCCTCCCATGTAATTTCTAGTTTTCTTTTGCGATGTTTGTTTTAGTGCATTTATGTCAGCTTATCACGTATCGATATTTTGTCTCATCACTTTAGATTTTGTAACCGTTTGTTTCCATACTCACTTAGAATTTTATGCCCCTGATGAAGGATAGTGTTGTCTATCCGAAATATTGGGCTAAGTAAAATATACCTTTTTACAGCAGCTGTTCGATCAGCCTTGCATTTTAAAATTTATTTATCTTGAACTCACCTTGGCTATCTAGGCTACTGATTATCTTAACTTTATCGGCAAGCAAACATTTACATAAACACTTTTCCTACTACATTAACTTCTCAAATAGCTAAAAATCAAGTGGCTGTTCATCCACTGTTCCTAAAATTTTTTTTTTTCGACAAATATGATCGTAATTTAATGTCACGCACCGCCATATTTCTGAAATTCAAAATGCGCTGGTTTCCCATGTAGGACGCTATTGAGCTGAAAGTTGTAAACCAATATAAATTTGGATTTTAGTACTTCATGATGTCACGTGAAAACGATCAATACTCACATCTTCAATTGCTTTCAAATTAGATTCCCAATCAGCTTCGTTGAACTGAATTCTTTTCAAATAGTTTTACACTAATTATCACTAATTACCTTAAGGAAAGAAAAACACTGTTGAAAAGGCGCGAACTACAGATGGTCAAGCGGCTGTAATTTTCTTTGGATTGTTTTCCAAAGGTAAACGAAATCACGGATAATGCTCTCTAAAATGTAACAACCGTCAAAATCAATTACGAATTTGTTCTGAAAGACATATTCAGGGCCAGCGTTATCATTATAAATCAATTATTTAAGCCCTGTTTTATGTCATGTTTTAATCTTACCACTCTTCACAGTACACAACTATTTTGTTTTGTTTACATTCCATTTTTTTCATTTTTTTTTCGGGATTTTTAGCCATTAAAATAAGGAAATAACAGAAGATCATTCAGTAACACGATTAGATCGGACCTTTAAAAAAGATCGAAATTAAAGCACTCATTTCATTTGTTGCAGTTGCTCTGATAGACTAAAAATGTGTTTGAGGTTTCCAAGTTTCTTAATTAACTATTAAACAACTAAACGTTTTGTGAGATACGTCCACCTTGCAAGGCATTCATGTTGGCTACATAACGCGTTTGAGGTTTTGCCTTACTATTTGGTATAAAGAATAAGACTGATATCTCCGCTAATGACAGTGTGATAAAAAAAAAACAACTTGGATCCCTCGAGGGCGAATCGACAAGAATGGGAATTTTTGTGTCAACAGATCGATCGGACGAGGATGACGAAGAAGATGTAGAAGCATTTCGAAAACCGAAATACTATCGAGGTCGCGATGGTCCAAAGTTTCGAGTAATGAACTTCACGAAAGATTACGAGTATCGCCGGTATGAAAATTCGACGTGGATTTCTGCGCGCCTGGAGAATATGGAGTACAGCAAAGCGCTCAGCAAAGGGGAGAAGATTCTCGGTCGCTACTTCAATGGCAAAAACGGCCCAGAGAAATTTATGGAGCTGACATGCCCACTCAAAGTTCGGATAGAACTCGGCAAGGAAGGCGACTGGGACGAAAAAGGCGAGTTTATTGCATCGCTTCATCTGCCCCACGAAAACGCAAATCGACCTCCAGCGCCCAGCGAGAGCGGTTTGTTTATTCAAGACGTGGCTGAGCATTTTGCATACGTGTCAAGCTTCGAAGGGTCTGCTAACGAAGAGAAGTGGCAAGAGGAAGTGTTTAAGTTGAAGAGAATTTTGGATGGTGAAGGAAAAATATTCGACAAACAAGTGGTGTTCACCGCGCGGTACGAAAACCTTCTCCATTTTGGAAAGAAGAAAAATGAAGTGATATTCGTTGTTGCGAACGATTGAAGAGAACTTCCCGAACTTTGCCGTTAAATATTTCAAACTACTTGGACGTCGCTTACACATAAAACTCAAGGACAGCTTTGTTTTTCCAGCATTTGACGCTCTCGCAGTTCGACGCGAGAAAAACTGTTTCATTGTTTATAAAGTTTTGTTTGAACTCAGCTTTCTCATCTTGGTCTGTTGAAAGAAAACTGTGAGCAGAT
The DNA here is from genome assembly GCA_963693305.1 of Meandrina meandrites. Classification (NCBI taxonomy): domain Eukaryota; kingdom Metazoa; phylum Cnidaria; class Anthozoa; order Scleractinia; family Meandrinidae; genus Meandrina; species Meandrina meandrites. The sequence goes on from OY855913.1 coordinate 17,629,362, forward strand.
TTTTTTTCTAAACTTTCAACAACAAATTATGTAGTCATCGAATAATTATTGGTTGAAGAGAGATAAAAATTGAACTTACATAAACATCTAAAAAAATTTTTCAATAACTAACGCCTCTTGATTGTAAAAACGAAGAGGAACATTTTTTTATTTAAAAGGAGAAATTTACAATATAGGAGGTGGCGAGAAAAGAGTAAGTGATTCCGCAAGGCTTTCTCGTTACAGTGATCATCATCATGATGGCTGGAAATGTAAGTATAAATCTCAAGTCACTAGAAATAAAGAACTTTATGTTGGTCTAGGTAGAGATATATTTTACCAACTTAAATATATTCGTTTCTTTTCCGTAACCGGAGACCACCCTAACATCTTTTAGTTAAAAGAAACCACTCTATTGAAGAACATCAAATAATGTATATGTTGTGGTTCAATTTTATCCTTGGTTCAAATTTTATTTCCCTTTGTTTTTGGGTATGGGAATGTATGATAGTGAGTTTAAAATAAAGAAAAATAAAATTTGAATCAAGGATAAAATTGAACCACAACGTATACAACAAAACGAAACCTTCAGGTGTAAATAATATCAAAGGCCGCAATTTACCATGGACTGGTCCTGATAATTACTTGCTTTATTTCAAATAACTGGGTTTGTTTTTCTTTGAATATATATCTTTTGTTGCGGTGCACCTGCGAAATCTGATGTTAGCGCCGCGTTTTAACGAGGCACTATAATCGTTAAGTCCTGTTTTTTCATCTCTTTATAGACCTATTTTCCCATTATCTTTTTGAGGTTTTGTGAAGTGTAAAAACATTAGGTTACACTTATGACAAAATTAACGTACGGAAAAAAAATATTACTTAAAGATTCTTAGTATTCTTTTTAGCTTTCAGGGAGATCTATCATGAGAAAGGTTACGACAAATTACATCAAACCTAAAAAAGTGGTCAATATTTTCCAGAATCCACCAGTAACCGAAGAAGTTGTTCTTGCAAACATTTCAAGTGACATCTACACAGCATCATCTGACATCAGTAAAACCAAAACATTATTAAAACTCAATGATGGACATTGAAATCGACTTGGAGGAAGAAGGCATTGACAAAGTATCTACCATTTCCAAATTCTATTACAGCGTTTTAAAAACAACAAATATTTGTTTTACATTTTACATCCATGAATGCGAAAATAGCTTAGAACGGTGAAGACAACTATGGCGATTATCCTACATATCCGGGTCGCCCACTACCTCTCGCAACGAGTTATTTCATTGGTTCCTAAAACAATACATAACAGGCTATAACAATGCCCCTATCCCTGAATAACAATAGAGGTAGTGGGCGGGCGAATGAAAATAGAGGTTTCAGAGAGGTAGTGTCTTACTGACATATCCGCGCACTTTACAATAGAACCTTATTTGATTTTCGCCAAAAAAAAAAAAATTCCACGGAACTTAGGAGGAGCATTAAACGGGAAAATTTCCAAGCAAATAATTCTAAACAAAATCCTTCCGGCTACAGTCAGTCACGTGGAGAATAAATGGTACTCGCGCATTGTCTGGGCCACCAAAGGACTGGGGGGGGGGGGGGGGGGGGGTAGCCTCCTACGCAGACATTCGTTTGCCTCCTACGCAATCTTTCCTCGCCTTCGAACTTTCTTTGGGGTGGAAGGATTGCGTGAACACGACCGCGCGCGCGTTCCTCTTTTATGGGACAATTATTCTCGAACAGTAAGGTGGCGCGCGGCTATTTATTGGGAACGGAGGTGCTCTTTTCCAAAATGAATGTTTTGGGCATGTAAACCTCAACCGATTTTTCTCATTTTTGGCAGTCGAAATAACAAAAGTTCAAAAGCTTTAAAGTGCCTATAAACCCAAAAATTATGTTTGGTTTAAACAAATCTTTGTATAATTCTGAGCAAAATGGCGCAAAAATTTTTGATTTTGGTCAAAACCAGAATTTTTTTATGAATTTTTAAAGTGGCGGAAAATCGAGATTCGATAACCCATTGCCGAGCCGCGGAACTTGCAGAAAGGGAATGGGTCGAGTTTAATTTGTGACGTAAAACCCGGACTATGATTTTCGCATGTTGCAGCGTTGTGCGAGTTTGATTGTAGCTGGGTAGAACCGAAGCAATATGCCTGAGAGATGTGTTGTTTTCGGTTGTAGCAATGTTCGGAACAAAGAGAAAGGGATACTTCTTCATCCCATACCTTTTTACGGTAAACCTGACTCCGAAAAGCAGAGCCATGTAGCTCGAGTTTGGCGAACCTTCGACTTCCAACTCGTAATCTTCCATTTCCGAGACTTCAGATTCTGAACTGGAGGACGCACTAAAGTAGCCATTTCTTGATCAATGTGTATGTTAATTACAAATGTTGGCCAAATAAAAATTGTTTTCACCGGCATACAACGAAAACTACGTCTTCGCTTTTGTTGTTTTCTCTCTGTTATTGCTTTGTTTCCCCCGTTGCTAATGTCCGGGTTTTACGTCACTAGTCCCAGTCTCCCCCTTACCCGGTCGTGGGGAAGACAAACCCTGACTTCAAAAATTCATAAAAAATTCCGGTTTTGACCAAAAACAAAAATTTTTTCGCCATTTCACTCAGAAATATACAAAGATTTATTTAAGCCAAACATAATTTTTGGGTTTATAGGCACTTTAAATTATAGGACAAATAAGGCAAATGATCACGAGATATTAGCGCTTTTGAAACAATATATTTATGGATAAAACGAGAATATTTTCCAAACGCGAGGATAGATTTTTTTCTAATTAATGTCAACTAGTTCAAATTATCCAAGTGTTAATGTGAACAAGTTTCAACGAAATCGGCAACCTCGTTCCCAGGGTCCTCTCTATATCTCCAGAGAAAGGACCCTGGTTGCGGCTGGTCACGTGATCTGGGTGACAAACCAAAACCGCAGGGAGGGCTGCACCTCGACAAAATTTTGTCGACAGTACAACACATACTATCTAGGGGAGGGATAAATGTAGAGCGGGATTTTCAAAATAGCGTTTAAATTCTAAGCTGTGTTCAATCCGCGCTCCTTTCGACTGACTATTACAGCATTATCCTGAAGGTTAAACAGGTTATTTGCTTGGAGAGTTTGTTTCTAAAAAGAGACTTGGTGGCAGTGCTTTCAACAGGGTACGGGAAATCCTTGTTCTTCCAGGTTTTGCCTCGAATGTTGTCCGAGAGGGATAGCAGGTCAATGAGTTTGTTTTACCTTGAGTTGAGTTTTTTTGCCGTGAGTATTGTTGTTGTGCAAGGAGTTCGTTTCGTTTTTCCGTGACCTCAGTTTGTTTTGCTGTGAGTCTCTTTCAATCTTTTGTGTGTTCATTTTGTTTGGCAGCGAGTTGACATTGTTTTGTCTTGACTTGAGTTTGTCATTTGCCGAGAGTTGAGTTTATTTTGCTGTGAGTTTCGTTGTTGTGCCGTGTGTTCGTTTGGTTTTGCCGTGACTTGTGTTTGCTTTGCCGTGAGTTTCTTTGTTGTGGTATAAGGTCACTTATTTTTTTTAGCCGCGTTTTAGCCGCGAGGAGAGTCCATAAGTTTTGTTTTTATTTTGCTGCGAGTTGATTTTGTGTGTGGTGTGTTTATTTTGTTTTGCGGTGAGATTCGCTGTTGCAGTGAGAGTTGTGGGCCACCGTACTATTCTGGCTTCCGTTTAAACCGTGAATTTTCTTAAAAGAAACTCCTACAGTTTATACAGGTGTAGTTTTTCGAAGCGACGGCAAACAGAAAGACTTGACTAAAATTAACTTACGCCTGTCTGTTTTGAAGTAAAATCAAAACAAATTTCTTCGCCCTCATGCATCAAGCACACGGCAAGATATTAACTGAGAAAAGTTTTATTAATGAGAGCCAGTTCAGTACAGGCCAGAAAAGTAAGGTATGTGTCAAAAAGAAACTTCTATTGCCGTGAGTATATTTTGTTGTGCCTGGAGATAATTCATTTTCTTGTGAGCAAATTTATTCTGCCGTAAGATATTCAGTTTTAAATTTATCTTGCACCTATATGGGCAACCGTATACGCTTATAAAAACTGTGGCCACTTGTTAAGAAACATTGTAAACTCAAGCAAATGATTAAACAATCTATATATTTATCTTAAATCTGTATATTTATCTTGTATCAAAGTTTTGGCCCGACAAAGATATCTTCTGCGGCATCGATGCGGCAGCCAGCAGTGGTCGATTTGCCCGTGAAAAAAGGTTTTTTGACCATGTCCTGTCCCCAACTGCTTTGCACAGCCTGCAATGTACTAAAATCTGCCGGGACTGATGCTTTAAAAATCTTTTTTGGAGTTGCCGGGACAGATACCTCAGAATTCTTTTTTGGAGTCGCTTGAAAATTCCGAGTCGACAAAGGTTTTCCCGCACTCCAAGCGATGTCATTTTAATGTTACAATTTCCACTCCCTACCGGGCTCAGTACTTCAGCTAAGTTAAGACAATTTTTACCTTTCCCACCCCTCCCTTAAATCATTTCTCTGGAATCTGCTAAAATCTAGCAGATCACGTGACCAGCCGCAACCAGGGTCCTTTCTCTGGAGATATAGAGAGGACCCTGGGAACGAGGTTGCAAAATCGGCTGGGTAGAAATTACGTCACAATGACGTCAATTTGTTCATTGGTAAAACTTGTACAAGTTTGTACTAAAAGTTTTGGTATAGCTGCGATAGAACACCTAAAACGGGCATGTCTAATTCTGACTAAACTGTTATGAGCCACCTCAATGGGCTACGGGTCAATAGCCCATGAGGCGAAGCCGAATGGGCTATTGACCCGTGGCCCTTGAGGGCGAAGGGTCTAATTGTTTTCGTATCACCCAACTAGTCGGACAGAAAAAAGCAATAATAAAGCTAGCAAATGCAAGTTGAAGAAAGATTTATTTGGGAATAAAACGAAAGAAAGCGTCACGAATTTGGCTATTTGTTGACTATTACTAATACTCCTCTAGTAGCGTAGCCAATCAAAATGCAGGATTTGCATTAGTCCACTAGTTGGGTAATACTATTTGCAATTATAGGCTCTCTGTTCGAAAAACGATAAGGGGAAGGAGCAAGACAACTACGAATATATTTCGGAAATAATTTAACACAGTGCTAGATAGATAGATAGATAGATAGATAGATAGATAGATAGATAGATAGATAGATAGATAGATAGATAGATAGATAGATAGATAGCAGTTTTTATTGTGAAATACACTTAGCTTTTGTGAGCCCAGCAAGCTAGACTCACCAGCTAGTTTCCAGGTATAACACAGTTTCACACGTAGTTTCACATAGTTTCACAAGTTTATTGTTTTTTATAAATTTTTTCCCGGTTTTTAACATTTGGAAAATTTCGTCATTTTCAGTAGCGTCTCATTAGCAAGCATAGCGCGTTATTGTGATATAATTTTCGCTGTGTAAATGTATTCAGTATCAATCATGTAATTTTAAATTCAAGCAAATGCTCTATGTATCATAAGTTAAAATTTCAGCTTTAAAAATAACGAAGAAAATTTATATTTTTATAAAATTTTTATAGCTTCTGTTCAGGATCTTTTGTAAAATTTTACTTTAAATACATTGTGTTTTTTTTTATAACTTATCAATAGCTTATTTGTACACAGCAATAAAGATATATTCTCGACCCAAAACTATTTACACGCAACCCGCGACCGGAAAAATTGCGGTCCGTTAAAGTTTTCACGAATCGAATTTAATTCCAATTATGATGAAATGCATTAAGAGTGGCGTAATTTTGTTTCATCTAAAATTTAATTCATTAAACCTGACCCCATTTTTGTTTTCAGCGAGAGATTTACGAGTTCGAGAAAGTATGTAATTGGCCATGTTCTAAACGAGCAGGGGACTGGGTACGAACGTATTTTTTCTTGGTGCGAACATTCAATATCGATTGAATTGAAAATGGGGCACGTCATCTGAAAGAGCATCCAAAAATTAGTAAATTCACCAAATTTAATGGTTATTGGTTTAAACGCAAAGGCATGGTACACTTTTAAAATAAAAGAGCTTAGTATGGATTGGAGGACGCCTGTCCCTCCAATCCATACTAAGTGTACCATGCCTTTGGGTTTAAACCAATAACCATAAAATTTGGTGAATTTACTAATATTTGGATGCTCTTTCAGATGACGTGCCCCATTTTTCGATTCAATCGATATTGAATGTTTGTACCGAGGAGAAAATATGCTCGTACCCAGTCCCCTGCTCGTTTAGAACATGGCTAATTAGTTCTGACAACGTCTACATTAAATTCGGATCTTGAAAGATCCACGTTTGAATCATTCACTTCAAAGTCAAACGTCCCCGTTACTCAACGCCGAAAGTACGACTGAGCCGTTAAAAACAGGTATATTAGTTTATCAAACGTCGAAATTTTCATGAGCCGAAACGTGAACGCATGTCGAGAGATTCGGTGAATGAAAAGTTCGACGTTAGAGCCGATACAAAGACCTTACTCTCACCGGGTTGTGTCAAAAATATAAATACCCTGAAACAATCAAATCACTGACAACAACAACAATTTGTTCAGATAAACAACGAAGCGTGCAGCAATGTAAATAAGACGTTCCCATGATTTCCCTCCAAGCAATAAATAAACTGATCGCTTCATAGTCTGTTAATAAATCCTGGTCTCCTCAATTCTCTTACACTGCAAGAGCTCATTTGAAAAAATACCCCGTTCTATATTTACACTATATGATGTAAACGAAGTTTTAAATTTGCCAAATTTTCAACTTTTCTCACACTGGAGTTAATACAACCGCTGCGGTTCTACCTTTTAAATAGAATTACAGGTAAATGACCTCAAACATAACACAAAGTTACACACAAATCTTAAAATCCACATCATTTCTGACTTTACAACACGTTGACCCATGGCCATTCCCAATCTCGCGCGGTCTATCTAGCGCTAGTTTGGCTTGACTTTCGTGACCTCGATCTTGAAATGCATGTCAGCCGTTTATCCACGGCAATTTTATCTGCAATTTCCGTAAAGGAAAAACAGTGATAGCAAATCTACAAGGCTTTATAGTAAGGCTACCCGGCTAACACGGGTAGATTTTGATGGTCCGTGTTGGTCCTTCCAAAGCAGACTTTCTTTTGGCTCATCACGCAATCTTTCTTGGGAAGGGAAGATTGCGTGACGAGCCTCGAGAAAATCCTTGGCTCTCAGTGAACTCTGTGAGAATGTCTCATTCATAGCATCTAATGATGATAATAAAAGATCAAAGGATACATTTCTGCAAAAGACGTCGATCTTCGTCGGTATGAGCGTCCTCCTCTAGACCTTGAAGCAAGACCTGTGCTGTCTCGTACTTTTCCTTACACTAAACAAGAAAGGAGGAAATCATGAGTAAGAATCATAAAGTGAAACAACTCGAGAACAAACCTAGAAACGCTGGCTGAAATTCAGAGCACGAGTCGAATGATACTTACTTCTTTTGGATTACCAAACAGTTCATCGAGGGCAGCATTCTGACACTGAAGAGTTAAAAAACACAGAAACAAAACATTTCAAAGTGTTTTCTTCGTATAACTTTTATAAACTACAGTGAATTCCGTTAAGCCATTAACAGTAGAAACCTTTCTCACAGAGGTTATTGTTATGCTACAATGAAACGCGAGATGAATGCGCAAAAAAGAATCAAGATCCATTTTACAATTTTTTCTTAATTTTTATTTCACATTTTAGTCCGAGAATGACCTTTGTATGCATTACCTGTTCCATGGCATGGTGATACATCAACCTGTCAGCACTGACCTGTTAACGAGCAAAACATTCTCAATAAACATGTTTAAAGGGGCTTGGTCACAGTTTTTAACAGATTTTTGAACGGCCAAAATTTATATTTGTGTCGAAGGAAACCAAAAACTAATAGTCCACTTTTATTAACAATTGCTATATTAGAGCACTGAAACTGTTTAGCAAGCGTCTTTAGCTGCAGATGGCTACAAAAAAAAAAATTCAAAATTCGTATTCAAAAAAAAAAAAAAAAATCGATATTTATAACCGTAGTTTGATTCCTAACCACGTCTTAAGGTTATATCTTCGTTTAGATGTCCAAAGATAATGTTTTCATGGGTTAAGTTGCCTACCACTAATTTGAAAACAGTTTAGACCAGAAATCTGCGAAATTCTCATGACAGAGCTCCTTTAAATATACTATTTGTACACAACGAAAAACTAGAAAGAAAAACTGAAAAAATTAAATATCAGCTTGTATCTCGTGAGCTTGGTGGTTCATCAGTCATATCTTTCCGTAGCATGAAGCGAGTGGGAGCATTATTGCATGTGGAGATGCCGCTTTATAAAATTATAATTTCTCTAATCTCATAATCTCTTCTTATTCCAAGGAGGTAGGTGACGCGGCATACAATGCTTGTAAGATACAGCTTAACACGGATTCTGTAAGCTTGAAGCAACCAGGCGTATTGTATATTATGCCGTAAAGGTCACTCGTAAGAAATTTGAAGTTTATTCGGTTCCACCAACAATTTTCAACGACTTAACAAACTTGTTTTTAATCTTCGTCCTGTCTTGAGAACAAATGTCGTTTTTACCAAGAACACGGGAATCTAGCGCGCCAACTATTGGTCCACCACGCCCCATACTGCTGTATTACCGTATCGATTTATTTCTGACGGGAAAAAAAACTAGAAGCTGTGATACGCGGCGCATGAAGGCGAGCAAAACCCATAACATGTACAGCCCAGTGGACTGATACTGCAGAATTCCAGTTTTCTGATTGCCTGCATCCAGTCAACTTGAATAAGCTTACCGTCATGGCTTTTCCATCAAGATTTTGCAGACCTGGCTCAATAAGCTGCTTGAGTTGTGACGCCTTCTCTAGGCACTGGTGATAACGATTGTTCAGGTCGTTGAGAACTGAAGAAAGACAAAAGAGATATGAATTGAATGCGTGCTCTAGACTAACACAGAACGAATATAAGTAATGGTTGGACTTCAAACGATTCTGAATCTGAGAAATACCACTTAAACAAATAGTTCTCGGAAACTCGTCGGCAAAGTCATGGCCTTTTCCTGGTTACGAGGGACATCTTTTAGAGTATCAACCGTTGCCAAAGATGTAGATCATTGCAAATAATACTTACCATTTTTGACGGCATTTGAGGGTTTTAAATGTCCAACTCTGATTTCTCCTTGTGCGAAGAGCAGAGAAAGATTGAGTGCGCGGAGAGCTTTCACATAGAGGACAAGCTGTTCCATTTTCCTAAAAACATTAACCCACCTACATGTTAGTCGGAGATGATGAGAGATCAATGAAACCTGTTTTTTCACGCTCTGCCAAAGCATAAAACGAGCTTTTTTTTGTTAGGTATAATCAATCGAAGAACAAAACGTTTTCTTTGCTGAAGTCTGCCTCCTTTAATTCACTAAGCCTAAGCGAACAGTTTTCCTAACAGAGGCTGTTGAGTAACATGGCATACCTTTGTGGCAAGAAAAAGTGACAAGGTTCGGTGCTCTGATTGGGTGAAATTAACCGAATTTCTTTGGGCTACTAAAACAAAGGTTTTTACACCACTTGTTTGTTCTCCTGAAAGAGCTATATTATTACTGAACAGCCATCACTATTCACAAACGACTAAGCTAACTCGGAAAACATTGCACCAATGTTGAATGATCACCCGAGAACTCTGAAAGATATCACAGCGACGTGACGTCAGCAAGGCACCGTTATATTGCCTAGCAACTTAGCTTACGAAACATCGCGGGCTCAGACAAGAGTGCGACCTAAGTGCTTGTTTAGGTTAGCTTTATGTACGAGAGTGTACCGAGGCGACTGCGACAAACAACAACAAAACAAATGAACTGTTCCTCCGCAATTACCTTAACTCGTCGCTTTTTAGTCCAATTTGATCTGCGAGGAAGCTTTCATTCTGCAAATAGTTTAACAAGCCACTTAGTGTTTACCATCACATTACATACTAAAGGAGCTCTGTCACGGGGATTTTACAGATTTTTGGTCTAAACTGTTGTTGGGAAGTTTGGGGAATTAGCCGCGAGAGGTAACCAGGACTCTGTAGAAATCGTCGTCTTCTTTTCTTTATTGTCTTCTAGCCAACTACAGACTTTTGCTGTCTTCTTCTTACTGCTTACTACTGACTACTTCTGGCAACTACTTCTAACTTTAATCTTGAAGGCTCATCAACTATATAGCAAAATTGTAGACATGTTTTGGTACGAATCTTGGTGACCTTGGAAAACTTGAGACAATTCTGAGACTTACTTAAGGAAGCAAATACAAACAGACCTACATGAAAAACCAACACAAAGAGTAAACGACCAATGACAAACTTGGAAGAACTAAAACTAATAGAACACGAAACTATAACAGGAACTGTTACGGAGGTCCAAACCAAGGTCAGTAGACAAACCCAAACATGACCACCGATGGAAACTATTGTTTAGAGCTTAGCTCTTAAAAAACTAAGACTAACAACTTAAAGTCTCTGTGCGGGCTGTCCGACACTTAAATGACAAGATTCCCACGGTAACTACAAAATTAGAAACAATTGGCCATGAGGTAAAAATACTCTATTCTTAAAATAATATTACGCTTCATAACACTGTTCTGAAATTAGTTGCATGCAACTTAACCCATGAAAATCATTACCTTTGAACATCTAAACGAAGACATAACCTTAATATGTGGATCGTAGAAATCTAACTACGGCTAAAAATATCGATTTTTTTGTAGACATGCGGAAACAACTTGAAAAGTTAAGCTTAGCTTTTCAAGTTGTAATCCATTTCCATTGTAGCCATCTGCAGCTAAAGACGCTTGTTAACAGTTTCGGTGCTCTAATATAGCAATTGTTAATAAAAATGGACTATTACTTTTTGGTTTCCTTCGACACAAATATAAATATTGGCTGTTCAAAAATCTGTTATAATCCGTGACAAAGCCCCGATCAGCGGCAAGATCATGACAAGTAACACCTCTTGACTAAAACGTATTTCTTTCCACTAAAAATAAATAATGCATTAAAAGGAGTGGAAGGTCACGCCATAAATGTATGTACTTACTTGTTTGATGGCCACAGAATCTGCCAGGACTGTCAACGGAGTTCCTCTGGCACTGATTACTTCAAGAATGGCATCCGTCAAAGACAAAACAAAGTTTAGCTTTCTTACGCCCTCCGTGTGTTCCATCTGTAATTCACACATGAAAAAGAAAAGAATTCAGTTCTTGTGACTTAATGGTTTTTCTGCTGACGTTCCTTAAAAACATTCGTCGTCAAATGGAACTGTTGTCGGCAAATTCTCACCCCAAGTACCACAGCTTTCCGAATCAGAGATAAGCACGGCACTCCGAAAGTTACGTCACCTAGCAACGCTTGACAAAAAACGTGGGCTGAGCCAGATCTCAGACAACATGTCTGAGCGTTGGCGTAAAGGATAAAGGTAATTACACATACATGTATATCTTTGACTACATAGATAAATGTCAAGTCAGACATGCTTATTTTCTTACATCCATAAGTGTATCCTCCGGCAGTTCAGGTGCTATAAGAGCTATAGGACCTTCCATGTCAGGAGAAGAGGCTTCCGTTTCCTGGGCAGCCATAAGCTGCTGCTTGGGGCTGTTGGGAGGGGAGTTTCCAAATCCCCGAGTAACTTTGGTTCCTTTTACGAATGACATTACAAAACATTAGAGCGAGATACGTGTACATGTATTTCTTTTGGTTTAAGCAAACATTAGACTGGTTTACCTCTTGCTGGGGTAATAAATTTGTACTCGGTCTCGGATGATAAGTTAACGCTCTTTTTTTGTGACGATCAAATATGAAGTATCGCTGGAGATTTTCTTAATTGGCCTTTATAACCCAAAGCAACAGGTAAAAATATTCCGTGATACTACACACCGAATCATCAAATATACATGTTTTTAAAAGGGGTGCTAAAACAGCATTCAGCAACTTAAAATGATATTTATTTCCACTGCCTTGATTGCCCTGCGCAAATCGGGATAACCACAAAATGATCTGAAAACAGTGTCTTTTGCATACTGGCCTGCAACTACAGTATGTCCATTTATTACAATCTTTTTGCTTACCTTGACTCACAACAGCAGGTTTCTCTCCTGTATTCTTATTGGAGTTTTGTGAATTCCTTCCAGGGTGTGAGCCAAACAGAATAACATTCTCACTGCTAATGGGCGAAGACGACCCCACCGTAAAAAGTCCCTTCAATGGCTTCATCTCCTTGTCATGGTCAGCAACCGGATCTTTGAACTCCTTGCTGTGGGATGTCTTGGTTGGTGACCCTGGTATGGTAGGAAGGCCAGTGGGTGAGGATGACAAGGGCGGACTCTTTCCTCTTAGAGGCGTGTATCCTCCCCCCGAATGCCGGCGGAAGATGGGAGCAGCGGTTCCCGCCCCAAGTTGGAACCCTGGTGCAGACAACAAGCTACCCTTCCTGGGCAGGCCCATTGCTAGGATGGCCGGCGAGCTATGTACACGAATGATCGGTTTGTCCTCAGCTCCTGGCTCAGAGAGGTCCGTTATTGGGACACCTATCCCTGCATTGGATTGACGCACCAGAGCTGTCAGGATTGGGGAGCTGTCTGGTGGCCTAGCAACAAGAGGCTCGATATTTGACAGGGCTCTTCGAATGGTGCCAGTTGCTGGGCGCGTAAGCCCCTTGGTAGCACTTGTGTTTGAAAATCCTGCAAATGCCGGCTGATTCAAACCCGCAGTTATATCAGCCCCTTGCACGTGCTCGTTAATTGCTTGGGCGGCAGCAGTGAGTGGAGTAGGAGATCCCTTGGTGCTAAACTGCGTGATTTGTTTCTGAACCACAGGACTGCTTTCCTGGCTACCAGCTTTCAGTGCACCTGGACTGCTAGTCGGGCTCTTGCCAACGGACGGCTTAGGAGTGCCACCTCTCTGTCTTCTGGCGGTAGCAGCTGTAGTTGTACCATGGTGGGTGGGAGATGGAGATGTTCTGGAGGGAGCCTGCTTACCGAAGCCGCCAGTGTTTGATCTTGGAATAGGTAGTGGAGAGGACAGCGGCTGACTGCTTGGTGTGGGTCCCGGGGAGGAATTTGTACGCCTCCTTATTGGCATTTCAACTGGGGGGGAATCCGTTGATGATGGAGACGAAACTGGGCTGTGAAAGGGCAGCGGATGAGCCAGTGGGGAAGCCGGTGATGCTGGCGAAGTTGAGTAAGGTGATCCCACGGTAAACGTGGCTCTTTGTGGAGTGCGAGATAATGGAGGAGAAGGAGAATAGGGGCTGTTGCTGTTCCTTGGAGGTGATTGGCTACAGAAGGCAAGGAAAAAGCAGAATTCTTAGTTTTTTATTAAAGAACTACACGAAAACAGCTGGAGAAAAGGCAACTAACCTGTAGAAAGGAAACAGCGGATCAGAGGGATTCCGCTGCTGTTGAAATCCTTGAAAGAGATTCAAAGAACTAGTATTAATACAGTGTTATTCGAAATACGTCCAAACGCAATTGACTGCGTCATACGGTTTATTTGCGTTACTAAAATTAAATAGACTTATGGAAAAAGTCTTTGAGAATGACCATTCAAATAAAAACTATTGAACAGTACTTCTGTGAAATACTGTTTGTAGCGTTTTACCTATTGTGCAGTACTTTCTTGAAGTACCGTTCATGTTTCAATTTTTCCAAAGGAGAAGGCCATAACATCTCAAGTGTGACCTTAGATACACCTCAAAACCGCCAAAAACTTTGCCAAGTTGTAGCGCTCTTCTTTTAGCGCTTTGTTAAACTGCAAAACAGCCCTCGTTTTCGCGCAAGTTTGTTGGGTGAAATGTGGCACCGAAGAGGGTCTGGTACGCGCGTGATTGAGTTTCGACTCGCTTTGCTCGTCTTGCGGTATCGCGTTACGTGTTCGCGTGCACGCATCGTCATTTCGGGAGACAAAACAGAAGAAAAAGAGGCTGTTTTGAAGTCTAGCATATTGTGTTTGCTGAACTGAATGAATCAAGTGACTTACTAGGAGTCTCTGGATTGGATGGAACAAGAACAAAACCCTGAAAAAAAACACACACACAAAAAAAAAACATTAAAAACTGTCAAGATACAAATGGGAAAAATGTCTGGCAATTTCATAAGTTCCTGCAAAAATATGATTTAATTGTAAGTGTTACTAGTATTGAAGTTCGCAGCCTATATGTGGATTACGAATGTCTTATTTCTTATGCAACTTACAACTAGTGAAATATAAATTTACTTGTACAAGTGGGTTAGAGTAAACAAAAACATTAAGATGTACATGTAATCTGGACAGTTTTGATGTACATGTATGCTTTGACAACCGAAAACTATATGCACTGTGTAAATCACCTACGAGTTCTACGAAATGATGTTAAAAGTCATGATTTCCGACCATGATTGGGATTTTGCCGGACATGTGCAAATTTTTGGTCGGCCATTGTCCGATGATCGAGCGTTATTTGCAGTCCTGTTCACGGGGTATGTTTTGTAACTGAATAACAAACCTCGGGAGCTAGCTCATCGTCTTGAGTTGAGCTTGGTTGGTAGACACCTTGAGAACTAAGCTGAGCACTGGAATCTGAAACAAACAAAGATACAAACAAAATTTATAATTTATCATGTAATTAAACCATATGATCATTCTAAGAGCTGTTGCTTCCAATTGATCCGTTCTGCAATTAATTTTACCACTTCCTGCTAACTCCTACGACGCCTAAACAAAGAAAGTGCACTCATAGTAGTCATATAACACATAAAATGAACTAGTGAGTCTTATGATCGAGTTTTATGAACCCTGTATTTTCTCGATTAAACGACAGGTCTCCAAGGTGGAGTTGAAAATAGGCCCCCCAGGTATTTATTTAAGGTATAATAAGCTGTAGGTATATTAGCCAGATACATTTTTGTCAAAGACAATGAACAAAAAAAAAACTGTTGCTTAATGAAAACCGGGCTCGAATAAACTGCAGGAGTCAAATGAACGCCAGGTCCACCAGGCCAAGTTTGAAATAAACGCCGGGGGCGTCTAATCGAGAAAACACGGTACACATATATAGCAAAGTGCATTCCACAGTGTAAATGATGCTTTGTTTAAGGAAGCAAAAAAGGCTAGCATTTACAACGGTAAGAAATTTAGCATAAGATACCTTATCGCTAGTGGAATTTCATTGTTTGCATCTGTGAATTTTTTGTACAAAATACCCTACACCGCCAGTACCCGATGCTTTTCTTGCATGGTTTACAGACTCGGTTAGCCATGGCCAATGATGCTCAATCCCAGGCCTAACTCAAAATATGCTGCCGGTCACAAAAAATAACCTCTCGTACCCAGGTTAAGACACTTAAAACAAGCAGTTGTTATAAGTCTGTGGGTCAGCGAAAGAAGCACATTCCTGTCAAGGAAAACGACCTTTACATCACGGTATCAAGCTTTGGAAGAGCCACTTGAGATCTTCCCAAATGCCTAATTGTTACTTATTTTCGCGAAATGAAACGGGCATATTTTGCGGGACTTAATTTTCGCGCTTTGGCCAAAAAATACGTTTAAAACATAAAAAAGATACAATAAAAAAGTTAAAAATAAATTTTCGCGGGTTGCGCTCGCAAAAATTAAGTCCCACGAAAATAAGTAACAATAAGGTACTTACTGTTCCCGGAGCTGCTGATATTAATGACTGTGGGAGGGTCCTGAGGGGATGGGTCTGTAGCATCATAGGGTGGCGTCATGCGATGGAGAAGATCAACTCTTATGTCGCCTAAAGCTTCTGCCCCAAAGTTCTAAAGAAAAAGAAAATAGAAAAGTGTGATTTAATTAAAACTGAGGAAAGAAAAGTCTCATTTGAAAATGGGGAGTTGTAACGTCAGAAAGTTCACATCAGATGGTACTTTGTTGGCCATAATAAAATTAACTGGCTCTTATTCTCTAAATTTAGAAGGATTAAATGCAAGTATTGTTTTAGGTACTTCATGTTTGACTAGGTTATTTGACATTTCCATATTACTTCATATTTGACAGAATCAGGTTTGTTTTGGTGAATATTATTAAACGAGGACACTTTGTAATGCCTATCATAAGGAACACGCGTCTTAGCATTCAAACCTGAACAAAAATGTAACTTGCAAGGTTGTGGCAATATTTGATTGACTGATGATAGTATTCTGCTAGGATGTGTTTTTATGTAAATGATAAATTCTTTGAGGGTCCTGAGAGCCCTGATTTCCCATGCCACAGCCCTAGCACTCTGATACCAGAAGTCATGGCAGCCTTGTGGTTAGCAAGTTGGAGTGCAGATCAAGTGACCCAGGTTCGAGCCTTGGCCGCGGTCACTACATTGTGTTCTCTACAAGACACTTCACCCTCACAGTGCTCTTGCCACTCAGGAATGCAACTTACTAGATACTGGAGATCTGCAAACCTGACTAACCGCTGTTGGGTTACCTGTGATGGACAAGTGACTTATCCAGGAGGAGGAGGAGAAATATTCCTGGTCACTTCATGTGTTAGAAACTGGGCTTTAGCAGTGCAGGCCAGTTGGCCTGAGTGCAAATTTAGCTAGCTAGCATGGACATACTTATTTACAGTGTGACTAGCTTGCGAGCAAAGGGGGGCGGGGATATTATTACAAGTTCTTCCCCCTTCACTCCCCCTAGGCTCCCCTCGTTTTTTCCTTGCTCGCCGCTTATTTCGCTCGCCCCCAACTACCTAGTGCTTGGAACAGGTTACAGTGTGACACATGAATATAAATTATACATGTCTATATCTAATCTACTATTGAGTGGAACAGACCTACGTGTACCCAAGCAGGAGGAACACAAAGGTACAGCTTAACAGACTCACTGGTGAATAAGAAGGTGACCTTGTTCCGTGGGGACTTCCTGAGTGCTTCCGCTGACTAACTGGCACAGCAACTGGAGTAGCTAATTGTGAGAAAAAAAGAGGAAAGTTATAAAATATTAAAACAATCACTGCTAAAGTAAAACATTGAAGAATATCTTACCTAGCCATCTCAAATAATATTATTTATCAATGTTGACATTGAAATGGAAGTCACTCATAAAACTGCTTACTGGTATATAGATTATCGACACTTCCCACTTGTAACTTAGTTAAATTAAGTTGCCACAAAACAAATTACACATGTACCTATCTGTTTGCTTACAATTATAATTAAATTATGTTTTACAACTTACACATTCTGTGAGGAACTCTGCCAGTCAAGAAGGGATGAGCAAAGAATTCACCTGAAACATGAAACAATGTTAACCTTTTACATCAATGGGAGTGTACTGTCAAATAATGGCATACAAATTAAAACGGTATGCTTGTTAGCATATCCTGCACCTACATGTAGCAAGAAAGGTTGTATGATGGAGAGCGAGGGACAGAAGAACTGTTACTAGGGTTATATGGTGGAGAGTTGTTTAAGGTGACTCTGTAGTCTAGGACTGCAGGGTGTAAACTACTTGTCAGAAACCATTCATGCAGTGAGCCTATTCAAATTGAACTGTAGAACCCTTATCTTATACTTTCTGTAAATCTAAGGAATACATGTACATAAGGCATTAAGTACAAACACTAACTTAAATGATCAATGATTTATTACCAAAGTCCAGCCTGTCTCGTGGATTTCTTTTCAACAATCCTACAAGTAAGTCCTTCAGGTGACTTGAAGTACCAGCCGGGATGCTAAAGTTTAATCAAAATTAAAATAATGTTAACTAGCTGTCTCTTGTCTAGACTTAGTATAATGATAACAATTTACTAAACATTGTGTAGGAAGGCAACAAGCATTTTAAGGAAATAATCTTTAATTTACTCACTTTGGAGAAATTGATTTGCTCTTCTCGTAAAACTTCTTTAACTGTTGTGGACTGTTTGCCTGCAAAAGGCAAGAATAAACTAACTTTACAAAAAAGATCATTTCTAAAAACTTAGTTTTTAGAGGGACGGCCATCCAGGTGTCCCATGGATGCCCACTTTTTGGTGTAGATAGAAAGCTGTTTGTGTACATAGCTACTTCACAATGTGGACACTATCATCTGATAGTGCATGTATGCCCTATGGCATTCCATCAAGACTGTACCACATTCAATCATTTTTTGCTAATAATTTAGTGACAAAGGGAAACTAAGTGGTAAACTATAATTAACAATTATCTTGCAGAATATTGTCTGATACACAGCCAATGAGGCCAATAATAGATCAACTTGGCTAAAATAAGATGATATTATGCAAGATTGAGCAGGATAATATATTGTTTTATTATTCAACAAATTCTCCATTGATGGAATGCATTTTACAGCTGGAAAAACTATGGTTTTGCAATACTATGTAAGACACGGGCAAATCTTGGTAACCTACATGTATGTATATGGCAGGATATCTGTAATGTGCTTAAGGATGATGGATAACAAGGACTGAATTGCATTTGTTGAATAATAATTAACAATTATCATGAAATCGCGCGGAATATCGCCTGATACTTAGCCGACCCGGCCTATGGCCTCGTCGGCTAAAATCAGACGATATTCCGCAAGATTGAGCAGGATAATTGTTTTATAATTGTCAATGAAATGCTTTTTGTAGCAAGAATAACTGTGGTTGTGCGGCGCTTTGCAAGATTTCGGACGAATCTTGGCGATCTACGTATATCGCAGGATATCTGTTACAGATAACAATGGCTTTCTGACCATATATGGGCATCGTGCGAGCTTGTTGAATAATAACATCTGATAACAGCATTCTATCACACAATAGTGCCCTTCCAATTGCAAGGTTGTACTAATATTTCCTCAGTTGTGAACAATAAAATTAAACAAAAACTAAAAAATTAATGGTGAACTTAAGGTGGGGGTACACGTGAATTTGAGTAAAATTTTAAGAGGTTTAAAGAGGGGATAGAAGAAAGAAAATAATTTTTGGAACACCACCAGACAGTTGACCCCAACGCAAGAGCACCCCAGGTTGTCAGGCGACTGTTTGGGTGTCCATACACTAATTTTTAACTTCAAATTCTAATTTTAAAATCACATCAAATCCTTAATATTTCTTATTTCTCCAAATTTTACTAATCCTTTGAGAAAAACTATCTCTTTCCAAAAATCACCAAAAAATTTACAAAACACCGCTTATCATAGCTTTCTGAAATGAGCATAGAGTTTCTGGATTGCTTGAAACGCAGACGAGATATTCCCATTAAACCAAGTTTAGCGGTGGAAAAACAGGCTTCGGGTGTACCCCCGCCTTAATGGAAACATTAAGCTCAGATACTTAAAATTTTTTAATCGTCATAACAGTAACACACCTGAAAGGGGGCTTTTCCTGTAAGACACTGGTACACAATAGTTCCTACACTCCACAGATCAGCTTTGGCATCATATGCTTTGGACATGATAACTTCAGGGGCCTTCAATCCAGGAAACAAATACACTTGAATGTTAAAACATACTCTGGATGATCAGTCTGAAAAGGCCCTGCCAGGGGGGAGGGGAGGGGAGGTGACCTGGCAGGGTCTCTCTGAAACTTACATGATTATATGAATTTTTAAATATATAATGCTTGATTGGTGCACGCTTGCATTTCCCTTTAATACTCTCTCACATAACATTACATTAAATGTGTGCTTCCTGACTTGTCACCTGAAATAAGCCTTCCTTCCCTAGTAAAGCTTCCCTCCTCCTCCTCCTCCTCGAAAGGTATTCAAAAGGAATAAGGTAATGTAGACCTCAGACCTCCAAACAGCATAAGAGAGGCAGGCATGACAAGGTTTAATGTTGCATATACATGATAAAACTACATGTAAGTATCCACTCACCATGTACATGGGCGATCCACATAATGTAGCAGCCATCATTTGACCGGGGAGAAATCTTGCAAACCCAAAATCAGCTAGAAATGAAAATTTCTATCAAAATCTTCTTCAGTTATGTAATAAATCTCTTATTAACCAAGTTTGCTTGGTACTGTGCTAGAAGAATATCAGCCCTCTGTCTTTCTGTACAGACCTCGTAGCCCTCGACCATACTGACAAAAACCTCAGGCTGACATTTTCCCAGTGTGGCCCTTGTGCTTGGTTGAGTTAAGTTCTATATGTATGTGTATTTATGTACATTGGTTGTATAGTTGATCTGCTACAGAAAAGCAGAGTCAGGCACTTGCACAGATGAGCTATTTCACTTCTCTTATTGGCACCACCTTTACTTATAAGTAATAACAGCAGCGTAGTGTGTGCAAGTTAACCATAGCTACTTGATTGCATTGGTTAGACTAACGTTTGATTAAGTATTCATTTACTTACCAATCTTTATTTTGATCTGTGATGGTGATGGTGTGGTTGTCCCCGAATGATGCAGGAGTAGGTTCTGTGGCTTAAGATCCCTGTGCACCACGCCTTTAGACTGCAAGGTGCACATGGCAGATGCTGAGGACATAAAATGTAATTTAGTTCCCTTGTCAGTAGTAATCAAATTCCGGTTACAGGCCTGCATAGATTTTTAATATCTAGTACTAACTAAAGGTACATGTGTAAACTAAGAAGGAACAAAAATGCTATCAGGCAGAGTTAAAGTGCATATGAAGTAAAAAATAATTACTGCTCATTTTTAAGGCTTTTCGAAATAAAGACGAATGGCGTTTTCCTTTTTGAAATATCTTGTTTCGTTATGGAGATATTTAGGTTTTTGTAATATGCAAATGAGGAAAGCGATGACGTCATTAATCGTTCCAGAAAAGGATAAATCACTGAATCAAGCATATCTCTTGTAGTATTAAAGCGGTGTTCTTCAAACTTGGCACCATCAATGTTCATCATCAAAGGCACAAGATGGCATCCGTTGCGCCGTTGCCATGGCAACAGTCTTGGATCCAGTCTCCTTCTGTTATAAACAAAATATCTCCATTTGCAGCGCTTTAAAAATGAACAGTGGGTCTGGCGTGTAACACACGTGGTACCCATCTTAGCTTAATTATCTTCGTTAGCTTTTGGGAGTGCATCACCTTTGGTTAAGAATAAACTGGGAATGTCAGTGTTAATAGAAATAAGTCTTTGCGGCAAAACTGTTGCCATGGCAACGACGCAACGGGTGCCATCTTGTGCCTTTTATGATGAACATTGATGGTGACAAGTGTGAAGTACACCGCTTTAATACTCCAAGAGATATGCTTGATTAAGTGATTTATCTTTTTGTGCAACGATTTATGACGTCATCACTTTCCTCATTTGCATAATACAAAAACCTAAATATCTCTAAAACGAAAAAAGATATTTCAAAAAGGAAAACGCCATTCGTCTTTATTTTGAAAAGCCTTACATATAAGTAATAAATATTTTTTCCTTCATAGGCACTTTAATCATGAACAAAAGTTCAAAGTACGGCGTGGCACTTCAACCCTCCAAGTTTATTTTTTTCCTTAGTGGCCATTTGGCCACCGACTGCTCAAGTTTGGTCGCCAGTGAAAACTTTTAGTTGCTAAATTTAGCCCACGCTTTCAATCCTTCTTCTCAATTTTAGTCGCCAGGCTGGTGACTTTGGTTCCTGTAGTCGCCAGCCCCAAAATTTTAGTCACCACAAATGTGGCGACTAAAATGGTCTTAACTTGGAGGGTTGCACTCGGATGACTCATCATTAAAAACCACTTCATCAGTCGTAAACAACTGATGAAGGGCTAAGCCTTGGTCTTTGGTCTTAAAGTGATTTTTTTTGGCACTCTTCAGGGCTTGACATTAACTTTTTACACCACTTTCCCCTTTGGAAAGTAGATTTCAAATTTTACTTTCCAACTCAAAATTTTACTCTCCAAAATGGTGGACTTGATTGTGGCATACCACATCGTATCAAATGCAGACCTCTGCCGCTGCGGGAGCTCTCTTGATCCTCCAATATGGGGAGAATGTGAGAATGATGTAACTTTGTTTTGTTAAAGACAGAAAACCATTGTCAGATGGTTATCTTATCATTTTACTAATTTTTGTACACACTTTATTTTACTTAAGCCTTTTAAGTGTAAAAAAATTTGCTTTCCAGCATAGCTCAACATTTACTTTCCAGATTGGGTAAGTATTTTGGTAAATATTTTCATTTTTTTACTTTCTAAGAGGTAAATTTACTTTCCAGTGGAAAGCAGGAAAGTGTTAGTGTCGAGCCTGCTCTTATGCCTTTAAACATTATCAGGCAGTTGCAGATTGCTTGTCATGACTCAAGCCATGACAAGGATATTAGAACACAACCAAATTTAGTTCTGGAAACTTAAAGAGAACAGCAGCAGCTAACTCTGGCATCACCATCATCATCATCATCATCATCATCACCACCTCCACTAATTAACCAAGTTAACCAAGCCAAGTTATAATTATATTTAATTTATTAACATCTTTTTTACACAACATTAAAAGCAACAACATGCACATGTACCTATCTGATGTAGAAAAATATGGATTGTATCCTCACTAAGGGTTCCTTTATCTGCAATTTAAAATATAGTCTAGTTTAATTTTATTTTGCACTATTTAAGCCTGGGCATGGCCTATATACACAATCCTGTATTCAAAAGCCAAGTACAGATATTCAATGGATGTCTTACAGAACCTTTTGAGAAAATCTCAAAAAAACACATCTAAGATCAAATCCTTGCCTGCCTGTAGATTTTACAACGGGATTGAAACTGTTGAAAAGCAAGTGAAGTAATAAATTATCTCCTTACCGCGAAGATAGTCTGCAAGATCTCCTCCATTGCAATACTGTTGAATCAAAAATTATCAACCATTGATCAAATATGGCAAGCTGGATGAACATATAAAATAAAAAAAATACACTTTGCCTTTACCGTGATTTAGTCAACAGCAACAATATACCTTAAATTGCCTTGCTTTTGAATAAGTTTAACTTTTATTGAATTAATTGAAGTGAACATGTATAATGTACAAAGAAAGTGGTATTTTAAAACAAACCTCCATGACAAGAAAGACATTGTTGGATGTTTCCTACGAAAAATAATTACAGACAAAAATCACTATTTACAAACAGGCGTTTAGCCAGATGGGCGTCCTGGTATCCTATAGATGTCCACAGTTTTTAGAGAAAATTAATAAAGAAATAAAAAATGCGTCCAAGTACATTGTTGTCAGTTACAGAAGCTTGCAAGGATTTTTAAGAACACGAGAGAAGTGCATAGAGAAGCATGAGGCGCAGCCAAGTGCTTCTCGCACGTCTTGAGTGTTCTTAAAAATTCCCAAGTGCTTAATATATAAATCAATGCATGAGGAGCAAGTTTTTTATTTCTTTTATAAAATATATCGTACGCTCAAACTCATGACGTAAGCAGCATGCAATATAGCTCGATGAAGTAGGCGTGTGACGTAGACCAGGTGCTTTATGGAACTATAATGAACTTGAACTAACCAATCACAGCGCATGCAATTAACTCGAGCATTTTATAATATGAATTGATGTATTGAGTTATCTTTTACCAAATTTGGGAATCTTCAAATAAATTTCCTAAGCAAAAATATTTTGAAGGAAAGTATGAAGCTATGCTGTAATTTTAATATAAGGTAAGGGAGGGGGACATTTTCTAGAAAACTCATTAACTTATTGAAATTGTATCATAATAACTACTTTGTGGGTACCCTGTTGGTCATGCTGGTAAGCAAAAATTTTTTGAATGGGCCTATTGCCTGTATTGTTGCCCAAGGGGTGTTTGATGTTTCCATATTTATTCATTTTGTTTTTGGGAGGTATCATGTATCAAAGTTTAGAAGAACAATCAGTGGAAAAAGGCCACAGACACTGCAAATATGCAGAACATGATCAGTATTCACTGATAACACAATGACCTTTAGATTTTATTCATCTTTTTCATTTTCTTTGCAAATACTGGGAGATCTTCACAAATCGTTACAATGTTCGTGAAAAATATTCTTTAATTACCTGACAGTCGAAAAGTGAGACAACGTTTTCGTGATGAAGTTCCTAAAATGAGAGACATAAACAATGTTTACTGAACAGTGCGTGTATCGTTCCACGCAAACCGGGATTGTATGACAAGCGTTTGGTCGACAAGAGAAAAAAAATTCAGGTATTCCAGTGACTATTTAAAGAATGAAACCGCAAGTTAAACTCTGCCTGACCTCAAGATTGTGTGCAAAAGTCAGCTGGATATTGAGCTTAACAAGTTAAGATATTTCATCCCATGCACATTTCACATGATTAGTGCGTGAACGATTTCGCCGTTGTATTGTTTCGATTCCCCTGGGGCTTATGTGACGATCGTCCGGCAACAATGACATATCGATGATGCAAGCCAACGTGAGCAGAAATAATTTCTTGAATGGAAGATGGAAACATTTCTCACCTTGAGAATTTTGATTTCCTTTGCGAGAAGATTTTGGGTCTTGGAAAGATTTTTTTTCGCTATCACCTTGATGGCTACCACGAAGTCGTCTTTCTGTAATGGAAAAAATCAAACAAAAGAAAATTGATTTCACATTACAGACCGTATAAAACGGATCGCTGAGGAAGGGTCTCAAGAGATGACAATAGCTGCAAAAAAAAGCTGGTTTGTGATGATAAATCCCGTTAGTTAAAATGGAGATTCAGTTCGTGATACATTTCATGAATGGTACAGTACATAAGCTAAGTCCTATATTCCTTTTAATTCCCAGATAAGAGACAAGTCTTATGTAAAAGTACACAAACCTATGGAAGCTTGTTCAGAAATGAAAGCTTAATAGCTTGCTTATAACCAATATAAAACTTTCGTCATTTCACCTTTAACTGGCCTACTCATTCAAATACTTTGAAGTATAAATAATTTGGAATTCATGGGAATAATTACATAAGCTCAACTAAGCACATCGATCTTTTTTGTTGTTTTCTCCAAAGCGGAAATATTTTTCACCTTTCTGTGATGTCCTTTGAAAACCACGGCGAAGGCTCCATGCCCTATAAGGTCCTTCTTGCTGTAAACAAATTCACCAACGTGTTCTGCCATCTCGGAGAAGAATTGTACTTTCCAAGAGTAAGAAATCAGACAGTTTCACTTCGTCTGAGAATTTTCTGGCGAGCGGTTGAGGCAAAAATGAAGCCAATTTATCGCCGAAGGAAATGGATTTACGAGGACTTTGTCGTCCTTTAGACAAACGAGCCAACAACATAACTGTTATCAGTCCTCCATGGCTACATCTTGAGCGCTTTTCCACAAAAGATGCTTCTTAACATCGACGAAGCTCGTTTGTTTTGTTTTCGTTGGGTGAATGCATTTTATTTCACCGCGCAAAACAAAATCTGTTGAGTGACGTAATTTTGCGGGAGGCCACTAAGCTATTGCTGTTTCCGTGGGAGGTTACCTGGTTGTGTCAAGCATTTTCCTCTCGCATGCGTGGAGATGGGATTTTTAAATAATAATTTTATACCAACATTAATCTTGCAAATACGATACATTGATAGCGGCTGCTCCATATAGCAAGTGTAGCAAATAATTATGGGAGCCACACGTGAAAAATATTAACGTAACTCTCGCAAATGGCTTTAAAATAGCAACATGGACCACATACAAGAACACTCAATCAAAACAGTCTGAAACAAGGCAGCACTGATACAACACAAAGTAAGTCGCTTTTAATTACAGTTGTACATTCTTTTAAGAACATATTTTGTTCATTGTTGTATATTACCTTAAATTCCTGCTGTATATCGCATAACGGTTGAGTGTCACGCAACAACACCCTCAGCAGAATGAATGTCACGTACTTCTCGTGATTTAAAACCTCGGCAACCTGTGTCATAAGTAGCCAACGTCCTCCCCAGGGCTTTTCCCTTCTAGTAGCGAAAACATTTGCTTAATTATATTGATAGACTTGTTCAAGACTAAAGCCTACATCTATTCTACAACCAAACGTTTTGTTTCTCAAGAAAAACATGGGTAAAGTTGAATTTCAACACATTTCAAGTTTGCAGCTGCGGTATCAAAGATGTGAATCTAAAAATAATTTTGCTCATAGAGAACTGATAGAAGATGGCTAGAACGGCAAACCAGTGATCAGAAAGTAAAGAAAAGAAAGGAGAGGAAACGAAACGAAAGGAAACTGGGAAAAGAAAGGAAAAGATAGTTAAGTAAAAGGAAAGGGAGAAAAGAAAAGAAGACATTAGGCATCAGGTTTGCATTGTTCTCTTTTGTTCATTTTCTCTGAAGGATATTCTTCTACAATATTAGGCCATCCCCTTTTTTTTTCGTTTATTGTCAAATGCGTTTTCTGATTTTGGGTCGGTCGGTCGGAAACGAATAAAAAAGAAACAAAAAAAAATTTGAAAAGAAATCATATCCGTGGAGCCTGGAAACAACAAGACGTGGTTATAAAGTCAACATGGCGGCAATGGAGGAAGGAAAAATCGACATCGTGGTCAAACTCAAGCGAGAACAGCGAAAAAAGGATGAACCACCAAAACTGTATGGCAAAAAATTGCCTTTGTTTCGGATTAAAGTGACATTTGTTTGAAATAATGTGTCATTGCCTTCAGCAAAACTTTTGAAAACGCGAAAATCTGGGTCGATCGGACGACGCTTATCTTTTAATAAAATAAACTCAAAACAGCAAGGGACCGCCAACAATAGTACTGCCAACGTAGGATCTACAAGAGATCTAAGCAGCCGAAAAAGTCAAGTAACGTTACAAACAATACTGCTTAGGACAAGAAGCTTTTGCGAGACACCAACAGGACAAGCCGTTTCACGAAGGTCCCGAAAAGTTTTCGCACCCGGAAAGCCACAGCAAAGTCCCAAACCTTATGATTACAAAGCTGTTTAATTCCATGATAATTTTAATATGAACATAGCTTCCCTTCATAAAAAGTTTCAGGCCTATACACTTCTCTGTTTTGAAGTTAGAAATAACTAAAAATGGCTTTGTGGGCCCGAAAAATTAAGTTTCCGGGGCTTTCGAGAAACAGGCTCCAGAACCGATAATGCAGGGTTGCAACTGTTTCGTCCTTTTTGGGACTCGTAAACGCGGTGTAGCAAATTTAAATAACGCCAGCGCAGTGCCAGCGCAATTAAATTGCAATAACCCGTACACTATATCATGTTCCGTACTTCAGTAACTCACTTGTCCCCCGAATCACGCGCTGCCACATCACGTGTTTCGGGGAACAAGAAGACAAAGTATGACGAGGGTGTCTCGCAGAGAAAAATACAGATTTTTCAGCAAACGCTCTACTTTACCGACGGTCAAACTGATTGAATGATAATATTTTAACGAAGCCACAAAGTACACAAGACCGAGCTTGCAATGTCTATCGTATACATCATAGTTACTAACTATGTATCCATGTAGTTACATTGGGACTAAAAAACGCCTTTCCGTAACTTGGCTCATTTTGCTCGCCTTTTCAGCTACCAGTAATGCTTCCCGAGACGATGGTGATGATGATGACTTGTAGGGAAGGTACCCTGCGAGCAGAGTTCCCTCAGTTCGATCCGACATATCTAGGAAAGATTGAAAGGACTCTGCTCGCAGGGCATAGGGAAGGAAGAGAGATAGAATCACCAGTCAGCTTCAGATAATTAATACCAGGAGAGGATCAGGAACTTAACATGCTTTACTGGGCAATATCCAAGATCAAGCCGTGGTAAGAAAGATGATCAATTGTTCTTAACTCTAAATGATTGTTATTTTAATTAAAACGTCTTATACTAAATGGCGGGAAAATGCAACAATGTAGTGTTTGAACGATATTTTCGTGCCCAGTCTTCAGGCCCGCTTCTACTGTCACGTGAAGGATGAGGGTGGTCGAAAAAACTCAGTTACGTCAATAAACTATCTTGGGGAAATAAGGTATGAAAAAGGAACTTCTCTTGGTGGGGATGGTTTGCACTTCGTTTCATCGCCGTATTCGGTGCAGGACAAATTGAACGTGTGAAACGTTTATTTAAAAATAAAACTGGTAACTTTGACCTATTGAAATAAAACGTTCAGACGCAATAACGGGGGCGTTTTCATTTTTGGCGGATTATGCCCCATGCAGCTATAGAGGTAAAGTTTTACTCTTAAACTGAATAACAATTCTCGTCACAAGATCCGGCTGAGATTTAAAGCAAACGAAGCTTTCGACCGTATCTCACTGTCTTCTACAGCTGAAGAAGATAAGAAACGGCCAAAGGCTTCGTTCGCCTTAATTCGGACCATGTGACGAGGATTAAGGTCAAGAATGAACGTACATCGGTCTTAGTTTAACTATTGTTAAACCCCAGCTATTCAATCCAGCCTTAAGATTCACTATTTCTAAGAAGTTCTTCTTAGTGCCTAGCCGCTTCAATGAATAGTTTCACGTTTCACTGCACTTGACATTTCGTTTCAGTTTTAATATTTCCATTCGTGAAATGGATATAGACATGCCTAAGGTAGCGTTCCTTTTAAACAAACCATTTTCGGATCTAGTTAATCCAGATTGTTTGAATCTTCTTGATAGCTGGAACGAAAATCTAAAAAAACGATTGAGCTGACTGACCACCTGTGCCGAGCTGATTGACCATGCTATACAATCCGGACCAAGTTCGCTCAAATCCGCTCAAATGGAACGGAAATCTGAAACCAGCTCCAGTTACCAATCTGAACGATCACCCTTCGGAGGTGGATTGTTTGGATTGCAATCTAAGATTTTTTTGTCCATAAAGGGAACGGGAAATCTAATTTTCGATCGCAAATCTGGATTTAGATTGGTTAAAAGAAACGCTACCTAAAATCATTATTCAATATTATTCAATATGGTCAAAAAGACATTGTTATCCGTCATCCGTACATAACAGATATCCTGCGATATACCTAGGTTGCCAAGATTCGTCCGAAATCTTGCAAAGTGCTGCACGACCACAGTTTTCTCGCTTCAAAAAGCGTTTCGTCGATAATTTGTTGAATAATAAAACAATTATCCTGTTCAATCTTGCGGAATATCGTCTGATTTAAGCCAACTCAGCCTACGGCCTCGTCGGCTAAGTATCAGGCGATATTCCGCTAGATTGAGCAGGAGAATTGTTAAATATCTTATCCTTACTCACTACCCTACTCATTACACGCCAGTGATTCCGCTGACCTCGAAGGCTTCGCTGCACAGGTGTTATGTCATTTTAATAAAAACATTCTTGATACCCGCTGTAATAAAAGCACGCTTCTAGAAAAGTCGAAACGTATATCATTTGTGATACGGTATCCGTAAATTTTGTTTTAAAAGCGAACAACAGCGATAAAACCATTGTTCATGGTTACAACATAGAAATCAAACTGGCAAGAATATGCCAAACAAGAATTGTCAACTTTTAGTTCGCTTGAATTGTTGCGTCCGAATATTTACGCTTTGAGGTTATGACTTTGATTCTTCAAGAATCCAAAACTCAAAAGCCGTGGAAAGAAGTCGTAATTTTTTTCGCTCCGTCGGTGCATAACTTATCTTGATCTCCTAATTTCACTG
This sequence comes from Meandrina meandrites, assembly GCA_963693305.1. Taxonomy (NCBI): domain Eukaryota; kingdom Metazoa; phylum Cnidaria; class Anthozoa; order Scleractinia; family Meandrinidae; genus Meandrina; species Meandrina meandrites. The sequence continues at coordinate 17,658,829 of OY855913.1, forward strand.
GGTTAGCTTATTTGTTTTTATTTACGCCACAGAAAATCTTCCACTTCTCAAGTTAATGCTTCGGTGGTCTCGCAGCTTGTGATTTGAATAGTTCACTGCCTTTTGGTATAGCGCAAATGAAAAAGAACTGAAATAAATACTATATCTTTCTACATTTGAATACAGTAAAACTTTTCTCAAAGTCCGGCGTATTTCAGCAGTTACTTGCGCCCGCGCATGCTCCTTTGTGGCTTCACGGGGTGCGGCGCTGGTGCTCCACTGACGTGGCGGGAAAAACACCCGCCAAATATCACGCCACCAGCTGGCAGGCGTGTCATCCATAGCAAATATCTCTCAGTCCATAGAATTCTTGCGCTCGAAAGCAACATTTATCGCTTGCTCGCGGCGCCCTGTTTCCTCGGCCGTATACACGATGAACCCAAGCCCGGAGTCAACCTCTGTAAGCGGGTACTAACACCGAGTCTGTGTTTTTCTTGCGGAGTCAGTAACAAAACCCAATGAATCCGTCAGTAAACTGGTCGGATATTTACACGACACACGCTACAGGGACGCAAAGTTCGCCCTACCAGGACAGCGTGGCCGTGGGCAAAGTCATCGCCTTGTCGCTTATTCTGGTAGTTTCCACCACTGGGAACGTCTTGGTATGCTACTGTGGCCTGCGATCGCCACGGATGTCCGCCATGAACAGCTTAATCGTGAATCTGTCGATTGGAGAACTCGTTATAGCGTGTATTGTTATCCCGCTCAAGATAGAGCGAGAAATCTTGGGGGAGTATTTTGTTGGAGGGCCAACGGTCTGCAAGCTACTGGAATACGCCCAATCCGTAGCCCTGGGATCAATTACAGTGACATTATTGATGATAAGCATGGACAGGCTTAATTCGGTGTTTTATCCACTTTCAAAGATAACTAGACGTCAAGCTAAGTACATGAGTGTGTTTGCATGGTGTTACGCACTTCTGTTCGCCAACCCTGTCTTGTACTATTTCTTGGGATCGACGCACCAACCCAGAGCTTTGCTGTTTAGCTGTGATAAGCACCTGGTTTTGGCGTGGAAAGACAAGCTTTACTCCTTGGTGCAACTCTGGGCGATATTTCTGTTACCAATAATGATTATGACTGTCACATACTTTGCCGTTGTGAGTAGACTGCTGAAGCCTGATTCAGCAAACCGCGCGGTTAGCAAGGTTGGCGCGCGCGAAGCTACGCCCGACGTGCCCATCAACATTCACCGCCGTTTCACCAGCTCACTGCGATCAAACGCCGTGCCACTGGCCAAGCGGAAATCCGTGGTTATGAACCTGATAGTCATGGCGACTTTTATTTTCTGTTACGCGCCGTTAGCGGCGCTTTACTCTCTGGAGACCGTGGGAAATCCCAAGCAAAAAAGCTTTGAAATATTCCGCGATTTTGCTTGTTTCCTAGCTTTGGGAAAGCTGTGTGCCAATCCGGCTATCTACAGTTTTTTCGACAGCAACCTCCGAGACCAGATGTGTCGGTGTCAGTTAAGGCGAGCCGCTCAAAAATCGCCTGTTCGTCAGCAGATTATTCACCCTGGGATATGCACCCAGGGGAAACTCAGTGAACTTAATGTCAGCAACTTTGGCAGACTTGCGGACTCAAAAGGGCAAAGTCCCGTTTTCAAGGAGCCGCTGTTAAAGGTCTCTTCGGGGTCAAATCCGTCACCGAGCGTGCCCGGAGCAAAGCGGGAAAAACTGGCGCGTCTGATTTGCAACACTCGCCGCTATCGCAGTCTTGGGCTTTCGACGTGGAGAAGTTCAAACATTTAAAAGCATCAAGCGTACAATAACTAAGAAGAAAGAAGCTATATAGTTCAATGAGTTTGAAACTTACTGATGCGCAAATTGCATACAAGTGATGTCGTTCCTTATTTATCAGTGCGTAGTACCAATTTTTGTAGAGGTTGTTTTATTATATATTTAATGTTATTTAAAACTAGCCATGGTTTATTGCAATTCTTGAGTTTTGATTGGTTTACAGTCCATGGTATAAGGGCTCATATACCATGGACCACAAATATGGTAGTTGTACGCGTCAGCCGTAACAGCCGGGAAGCTCAAATATTGCAAATCTTTGGGTGTTTTCAATAAAACAATTATTCCACTCGCGCTTGTTGGATATGAGATAACTAGTTTTAGTATCACCCAACTAGTGGACTAATGCAAATCCTGCATTTTGATTGGCTACGCTACTAGAGGACTATTAGTAATAAGCTGTAATAGTCATCGAGTAGCGAAATTCGTGACGCTTTCTTTCGTTTTATCCAAACTAAATCTTTTTTTCAACTTGCATTTGCTAACTTTATTATTGCTTTTTCTGTCGGACTAGTTGGGTGATACTAAAACAATTAAACCCTTCGCCCTCAAGGGCCACGCGCCCTCATGAGCTATTGACCCGTAGCCCTTGCGGGCTTTAAATAGCCAACTCGGCGCTATACGGCTCGTTGGCTGTCTACATACATCTCATATTCAACGCGCGCTCGTGGAATAATTGTTAAACTAACTTTCACTATTCAATGTTTGGCTTTCTGGCAAACAACCTTGGTGCGTTAGACTACGGATTGAGCGATCCGGTTTGGAGCCTGTTCAAGGTCATTCATGTGTTCTTCAGTGAGCAGCCTCTTTACTTGCTCAGCTACTCTTTCCATCCAGGAGTATAAATGGGTTCTGGTGAGTTTTTGGAGAACTGAAACCCGTCAACTAGTGGGGTGTTTTAAAAAAGCGATGGACTAGCATCCCATCAAGGGGAGTGGTACTGGTTCAAGTCGCTTCATAAACTACAAAAACAGGCGTTGAATTATCTCTTTAAACGTGTATTATATCTGTCTTCCACTTAGAAAAATGTAACCCGGTGATTTCAAGTATCGTACATTACTTCGCTTAAAATGGAATTTTACCCATTCCAGCAGGAAAAAGTGAATGTTTCAAGGTCTTTCAAGATATTTCACTGTAAAATTTACATTGTAAGCGATTATTTTAATTAAGATATAAAATATCTTACTTCTACTGAAAGTTTTTTAATACACTCTTGTAGGCAGTCCAAAGTAAAGAAATACACATTTTGATTTAAAACTAAATTTTTCCAATAAAAAGTGTCCAAACTCTGTAAAAATAAAAGCTTGAATACGGGGTTAAGGGAGCATCAAGATTCACAATAAAAACAAGCAGATAGACAATGGAATATTTTACATAATAAAATGGAAAACGTTCGTGCATTTGTATCACCGATTCTGTTGCAGTAGAATTCAGCTATTCGGACTGGAAGATACAGCGTTAGGCTTGACGTCGGGTAAATAAAAATGACTCGCCCTGCGCAGCATGCACGACTCGCGCGTTTAAGCTTGCCAGTTCTCACCCTTACTTCCTGATGGATCCTGCCATCTGCCTCCACAAATTCAGCAAAAGGTTGATGGGTTTCGGCTTGATCAATTTACGTTTAGGAGCTTCTGAGAAAACTGTGCGATAAAATAGTTACGTAGGTAGTGGTGGGTTTTAAAGGGTGTCTACGAGTTCATTCTACTAAAACCTTTTCGGCGCCCGAAATTGAGATAATTGCATATACCGTAATAGCTTTCTGAAGTTTTTCTATTTCACTCAATTCGAATTTACTTATAATTGGTTCAATCTGTTAATTCCCAAATTCTCTGCAACTGTTCTACGCAGACGGCTCGCGAAAGGGAAAATGTAACATCGTACCCAGACCCTCTTTAGGTCTAGAATGTTTTAATTATACACTCCCGCGCAAATTTACAACTGCATGAGAAAACCGAGACGCGATGTTTGACAAGCAAAGAAAATCTCGCAGTTCATTGAACTGAAACAAATTTTCTAGGCTTTTGAGAGTTCACTGAATTCAGCTTCAGTGACCGAACGCACAAAAACAGCAGGAAATAATCAGTGGGCCATCAATAAAATCAGTGAATGCGATCAAGTTAGCGACCTCTCTGTTTTCCGAGAGTCTGAGGCAAAAAACACAGTTTATACAATGTCAAGTTTTAGCAACTAGAAAATTGACTGCGAACAGTAATCTACCAGTCGAAAAGCAGTCGCATAGACGCATGGACGTCTATTCATTTTTTGGGAGTATAACTAAAATGCACAGTTTTAACAAAGCAGACCAAAGCAAGGTACGTTTTCGTGGTCGCTGAGGTTTAGTGAAAGGCCCACTGAGATAACTTTGAAATGATCAACCAATACCTCTTTCACACCAGCAAAACATGTTTAGATAAACCAGGTTTAACAAAATGACTTCATTATGTTATGAGAAGTTGCTGAAAAGAAAATACCACAAACAGGTGGAAAATGCACAGCTTTTTAATCATGTTTTTATGCTGTTGGCGGAAACGTACAGCTAGCAGCTGTTTATTTAACCTCTGTTGATGCCAATCCAGTTCACGACTACAAAATACGATACAACTTTAGCAAATTCAAAATCATATTCTTTCGTTTACAATACCTTTGAAAAGTTTTCGTTGCCCATCACGTAATAAACTGATAGAGGAAACTGGTCAAACTCGTTTGGACGATTTCGGAATTATTTGAAATATAATACAACTTCTCTCGCTCGCTTTTTGGCTTAAGGTGGCTGGTAATGGTTTCCAGCACTATTCATCTCTTATACTTTGATGGGAAGATATTATCATTACCACAATATGTGCACAAATGACTGGATACAGGGTGCGGATCCAGGATTTTTCTCAGGAGGAGGATGCACATCCGGGAATTTTCTTAGGAGGGGGATGCACATCCAGGATTTTCCTTAGGGGTGGGGGGGGGGGGGGGGGCTGGATTTGTGGGGTGGTAGTTTACCAGTTGTATTAGAAGGCTTCCCGGTCATCTCGGGGGTGGGGGGGGCACCCCCTGCACCCTCCCCCTAGATCCGCCACTGGGATATTGGGTTTTGATAATATCATTATTGTAGCATCAATTGATATAGAGGTAGAATTGACCCATCTAAATATAATTGCTGGAAACCGTTGTCAGCAATTTCAAGCAGTAATTTAAAATGTTCCCATTGTATAAAATGCTTCCTTCTATCTGCCGCAAGTGAGTATTTCATAAAGGAGTCCTGACAAAATTCACTGTTGTCTCAAGGCAAACATTGTTGTTAATATCCCGCCGGAAGTCCTCCCTTTCTGTAGTCAGATTCGGCGTAGATTTGAGGTATCATACTGTACACATATCCTTTTCGTCTTCCGTGGCTATCAATCAGTTTAAACTTGTGAGGGTTTTTCACAATACCCTGGACTACGCCATGGCTAACATCACTCACTTTGACCTAAAATGATAAGAAAAAGGATTACGGGAAAGTCCAGTTTGTCCACTTTAATATACACTAAACTAAACAAAAAACAACTTGATTTAAGTGTCAGGGTATTTAGCGCTGCTGTGCTGATTGAGGACTACAAATAACCAACCAATTCTCAGTGCAATAAGAACAGAACGTTCAACCTTTTGCAACCTTGTTGGGTTGAAAATCCAAACTGGCAAGAGGCTGATAGTTGACTATTTACATAACACGGTCGAGGAGTTGAACTCGGGACTGTCTGAAGCAAATTCAGATGGTGGCAGGATGAAAGATTTGAACCAGGAGCCTCTAGATTTCAAATCTAACGCCCTAAACCATTCAGCCTCGTTGCCTAGCCAAACTGTTTCAATTTCGCGACAGTGTACTGTATTAAAATAAATGTCTCAAACTCATTAACAAATTATCAAGTTAAAACAAAGGAAATCAGAACTGTGGCGGTGGTTTGGATATGTGATCGTAACTAGCATAGATTCTTACGACTTTATTCCTTCATAGTTTTAGCTTCGATTGAGGCAAACACTCGAGAGAGTTTTATCACATTTCCAAACACCTCAAAGGTCGTCAAAAGTAGTCCACTGCGCGTCGTATTTTCAAGTCACTTCTCGGTGTTTGAAAATGTGATGAAACACTCTCGAGTGTATACGTATCAACAGTCGTTTGCATTGTTTCCTTCGAGAATTTCGCTAAATTCGCGAAGAAACTAAGCATCTTAATATAAAGAAATGTTAGGAAATGAGAAGGTCTTTTTCAACGCAGCTGGTCTTATATCAAACTTACCTTATGTCCAAGGGCTATGAGACCGTTAACAACTTCTGTTGGGAACTTAGTCTCTGCGAACACGGAGTTAGGGAAGAGTTGGTCATGTACACGCGGCATTGTGATGGCGGTCTGCAGATTCTTCTTAAACCAGAAATAGTTCATGATCGCCTGGAAAAAAAAAAACAAAACAAAACGAGACGATAGTTGTGTAAGTTAATCTTGTTAAGTCAATTTGTGAAGAGATAGTTGACTTGCAGATATGCTCAGGATTGAAGGCCAGTGAGATGCACGCTCTTTATAAAAGTTCACCTAAACACTCAGAATAACGTCAAATATGAAGTGGTATGAAAATGGTCAATACCCTATTCATACATGAAGTACTTGCTAAACAATGCCTGCGTTCAATCCTGGACATAAGTGGACGTTTACAGGCGCTGCAACCGTGACATTCCACGTGTTTACAATTACGTAACTGAAAGGGGGACGGCAGCTGAATCAAATACCAAAAAAGGTAAACCCGAGCTGTTGAGTGCTTTTACTCTCGGAGAAGAAAAGAAGAAACCAAAAAGAGATCGTTGTGTTTGGGTTTGAGATGCAACCATCTAGAGGCAGAAGTGGGTGTCTGTGCCCTTGCATTGTGTGTAATGTTACAGTTAGTGGACACACGCTGAAATTGCTGCACGCAATGTTACACCGCGCGCAGTAATTAAGGTGTGGACACAAAATGCAACTCGCATTGTTGTAACGTTTTTCCGGGCTTTACTGTATGTATTTAGCCAGCGCACCATCTTGTTAACTATGGTAAACCAAAGCTAACCTGTGCAACAGAAGTTGTAATTATAGTACCCCCAGCAGCGCCTATCGTCATTAGCACATTTCCCTTTTTGTCCAGCACCATCGCAGGCACAGCCGAGGACTGCGGTCTCTTCCCTGGCTTGATAAAATTAACAGGTGATGGTGGAAGCCCGAACTCGTTTGTGACGTTTGGTGCGCTGAAGTCGTCCATCTCGTTGTTGTAGACGAAACCAAGCTTGTTTGAGAGAAACTTAGCTCCAAAACTGCAAGAAAAACCAAGCGAATGATAATGTTAATCGCTGTTTTCGAGTTGGTTAGAGAATATTCAAGTAAATGGAGCGCGAAAATCTGCGATGCTTAAATGTGTCTCTTATGAGGCGTGTTAAATCCACAAGTGATGCATTTTTATATACCACTTGTAACAACGCGTGTGGGTAAAGAGTGGTTAAATTGAATGTATCAAGCAACTGACCTACTTTTTTACATGCATTACTTATACAGTGTGTTGTGTCCAAAGAATGCCAAGAAAAAAGTCTTACTTAAAAGCCAAGGGGTTCTTACATACAGCTGGCGCTCACCAACAGTTTCTGTAGCACGAATTGACAGTATTACCACCCCTGAAGGGATACTGCTCCATCATGCCCTCCACCCCCCCCCCCCCCCTCCTCAATATAAGCAGCAAAGCAGCATGCTTACGAGGTTCCCCCAACAGTCTGCCAGCACCAGTTTATACACCTTGGTGTAGAGAGGTACTGTTAGAGTCAAGTGTCCTTAATTCCAAGAACACAACACAATAACCCTGGCTGAGACCAAACTCCTTAACTCTTATCGCGCTAACCTTTAGACCCAAAGAGCATTACGTAATCTCTTCTCAGCTACTTACTATCCATTCACAGTGCTTGTAAGCGAGACTGCATCTCCATTAGCTGCCAGCACAGCTAGATGAGTTGTTCCAGTTTTGATAGGCACGTGGTATCGTGACCCATAGTAGTCTTGAGCGTGAGTTCTTGTGTCTGTGATGAGATGTCTGATGTTGTCTGCTAGTTTTGTGCTCATCATTTCTTTAACAGTCTAGGAAGAAAACATTGACTGACATGAGCTCTTGTAGAGAGAGAGAGAGCGTCGTTTAAAGATCGTAAAACTCTTCTTTTAGTCAGAGGTTACCCCTTCTTTCTTTTTCTTAAGGTGGGGGCAAATGAGGACACAATGTTGCGGACACAAATGTTTCCCTGTTTGCTCGCGCACGCAACAATGTTGCGGCACAAAATTTGTGTCTGAGACACAAAAAATGTTTCTGATTTCTTTCAGAAACATTTTGTGTCCGCAACAAATGTTTCTCGCCTAGCGCAACATGGAAACGATCATGAGCAACACTGTGTCGCAACAATGTGTCCTCGTTTGCCACGGCCTTTACAGCAACAGCAAAGTAACAAAGAAAGGGAAACTAGACAGGTGGCAGGTGGTCACGCAACCCTCAGTTCTACTCGCGTGACGAACCAAATAACACGTGACGGAGACTAGTAAAAGATGACAACAGACCTTGTTAACGTCCTTCTCGTAGTCAGGATCAGCAAGCATTGATCGATACTTGTACGCAAACTTGAATGCTTCAATGATTCGGTGATATGTTCTCACTGGGTTTTCATCAAGGTCGCTCTGCTTTAACTTGAACCCTGCAGTGAGAAATCATAGACATTTGTTAATGATGAAAAGGTAAAGTCTGCGTCGCGCCAAAGTGCGCATGCCCCATATTGCCGGAGCTCCTCCCATTTAATAGATTAATATTTATTAATTAGCATTTAGCATAGATTGTTTATTAGTAGCTTATTAGCTTAGTATTAATTTTTATTATAACTAATAGTATATAAGTATTACTTACCTGATGATTCTTCACCGTGTATAAACAAATGTAAATAAAAATAAATAAAATATAAAATAGACCAGGAGTATTGCTACTCCCCCCTGACGGGATGCTAGACAATCGCAAATTCTATTAGCTACAATAACGGTGCGTAAACGCCAAACTTAACGAAAAAGAAATGGTTTGTTAAAACTGAACTATCCGTTCAAGTATTAGCAGAGCGATTTTATAAAGATTTGAGTGTGGTTAGCAGTTTTTTGAGTCGCCATGCAACGCCTCCCCTCCCCTTGAATAGGGTGTTGTCAATCTTCGTTTTCCTTATCCTAAATAGGGTCAAGGTTAAGGAACCCTCGCGGCACACTCCTATCCAAGTTTACGGGAGTGCTCCCCTCCTCCCCCCCGGAGTCCAGATCTCTCTGCCCCCATGCTCATTTGGTATAGTACATTCAAATAAACCAACGCCGCTATGTTTCAAAATATATTCTCACCATCCAAGATATTTAACGTAAGAGCCAGTACTGGCCCAGCGGTAGGTGGTGGAGTACTCAACAGCGTCATGTCATCCAGTTTGCTTTTTAACGCTGGACGAAATTTGACTTTGTAGTTCTTAAGGTCCTTCAAGGTCAGCACTCCTCCAGCGGCGCGGACCTCTTTGACCAGAGTTTTACTCATTGATCCGTTGTAAAAAGGCTCTGCGCTTCCCGCCCGTGCAATAAGTTGTAGTGTTTTGGCCAACTGCGGTCTTCTAAGAAGGTCCCCTTTTGTTAAAAGTTTTCCATTTCGGGTAAAAACCCGTCTGCAAGTTTTACGAGAGAAAAATAGTTTCATAAGAGAAAAACGTTTTAAAATAGAAAAAAAAGTGCATACTGAAGGTTTCTGGTTTGTGTTTCGTAATTTATTAACATTACAAAATATATATTAAAAGTAATATGGTCGAGGGAGTTATGATACTACGCGGTCGAAATCGCACTGAGCAGTGTCAAGTTTTTAAGTGCATGCTGGGCTGACAGACTGTTTCAGCAAATGCGTGTTAAAAGTAAAATACTGGCTGATCGAGGAACGAGATGGCGCATTGCAAGAAAAAAAAACCTAGCAGATCGGCCGATTAGACAGCGCATTACAGGGAAAATAATATTGCAAAGCAACCAATTTTCTCGTTAACCAAATAGCCTCTTTCCTCACCTAAACGTCTTGTCCTTCATGAGAAGATCTTTCCAGATGTTTATTGCAATTGCGACTGTCTCTGGAATGCTGAAGCCTTTCTTAGCAATGTGTATAGCAGGTTTAAACAGTTGTTTCCATGGTAACTTGCCATATTTCTTCCACGCAGCTTCCAAGCCTCGCAGCTCACCGGGAATTCCTACCGCCAAGCCACCTGAGAATGGAAAAGAAAAGAACTGTCGGGAAACAGGGAAAGGATTTCTTGCAAAGCATCGCAACTGTCGGCTTAGTATCCCGCTATTATCGTAAGTATCAATTTGCAATTTAATTATATCAGAGTAAGGGAGAGTATATTTCAGTGTAAAAGCGTCTTTTATGATATTATTTAGCTGTTGTACATTCTTGTTTCTACGTTTGTGACAGGTGATAAGCGCGGAAAAATGGAGAATAGACACGTGACTTTTGACTGGCGGAGAAAATAAAACAATCGCTCTGATTGGCAAGTTTCGACTTAAAGCCAACTATAAAGCTGAGAATGCGCAAAGTAAACCAAGCGTTCTAAAGAAGCTTGCCAAAGGAAAAATGATGGAAATTGAAAACTCTGTTATCTTACAATTGATTTCTGGTGGTATAAAATAGTTATGCAACACTTTCCCGTGGTATACCATGATAAATCCCACTTGTCACTTCTACTCGTGGGTATTGCATGGTAAACCACTCAAAAGCGTTGCATAACTAGTATATATCCACCTGATAAAATACAATCCGGTGGACAAGTGTTGACAACATGAAACAAACTACACTGATTTATCCAGTTATCCACCCTTAAAACAACTTGGCCCAATATCCTACCTCGGATCCCATTCATAGGATCTCCTTTGAACAAATTAACCCCAGAATGTTCAGGCGCAGTTTCTCTGAAATCGATCATCTCCGCTGACCGTTTGTGACTGTCGTACACCATCATAAACCCACCGCCTCCGATTCCAGTGGAATGCATGTTGATCACACCAACGCACAGCGTGGTTGCTATGGCAGCATCAACCGCCGAGCCCCCTTTCTTGAGAATGTTTCGACCCGCCTTGGAGCACTCGGCGTTGTCAGCGGCTACGGCGGCGTGCTGATAAAAGTGCTGTTTGTTTGGTAGTTTCACTTTTGTTGGACTGCGGGTCGAAAAGCCATAAAACGGTTTAAATCGAAATGCATTTTTGAACTTCAAGGTTAAACGTTAGTGTCTCCTGCGCAAACCTTTACCTGTGGATTATCGAAAATTTGATTCAACCAGCGATTTTTTTATAATGCAATAATGGAAACAAGCACAGTTTTTCATTAACCAGTTAGCGCCAAGAATGTTGACTTCCATTGGCGTTTATTGCATGGGCCTTGGATTCAAAAGCCAGGAGTCAAAATTTTGTAGACTCGAATGATGATGATTTTTTGCGTGAGTCTTGCGAGAAAGTTCCACACCAAATTGCACGTGTAAACCGTTAATGAACAAATCGGGATGTGATTAATGCGTGACACAGACATCGGTTTTGGAAGATAAATGAAGCCCGAAATGAACGGATCTTGAGCTGAATTTTATTTAAATCTCGATTTTTCCACGATTGGTTGTTGATCAGTACTATTATCACTACTACAATGGCGGAAAACCTACTATTACATAATTTTTTTTAAAAAAATCGCTTTAATATGGCTCAAAACTTGAATCTGCAATACCAGTTAAACACTTTCACACCTTATGACTGGTCCCCGGCAACTACACTTTCCCAACGGACCAGCCATTCAGTAAACTATGAACAGTCCCTCTCTATTTGTTCGTCGAGTGTGAAGTGACTAAAATGACGAGTGTCTTAATGGCTGTGTCAAATCGCGGGGCGAGACGCAAGTCGTTCCTTTCAGATTTTTCACGGACATTCGTCCGCTCCCGCTCTTTCTGCTTCATGCTCGACAGACCAAGGGGCGAGTTAGACGGTACGATTTGGCCTACGATTATCGAATGCGACACGCTTGCGCCATGAATGCGACATGAATCGCGTCGTGTAAATCAACCTACCACATCCCCACGACAGACGCGCCTCGTGTAAATGGTCCCAAGTCATGTCGTCGGCCTGTCGTAAGCTTGTCGCATGCAAAATCGTGTTTTGGCATGTAGAAACAAAATTGATCTAACCAAACTGTATTCTATCTCGAGCTACAATCTATCGAATTATACCCCGGCAGGATATATGTGAATTTGATTCATTACCACGTGACCTAGATGCAACCAATAGGAGGGTACGTTAGATGCAACCAGGGAACACTTTGGGCTCTATCTGATATGTTTTGACGGATGTTAAATTACTCGACAGTAACGACAAGCAAATGAAAGTACATTTTTAATAGAGATATATTTGTGGCACTACATAGTGGGATGAAGTTGACGCTTCCAATATCAAGCTCGGTATTTTAATTCTCCCAACTGATCGGCTTAAATTTCTTTTAATATTGTTTGTGAGAATTTGTTGGAGCATCAAAACAATATCCTTAAACTGATGAGTTTCTCTGTTCTCATGAACTGTCTGCTTAGTAATACGTTGATAACTGGTATGGAGAAATTAGATGTGAATGAGTCTTTAAAACACTACCCGTCCCGTCCCGCGCGCCTTAATGTTATCAGAATTGAACGTGGCTCAAAGAATGTTACAGTAAATCGAAGCCAGACTGAAATTAAAATCAGCGACGAAGTGTCATTTGAAAAGGAAACAAAAATTACCTGATTGTTTGCTATCTATTGCAACAACGTTGTATTTCAATTTTTGATTAGATTGAAGGGGCTGTGATTTCAGTTAGGTGTTTCATTGCAAAAACATAGCAAATGATCGCTCGATAAACTTTAAGAAGTGGTATCATTAAAGGGTTATATGCGCAGAAATTTGGATTCGTCAGGAACACACAAATGGTAATCAAAATTTCTGCGGTAATCAAGCCATTCACTCCTCGCACAGATGAAGTATAAATTTTCGGGTAGTTTTATTATTGTGAAAGGTAATGTTAAACATTTTGAGCCAGTTTGTAATAGCGCCCCATCAATCTAGCACTCGGTTTGTAAAAAAATCTGCGCTGCTTAAGACATAATTTTTGCGTTAAATCTCTTCAATCTAAACTGATAGATTTCTTAATATAACACTCTTAACTCCTTACCTCCCCATCATAAATCTCTTCCTCAGATCGCGAACAAACGGCGTATCCCTGAATAGGTAGCCAACTCCTGCCACAACCACACACGAGGCTGCTAACACGAGTAATGCTCGCAGATAGCGCCGAGAAGAGCGACCGGTCGAACACTTCTTCTCCAACATGGCGACAATCCTGTGGGAAAATTTCAGGATAGGATTCGCAGTTGTGTCCTCGAAACACACCAGTTGAATTATTTACCGGTGGCTCAGTGAGATGAAACGGTTGGCAGAACTTGTTGTCCGACGGTTGCTAAGTCACCCGTGTTAAGTTCCGGTACCCGTTTTGAAAGCACGTGGGTGGTCGAAAAGGACCTTCAGATTGCCTTGTAAAACCCTGGACAAACGGAGTCGCAGAAAAGGAGAAACATTTCTAACGTGTGCAGACTTGCGAGTTCCTTTGCACTGGATTTGCGCGCTTTTGCAAAAACTTGCGTTCACTTTGATCGAGATCAAATTTGCAAGACGCAAGTTTTTCGTTTCGCCACCCAACGCAAGACAACGCAAATCTTGTTGTTTCGATTCAGTGCTTAATCGCAGCGTGCACGGGCTGCATTGAAATGGTTATCTTTGAAATCTTGCGTACGTTTGAAACTTGCAAGCCCGTTTGGCCACCTACTGCTAGTCTGAACGCAAATACATAATTCAAAACTTGTGTCTAAACAGTTGTTTCCATTTAGCCAGGGGTTAAAGGTGCTTTGGAACAGTTGAGTTTCATTGTGATTACTCGTTTCCAGATCAGTTCTTTTCAGCGAGCTGACGGCAAGATTTCGCCTTCGGAAAGCCAATGAAGAGGTCTGGAAACGAGATAGATAGAAAACGTGTTCAACATTCTGGACAGATTTTGTAGATTTACAGTTGACGATTATCTAAAAAAATAAAAATACATACTTGCCGTTCTGTAACTATAATGTTTTTATTTTAGAAAAAAAAGTACAAAAAATTTGTCAGCCAATAGGAAAACATAATTTTCTGTGCGATATTGTCCTTACCTTGCAATTTTGAGCCCCCCACCCCCCCCCCCCCAAAAAAAAGGTCTACCGTTATAAAACTATCGTTTCGAGGCTTGCTGCGATTTGCTAGCCTGCGTTGAAGCCGAATTAAGCCCCGGCATACTATACCGGGGTTTAGTTCGATTTGCAAAACTTAAAAAAAATTAGAGAGTTGCATGAAACGTCACCAAGTGTAACACCGCGTTCTGTGGGAGAGAGAGACGAAAAACCCCAGAGAGTGATCACGACATTCATAGTTAGCTACAGATCTGCTACACACTGTGACGATTTAACACAGCTCTGTTGCTAAAGATGCTACTTCGTTGTCGTCTGTTATATGTTTGTCATAGCAATAAAGCCTTGTTCTAAATTCTTTTCCTGAGCTGGGCCAAATCGAAAAATTGTCCCATGTGTAGGAGCTTTCTCTGAATCTTTACTCTGGGTCGACAGTAAAAGAGAAAAAAGCACGAACTGAGATTTGAAGGAAACTCTGAATTCATCATTTAAAGTTGTTATTCGACATTGAGAGTTGCACATTGTTAATTGAACATATCTTCTTCAGAAAACAGAAACAGAAATCCTATCTGGCCAACCATCCGAGCCACACAAAGGTTTTGATCTCTCCATCTCACGTGACTTCTTTGAAAGTTATTTTTAATCGAGGATTCCTTTCACTTCGAATATGTTGGCCACACGAAAAAACAAATTGTAACAACAAATTGATCGCGTGCGGCTTCACGGTCTTTTGAGGAGTATGAATGATAAACTAGGCACATTCAGCGCGGCCAAATTAAATGTTAACGTTATCGACTGAGAGCCGGCCGGCTTTTCTAATGAACGACCAACTTGTCGCAGCGAGCGGTCGCTTTCAATTGGACTATCGTCCATGTCAACGATTCACTTGTTGTTTTAGCACTTGGTGAGTGCAGAATACACTGGAAATTTAATGCGGCAATTTATGCTTATACAAATCATGGCGCGGAGATGTTTATGACGGGACAAGAGCTTTTGAATGGTTTTTCGAATAATAAACTTCAAAGAAAACCATTTAAGTGCCTTGACTTTGTGGTAAATATCATTTTGCCATCACTGTTACATGAAAAGATTGCATTTACTGGTAATTTTATCTCTTATGTTGCGATTTTTCATTTTCAGGGACTGGAGAACTAAAACTGCTTCTATCTCCTTTATCTCGTAATTTATTAATTTCCTTTTCTGTTCTATAGGAAATTTCATGCAAACATAATTCTCTTGTCGCTGCTGGTTATAATCATAAACATATTAACAAGCGCCCTTACAAATTCATCAATGTTGTTTTTCTGGATTGATAATTCGTCAATTCGTTTTCATTTATTCTCCAGATCGAAATAACTTTTATGTTTATTTATTTCGGGCTGACATAATAATCTCACTATTAACAGCTTTTTTTTGAAAGTGTTGAAATGATATGCTTGTTTCCTTTTGGTTCGACAGCTCGCGATAATGGCGAACAGTTGAACAAAAAGACGTTGAAAACGGACGTTCGAAATTGAAGTTTATTTAAAGTTTGTTTGGCTTTTTGACAACCTAGCTTATTAATACGTTTTTCCGACTCAAGCTGGGATATGCTGGGAAGGACAACACGCTTACTTTTGGTGTCGCTGGCTGTTTTAATTTAAATGACGTTTATTACGAGTCCCATTTACCACTCAGCGAGTGAAAAAGACTCATTCAAGCAAATTGAAAAATTCGGAAAGTTAAAAGACACACAAGGTGTAGTATTGAATGTTATCTTGGGCAATAAATCAACAAAACAAAATTGTCCGTGCTTTTTTTTTTCCTTTTTCATTTTTTGGCTTCTTAACCGAACATCTTGTTACAGCTGGGCGAATTTGGCTGTTATTTTGTGCGCGCCGGTTGGATGAATGACAAAGAAGAAGAGCAGATTGATGGCTAATAGCAGTTTAATTACACTTTCCCCCTTTTTCTCCGCAAAACTAACTTTTCAGAAATGATGTCAACGTCAATGAAGACAGCTCGACGTTTCAAAAACAATTTTAAGACATTTGCGTCAAAGACAGTCACTGCGAAATGAAAATTAAGAATTTAAATTTAACGTTTGGGTAAGAACTAAGAACCGTCACCGAAACAAAGTTAAAACTCTCAATGCATTTTAAATGCATGCTCTTTCTTTATAATAACCTGTATTTCTTTAACAAGTCTCTTTTAAAGGAAGTTAACAGCATAAGGAAAAAAAAAACACCGCAGCTGTTTAATAAAGAAAACTTTCCCGCGAATACTAGGGAAATAACGCAAAATACCCTCTAGGGCATTTTAATTTGAAATCGACGCTTATTTGTCGTTTGAATTCAATTCATTTCACGAGTATTTACGCGCAACAAACTAAAGAGCCCTTGTTATTATATTTTCAGGTCCTCGCTTGCCTTTCTTCTAGAGATTTTAATTGATTCCTTTTTCTTAAAAAAAGTTACTTGTTGTCGTTATGTGATTCTTTGAAAGGCGAATGTCACTTAAAAAGCGAATTAAAAATATCGTGAGGTGGAAATTGGCTGTTGGTCAATTAAACACGCACACGTTGATGTTATTTTACCAAGCTGACCTTCAAACTGATATTTCCTTGCAGCTCTTGCGCTAACTGATTCGATAGATTAGTATGGAAATTTAAACATTAGCATTAATGGAAAGAAAGAAGCGGCATCCTCTAAACGAAAGGAAGGCCTTTGTTATCGAATGACATACACCTTGATGCTTTGATCGTGACTTTCATTTGATTGCCTTCGGTGTTATCGTCTACACCTTCGTTATTTCATCTAAATATCCGGAATGTCATACATTATCTCGTTATGAAATATCTCTCGTACTTTCTGAAAATTAACGCGTGCGAAAATTGCAAAACGCATTTCAATGTTTTCCTTTCTGCCGGTGCGCGAAAACACAAATTAAATCCCAACAATTTAACCTCAGTTTTGAGCCGCGGTTTTCAAACGATTACTGTATACTGCAATACACATTTATTGTGGACCTATAGTAATGTTAGTATCTGCTTTTTGACCTCTTTTAATCGCCCTGTTTTCATTCTCGATTCAAGCGATGTTTTTAGACTCTTCGGGAAAGGCTCTTTTTTTTTTCTTCGCCAATAAATCGTTTTTCTAACAGCCTTTATATCAAGAGTGTATCGTAAGTTGAAAAGGACCGATTTAAGTACTCTGTGGGCGAATTGTGAATGCACTTGTTTAAACGGAAGGCTGTTTCTTATCGAAACATTTTGTTTAAAGAGCGTGCGAAAGCCACATCTGTGAATATTGTTTCGCTGTGAAGTCCTCACAAAGTGGTAATCTTTTGGTCACAGCGTGTTAGGAATTAGATGTTACTTCAAAACCAAAATAAATGAGTTCTACATAGCTTGTTAAATGAAGACAGGATAGGTTAAAGACCCCTTGATGTCACAAGTCATAAATTAGAGAAAGGCAGAAAATAAAACGAGTACAAACGTCACCATTATTGTGCCGTACTGCGAAAGTCATAAAACCAAGCACATTAGATTGTGATTATATTAAAAAGCTGTTTCCTTATGTGTCAAAGTAGGCTTTGTTTTGCGCAAGAAACATGGCATCAATATTCAACAGATACAACGAAAAGAAAAACAGCGCTGGTGAAATAAAAATAATTCGCGCACAACGCACGTTTCAATGTTAATTATTTGCCCTGCTAATCAATCATTTATGAGCTCTTCGTAATATGACATGCGCCATATTTTTGCTTACCGCAACAGCACATATATATAGTACATATATAAATTCTAAGGGGGCCTAATAGACGCTCTAGGTCATTGCTCGCACCTTCAAGATCACTCAACTCTGCCTTGTTGCTGAACGTACATAAGGCTAGAGGCGGGGAAAAAGACTCGGACATGGAAATCTGCGCCGTGTGTGGGGACCATTCCACTGGTCGGCACTATGGAGCTAATACGTGTGAAGGTTGCAAGTTGTTTTTCAAGCGAAGCATCAAGAAGCGGCTATACTACACTTGCAGGGTAGCAGGGTGTTGTCCTGTAAATAAACGCTTTCGAAATAGCTGCCAATATTGTAGGATGCGAAAATGTTTAACGGTGGGCATGAAGAGGGAAGGTGAGTCACAAAACATGTTTTAAGTTTTCTTTGATTGTCGTATTGTCTGCTATGAGTTCCTCCCAGTTGGAAAATACGAATTTGTGCTCATGAGTTAAATTTCTCCGAGCTAACAAGGCTAACTAGCTATAAAAATAATTTACGCCGGTGAATTTGGTTTTAAGTTGAGTAAATCGATCATTTGAAAAGCGCTGCCAAAGTAATTTTCTGCATTTTTACTATTGCTGACACATTTTCCCTAATTTAAATCAAATACGTTTTGTCTCTTGACACGAAAATGGGAAGTTCCGCAAATAAACTACAGCCCTACAAAATTGGCCACTACTTTTCCTTCCTAAATATTTGAATCGCTTGACAAAAATGGATACAATTTCGTGTTAAAATATTTACTTTGGGTCTAATTAAACTTTCGTTAGCAACAAAAATTTCCCGTTCTCAAATAAAGCAACTATTGCCTTTGTAGTGGGCATGGGTTAATTCTTAGATTTTCCGCTGAAATGATGTTTTTGTTGATGTTAAATGGAAAATGTTGTGTTCTGTTGTTTTTCAGCTGTACAACAAACCCGAGTGCACGATTTTGAGAAAGGTAGAAAGCGACACCGGAGGCAACAGATCAAAGGAGATGTCCGCAGAGAGGCAGACTTCGTTTCCTTGTCCGACTTTGTTTATCATCTGCAGGCTGTTGAGCCGTATCAAACACCGCAGACGAAAAACGAAGCAAGGTCGAGTCGAGAGGAAGACACTGCAAGCAATAACAACGCTGGTGTTGTTCAAAAGCCACCGGCGGAAAACACAACAGAAGTCGCAGCTCGCTTGTTGTTCATGTCCATCCACTGGGCGAAGAACGTTCGCCACTTCGCAGAACTGTCGCATTTTGACCAAGTCAGGCTGCTACAAGAAAATTGGTGCAAAATATTCGTCATTAACCTCGTTCAGTGGGCTATGCCGTTCGAATTGGCGCCTCTGGTAGCTGATGTTGTGGAGAAAACACCGACCGAACACCTGGATAGAGTTCTTCACAACATCGGGAAGTTGAATGAGGTTGTTTTTAAACTTGTACAGCTGGGATTAAACAGGGCCGAATTTACCCTTCTCAAAGCGCTGGTGCTTTTCAACCCAGGTAAGGAGTCTGATCGCTTCGGCAGATTCTTTGTTTGTGCTAGACAGGTCTGCAAGGATTCGAGCATCGCGCAATTGACTTTTAAACCGCTTTCTCATTTTTGCCCATTCTAAATAAACGCTTTAAAAGTCTGGATTCGTTTTAAAATTGAGCGCGACTACGGAAAAAGCGTTTAAAACAACGCAATTTTATAGTCACTATTTGGTTTCAAAACCTGAAACTTTAATATATTGGCATGATTAAACCTCGTCCTCGGGGCGAAAAAAAGTAATCTTAATTCGTTCATGACCTCCTTCCGTTGATGTTACTAATGACCCTGCCATTGAGCATTTTATTTGCCCAATGGCGAGCAAAATAAAACACAAATGCAAATGTAAACAACGGATTTAAAAACGTGATATCGTTCATTAATACAAAATGCGAAAGTGTATCGGTCAGTGTTTGCGTCTTTTTTTGTCAACTGGCGCGCCAAATTGCCGAAATATGCCTGTTTCTTGATTCGCAACACTAAGCCTGATGAAGTTGACAAAATTAATTCTCAAAAGCTTCCTTAATCTATGGCTTGCTCAAGGCCATCGCTGTGAATTTGAAAATTAAAAGCATCGTGCGTCTTTTGGCAGTTTGATACGGAAAAAAAGGAAAAACAAATCTCTATAGCTTAAATGTATTTATTTTATCGCGAAAGATCTTTCACCCGGAAGTGTGTTGCGATTTTTCAATTTTCCGACTTTTCATTCGAAATTGATTTCATATCATTTTGTTTCGTCTGTTTTCGGTTGTTTAGAGAAATATTCTTAAGGTGTGGATTAGCGAGGCTCTTTAATGGACTGATTTGCTTACAAATATATTAAATGCGAGTCTTGAAGTTTTACGGATTAATCTGATTTCGCGTATACAAAATAGGGTAATCAGGAACGACACAGTTTGACTTTGCCGCACGAATGAACCCTTCCGCTGGCGAGTTAAAAATGATAAATTAATCGATTTGTTACGGAAATGACAAAGATGAATGTTCAACATTTTCCGCAAACGAATAAAAATGATTATTGGGATGCATTTTAAACCCAGGTGCAGCCTTAAGGAAGGTTTTTGTGTGTGTTTTTATTTGTACAATCATAGTATTTTAACTTTCCGCCAACCATGCGAAAGTCAAAATCTTGCAGTGCAAAAACATAATTGTAAATCAAGTTGTTTTTAAACGAATTTTGACTTGTCTTTTAACAATATTTTGCAATTTTCCTCTGTATTTTACACGCGAAAACAATATTTCAGATTTTTACTTTACCTAGAGTTGAATGGATAATCATGTTTATAGTTGATAGTTTTGTCGACGAAAACATGACCAGTTGAGTTGAAATCGAAATGGAAGTAGGTTTTATAACGAAAACATCCTTACAGTAATATATTGAAAGCCTGCGATTGTTTAATTTTTCAGTCTCCCTTACACGTATTAAAATTTATTTCGTAGACTAAGTTACCCGTTCGATATTCTTTTCAGCGAAATTAGCTTCAGAGATGTCAGATAGATATTCCTATGTCTTGACGCATGGTTCCGTTGTCAAACAAGAGAAAAGCGCGCTTTGTCCTTTCTTCGTTCAAGGATCTGTGATGGCTGACCGAAGAAAAGCTGCTAACGTACCATACATCTTTTCTTAGTTTTACAGTTTATCACAGAGAAATATGAAAGAATGAACTCAAGAAACGAGAAAACCGAATAATCGCCACGACTCTGCTGATATAAATAGTATGAATCATGTAAAATTTGGGCGCGTTTCAAATGCTCTTGGTTTGGCTTTTAATCTTCGGTAATATTCATGATTATAAATTACCATCAAACATTCAAAACATCCCAGTCTGCTAATCTTAAAAAATACATTTAAGCACATTCATCCCCCTTCCTTTGTCATGCAATTTTTCAATCCGTTTTTTCTTTAATGGTTCAAGTTGTTTTTTGAACTTGACAAAATAATATCAAGTAGCGAATTCTCTTTCGCGACTTAATTTACTTTCCTTGGCTTCTCGTTTTAAGCAGACATTTTTGTATAAAAGGATTTTCGTAATTTTCTTTTAAGAATTCCTATTTCCACTTGTCAAAAACACATGAATTCGCGGAGAGTGATTAAGGTGAATTTTCTCAAAGAAATTCGTCACAATGTCAAGCACGTGAGGAGGTTAAAGGACATAATCAACTAGGGGTATTGTCTTGATGGACTTCCAAATTCTCGAAACAACATGGCAAAAAGAAGTATGCTAATATGTAAAGAGAATTTGTATTCGCTCAACGAAGTAAATCCGTCGGCTTGTCAATCTCGGGTAATGTCATTTCAAATGTCGGATATTAAAAATTTATGCGATTTTCCAATTGCATTTTTTCCTTTTGAGCGATTCGTCGTTTCTGTCTAGTTATTTTTTTAAAATTTCTTAGCCTTATCAAAAATTGTCGTTAAATAACAATTTTCTGCTATCAGGTTTCGTAGTCGCAATAGTTGCAGTTGTTTTGCACAATTCTGTTTCGACTCATGTCATGTAATACTTTATTGTATTTTTATTTTTTTACTTTGAAAACGGATATATTTTTAAGAAAGGGTTTACCTAGAATCATTCAAAATTCTCCCTCTGTTTCTCTGAAATCAATGTTTGGTCGACAAAGTTGTATCAGCAAGCACTTTTACTAACTAAACTTCCAAGGTGTTGCTTGTGAACCTTCGATTTTCAAGACCGGTGGTAAAAGAAGCCCTTCTAACAAAGTCTTATCCTGAAATAACAAACTTGAACATTTTACCTGAAAGAAAATTATTAAAAAACATTCTTATCCGGCGCGAGATCAGGCGCTGTGACGTCATCAAAAAGTTCCGTTTTCACCGTCCACACGCAAACATTCAAAACTTTCCACTCTGGAGAGCGTTTTTGAAAAGTCGCGTTTTCGGTGACCGTTTTCACCGGATACGTGTGGTCCGTTGGAGAGCCAACCTGCCAAGAAAAAGTTGCGTATTCAAACAAATGCGTCCTTACCGTATGACAACAGTTTCTATTTTTACATTGTCATGTTACAGTTTTTAAACTGTAAAGATTCCGCCATCATTCAGGCATTCATTATGAAGTTATAATGTTTTATCTCTTGACTCGGCAAGTTTTCACCAAAAAATACCCTGCTTGTACTTTATAAGAGGTCGCCAGAATAATTGTTCATTTCATATCTTCTTTGTCCCATCTTTCGATTGTCAATTGCTTAAAAGCATAATTGTGGTAAACATGTTAATTTAATGAATCGATCTTGCTAATTTCCCTGAATACAATAATTGTCCTTTTTTCGCTATTTCGATCAGAGCACATGTGTTTAAAAACTTGTTTTCTTTTCCAAGTTCAGAACTCTCTTAGTCTTTCATATATAACCTCTAATAGGTTTTTTGATTGAGGTGAAGACATATTTTCTTCTTTAGATGAGACATTAATTTCGTTAAAGGTCCGTGTTGGTTTGTTTTATTGAAAAAGGAAAAGAAAAATTTGAAATTGTCAGAGCGTTTATATCATTGACCTTCGATTAGCGCATTTCATAACACCCTTAATATTTCTCAAAACAAAATCCATCTTTAAGAAAAATAAACGAAAACTGCACTACCTGCATAAAAGACAAACGTTGTGGACGCTGCCAGCTGGTAAGTCATTGTAAACTGTATATCAAATTTCTCTATCTTCATTTTCATATTCACTAAAGAGGACCGGCACCACCTTTGTACAATGTTATCTAAATACACGTTATTTTCTAAAAGCCTAGAAAAGCACGATAACTTTGATGTGAACTCCTATTGTTTTCCTTCCAATACAAGTGAAATAGTCTGGATTGTAATCAGTTCAGTCTCGAAAAATATTGTATAAATATCGAAAACTGACTCCGCCAAGCCAGTTATAAGCACGGTTTGTTTGTTTAGTG
Source organism: Meandrina meandrites (assembly GCA_963693305.1). NCBI lineage: Eukaryota > Metazoa > Cnidaria > Anthozoa > Scleractinia > Meandrinidae > Meandrina > Meandrina meandrites. The sequence goes on from OY855913.1 coordinate 17,682,118, forward strand.
TTCAACTCTGACAATGAAATGCTTAGTTTATTTAACGTCAAAGTGCGATTTCTCTATTTCTAAAGAAACCAGCACTTAATTTGCGATTTCGTTTCACATTGTTCGTTTGATATACGATTTTCTGAATGCAGTGGAAATTTTTGTCTTACTCTTGATCTCTCTATCAATGAAGTCAATGTGTCTGTATAAAATTCCATGCTGCACGCGATCTCAGTGTTTGAACCCAAGGCACAGCCTTTATGAAAGTCCAAGGAGCATGGCATATTTGTGTTCAAATTTAAAACTGAAAGAGCAAGAATACGAAAGTAAAAACAGAGCAAAAAAGTGCTGCACAATAACTCTCATTTGAATGGTCACACACTAGGGTTTCATCCTCAGACTTAAAGTTGGAACACCTTGTATTAGCATAATAAACAGAAAATAATAAAAGAACTGTTCAATAGCTTTTATTCCAATCATAGGTCATGATCACCTCCCACGGTTTTATCCACAGAGGAACTTGAAACTCTTAAAAACCACCTTGTACAGCACAATAAGCAGACCACATCAAAGCACTGCTCAATAGCTTTCATTGGAACAGTCATATACCAGGGTTTTATTCACAGACACGAAACTTCAAACCATCTTGTACAGCACAATAAGCAATATCTCAAGAAAGCACTGCTTGATAGCTTTCAAACTATGGTTTCGTCCACTCATATTTAACATACAGTTAAATTAATTGACTTATGTTAATTTTAATTCGCGCAGAAAGCTTCAGGAGGGAGAATAACTTGAAGCTGAAGCTCAAAATTCAGACAGCACTGACAGTTTTGTCATCTGACAAAACGACACTATTATCGTGCGTGACCATAAAGAACCTTTCACTGTTCTAAGTACATGGGTGCGCCAGTATTTTGCATCACAAGTCATGCAATAATTTCGCGTATTAACCTGCGTTCTTCTTATGGTTTCAACAGATAACGACCAGCTATCAGACTCGGTTCAAATCCAAGCTGTTCAAAACAAGACACGGAATGCTCTAGAGGAGTACGTTCGCTTGCACCGACCGGAGACTTCCAGTCGCTTTGGTCAGCTGCTCATCAAACTAACGTCCCTCGGAGCAGTGGAACCACAAATACTCGAGCATGTTTTCTTTAATAAACTCATCGGTGGAGCGTCCATTAATAGCTTAGTTGATGACATATTGAGAGCCAACACACTTAGTTCGCAAGTTAAGAGCGTTGCTGTATAAACAGACAGAAAATGACTTTTAAAACGTTTTTAGCGTCGTTTTTGGCAGATGACAGGTTTTGAACTAAAAATTTTAACTTAAATTATACCACGACTGGCTGTTGGATGTTTATAAAAAAAAATTCTGACACCGTATACGGCGGTGATTAAAAGACAATTTTAACATGAACTTTAAGAATTTGTAGATATATTTGTTAATCTCATATTCTTTTTAATTATTATTCCCTTTACTGTGGGAATGCCGTTTGTGAGGTGGCATTTGCAAGTGTATATATATAGAAATAAAAATTGCCTTTAGCGTTATTTATGCGTTCATTGTCTTTATGGGTGACACGGCGCATCAGAGGTGAAGTTAGCCGTTTGTTTCCCAACCCCAAGGCTTTTACTGTGGGCGCGCAAGGTCGGTTTCCTTAAAAGAGCTACGTGACGGGGATTTTGCGGACTTTTCGTTATTAACTATACTGAAATAAGTGGTAGGCAACTTAACCCATGAAAACATTATCTTTGAACATCTAAAGGAAGATATAACCTCCATTTGCGGAGAGAAATCAAACTACGACTATGAATATCAATTTTTGGAAGACGCGCGGAAACAACTTGAAAAGTTTAGCCTTAATTTTTCAAGTTGTAATCCATTTCCATCCAAGCCATCCGCAGTCAAAAACGCGTGTTGCCAGTTTCAGTGCTCTAATATAGCAATTGTTAATAAAATTGGACCATTATTTTTAGGTTTCCTGCGACACAAATATATATTTTGGCTATTCAAAAATTTGAATTTGAACCAACTAAGAATATTGTTATTTCCTTTGGATGAAAATTAAGTCATGATGGGCTCTTCGCTGGTATGCGGCAAGAAAAGGGTACAAAGCACAGTTCAACATGTCGAATTCTATCTTTTGTTTGATCATACCTTTCCCATTCAACATTTTCTCAGTTTAACCTGGCAAGAATTACTTCATTGTCGATAACACATTTTACAGTGCGACTACTCGAACCGGGGCACCCTGAACAAAATTGACCAATCACAGTGTTAATTGAAAACAAAGGATAGGGGCATTTTTTAGCAACGGACCAGTGACGTTCTAGGACGCAAACAACCCTAACCCTAAAGAATGTCCCTGTCCTTTGTTTTCAATTAACACTGTGATTGGTTAATTTTGTTCAGGGTGCCCCGGTTCGAGTAGTCGCACTGTAAGAACCAGCTCAAATTCGCCTAAGTTTTATTTCAACCCCCAAAACAGACAGATTTTTTTTATTAAAAGAGTGTGTACTTTATTTCGAATTTGCTCGAATTGCGGCATATACTTCATGGTAAGTCAACATGGCCGCCAACAATGAAAAACATATAGTCGCCCAACCACAAAATGAATGCTAACCACAGGCAAATTGCAGTAAATAAATGCTAACTGCAAGCAAACTACAGGGTAAAATGCTAACCGCAAGCAAACAGCAGTAAATAAATGTTAACTACAAGCAAAGCTGCAGGGCGACTATATGGTGTCTTAACATGAATTATATACCCGAATTGCTCACGCGCGCTCGCCAATGACCATATGGAAACAAACCATAATTTATCTTGTAGGTTGAGTGGGATAATTTTAATGGGACACCGGCTTGTCAAATTTCTCATTATATTTCCCTCAAGGGGCTGCTTTGCAATACCCCAAATGACACCATGATTCCGTGTTACCCGGTCTTTCCCTGTCATAGGGCATGCATCGTAGGGTCGACATCTTTCATTTGCTCTACTAAGCCAATCTTCCACCTATCTGTTAAGTCAGCGGAAAATGGAATAGAACAGACCAAATTTTAAAACGGCTGGAGTTAATCCTGCGATGGACCAGCACTTTATGCTACTGAAACCGGGATAAGCTCCTGGATAAGCTCCGGCCTGATGGGCAATTAAGCTCGAATGCAGACTTATAAAAAAGTATTTGCGCGATGGCAAGGGTGAAGGCGTCGGGGGCGGGGGAGGATTGGGAGACATGCTTCCTTAGGAAATATGTTTGGTCTGGGTCTAAATTGGGGACATCTCGCACACTCCCTCTTTTCTTTCTTTGACTTACTGAGCGAGCCATCCTTCCACTTCCTCCCCCCCCCCCCCCCCCCCCACCACCACACACGTTAAATAATAAATCGTTAATAATGACTAACACGCCAACGTCACAAACGAGTGATGTAACCAAACAATAAATGAAAAGATATGTTAAACACGTTTTACCTATACATGCATCGGAGATTTATTAAAAACCTTGCAAGACACAAAACATTACTAAAAACATTCTCTTTATTCCAGGCTGTCTTTCATCTATCTACAACACGTGCATTCTCATTCTAAGCAAAGCGGGTTTTCAATGCTAAGTCCAGACTCGTTCCCAGTCCCTACTTATTTGTTCTTCAAAGGCGATGAAAGACTGGGGAGAAATGATGTCATGGTCGCGGGGCAGGCTGGGAAGGGCGAAAGAAATGCGGCCTTCCCTTGATGCAATGCGTTCTAGTCAAAACCGCCTCAGGAGCGACTGGGAACGAGTCTGTGCTAAGTCAGTAAGTCAGATCAAACGGTGAACTACTCCGTATGAAGTCGATAAGAAGAGCTAAGTACAACAAGCTAGAACATATCTCATTAATCAGAGAATCATGCGTTTATATCAACATTAAACTTCAAGATGACTATTTCGTTATATTTTTGTGACTGGGTAGGAAAGAGGTCAGGATATTAAAAAACCTTTCACCGTTTTCACGTACCAAAAACTGCAACTCTAATTTGCTTTTGCCACGTTGTGCTACTTCACAGCTAGTCAATACAAATCACCATACGTGCTTTTTCGGGACAAAAGTTCTATTGTCCCGAGGGCGCCCCATGTTTTCTTGGGTCTGACTTAGCGTATATCCCCTTTCCGGGATCTCGAAATATTGCCTGCACCACTGCAAAGAAATCCTGGCCGATCACGGCGTGCCCGCGTTTTCTCAAGCCTTCCACTATTTTCTCTGAAATGCGAAATTTCTTTTTCGTTTCATAGGTTACATTCTGATTGGGCACCAGTTGATTATGCAGTCGAGGCTCGTCTACAGCGTCAGACAAGGACTGTCCAAACCACAGCTTGTTCATCAACACCTGAAGTAGAAATGCCATAGTCAGGGTTTTGTGTATACTGAAAGAATCCCGGAGCAATCGTCGAAGCGGTAAGTATTCGCATATACTTTAGATTCCTAAACTGACTGTGACCTCTGTGGTTTTGTTTATATTGAACAGTAGCATTACTCTAGCCTAAATCTCAGCCCTGTATATGTTTTGGTAAATCGACACCAACTGCAAATGAACAAGTCCACGATATATATTCTTAATTGTAAATGAAAAGGGGATTAAATAACCAACAAAGGATAAAGAATGAATGGCCTGGAGGGGTTTGATGTTACATTCTAGATGTAATACTGACAAAATCTTGCTTGACGAAACAGCAAAAGATAACGGTATGTTTGCTAAATCGTTCAGTGATAAATGCTGCTAACCCGAGGGGGGGGGGGGGGGGGGGGTACTCAGGGTTTCAAGTGACGGGGATGATCGAATGGGAGCAAAAATCAAGAACCCATAAAATCCCTAGGGCATCCAACACAACCCAAAAAAAATCCCTGGACCAAAAATTAACCCCCAAAAAACTCCCATACCGAATTTCTGACCCTTAAAATTTTAAACGGTAGAAATATAAGAAATTGAATGTGTGTGTGTATGTTTATTCATTATACCATCTGAATTTATCTTTCCTTCAACTGGTAGTCGTTTTAACACTAGAGACACCCAAGAACACTTCCTCTGATTGTGCTTTTTTCGCAGAACTACACAGCGAAGGTCAGTAATACCCAAAAAAATCCCTACTTAAAAAAAGCAACCCAAAAAAATACTTGCCAGATTTTCCTACCCAAAAATATCCCAGAATAAAAAATTTCAAACCCCAAAAAATCCTTCTATCATCCCCGTCACTTGAAATCCCGAGTACCCCCCCCCCCCCCCCCACTGGGGCTGCTAATTATTAACTTATACCCCATTCACACCAAAGCTCAAGACGGAATCCACCAGGAGGTCGAGTAATATTTATTTAAGTTGGACAAAAATCGAGTACCAGAATAATTTAAATCCTATTGCGTTATTTTCTACCCTAAATAAAAGGTAAAGATGTAAGTAATAATCCCTGATAACACCGACAACAACTTCTTATCAGAGTCTTAGAAAATGAATTTCAAAGTTCACAAGGTATAGGCAAATTCTCACGTGCAGCCATTTTGTAAAATCGTCTTCAAGCGATTCAGTGGAATTCAGTGGAAATTCGAAATTTGTGACCCTCATTTGTTTACGGTGTTTGGTGTTGTTAGAAAAGATTTCTTTTGATAACATATTTGAAGCAGTAACACAAAAGTTTGCAATAAGGTGTAAATAATTTTGGTACAACAATTTCTTATGAGAGCCTGAGAAAATGAAATTCAAAGTTCACAAGCTATAGGCAAAAGCTCACGTCTTTTAAGCGATTTAGTGGAATTCAGCGGAACTTCGAAATCGGTTTACGATGTTTGGTGTTGTTAGAAAAGATTTCCTTTGATGAGATATTTGAAGCAGTAACACAAAAGCTTGCAATAAGGTGTAAATAATTTTGGTACATAATTTTGTCCAATAACTACTCGAAGACCTGGCGGATTCCGTCTTAAACATGTTTAAATGTTGTTTAGTTAAATACGGTTTAAAATTGTTTTCTTTATGGAAGTTGCTGACTGATGTTTGTCGACTTCAAATTTAGCACAATGAAAGCACAAGTTAGAGCATACTTGAACCCTTTTTAAAGTTTAGTCTGCCAGTTGTCTGTTGCTGATTTTCATTTTCTTAAACCCGGTTTAACTAAACATGTTTTGTTGGTGTGAATCAGGTATAAGATTAGAATTTAAAATAACATGCATACATCATAGTTAATACAGGGAAATGGTTATGAAGCCTGGCAAAGTTCTTTGTTATGGGTTTTTGTTCGCTATTTTGGAGGTTGACCGTGCACAAAACCTGACAATAGGTGGTTACGTGTGTTCGTGCAACTAACCAATAAGAACATTACGATTACGTAACTCATGCATAGTGTAAGAGCGCAAAACAAAAGATGTGCGCGGCAATGGACCTTCCAACCTAAATCTTGGCCTCTTCGTTTGCTCTTTTGATATATTTGTCGGTCTTCCTAACCATTTCCCTTTATTAACTATACATACATGTACAAGCGACAGTGTTAAGTAGAGTGCCCCAATGATGATACGAAAATTTTATAAGCGCTCCATGTTTCAATTAAATTCAACATCTCGGACACTTGTTTCTCAACTTGTCTGCACGCGCGTGCAATTTATCAGCACGCTCAGGCTCTGGTTTTGTCCATTGACCAACTCCGGCACGTGAATTGTGAGCTTATTACTTGCCTGTAGTTTTATTGAACGATTCTCGATGTAATATATCAAACACGAGAGAGCGTGTTTCATCACATTTCCAAACACCGAGAAGAGAGTTGAAAATACGACGCGCAGCGAAGTATTTTTGACGAACTTTGAGGTGTTTGGAAATGTGATGATTCACTCTCTCGAGTGTTTGATATATCTTCTCAATCGAAACTAAAACTACGGAGAAAACAGAGAAATAAAATCATAAAAATCCATGCTAATTAAGATCAGATTTCCAAACTGCCTTCACGGTTCTGAGTATAAATGGAACTTTGAGCGTTTTTATTTGTCAAGAGAAAGGAGAAGTTGATAGCGGACTGTTCCATTTGAGAGACTTTAACATTTGTGATACGTGCCCGCCTATGCATAGTTCGCCGAGAGACGAGACTCATCTTGCTGTCGCTTCTGGGACCGTTACTGGGGAGAAAGAAGCTACATGTCGATAAATCAAAACCGTCCCAGGAGTGACTGCAAGTTGAGAATCAACCCAGGTTTTTTTCCTTTCTAAAGTATAGTAGCGAATTCCTGCACCACTTGTGAAAATGCTCTACTGGAGCAACTCAATACAGTGTCAATATAAAGTGAAAAGTGAGTAATATTCACATAGGTTCAATACAATTTTATTTCGTTTACATACTAGTTATGCAACGCTTTCGAGTGGTATACATAGAGGATAATACATGGTTTCGCGGAGATATGAAATTTATCTTCGAGTGTTCAAATCGATAGCTCACGAGTGAGCTATCGATTTGAACACTACTAATTACGATGTTTTTGACGATTTTCCGAAGATTTCCGACCATTTCCGAAGATTTCCGAAAATTTTCGAAATCTTGTCCGAAGGTTGTACGAATGTTTCCGAACATTTTCCGAGAATTTCCGAAGTTTTCCGAAGATTGCCGAAGATTACCGAAGATTGCCGAGGAAGATCCGAAGATTTTTCGACTTAATATCGATTTACTTTGGCTCATTCAGCATTGGAACATGGCAAACTCTGCAAGCTGATTGGTCAAAAATGATATCACACATGTGTGGATATCATTTTTATCCACACATGTGGGATACCATTTTTCTCGATTTGCTACCACTCGCTATACCACTGCAGTTTATATAATAAATAGAGGATATTACACGGTGGCGAGAAGATATGAATTTTATGTTCGAGTGGCAGAAACGATATCTCACGAGTGAGCGCAGCGAACGAGTGAGATGTCGTTTTTGCCACGAGAACATAAAATTCATATCTTTGAGCCAACGTGTAATGTTCTTTTTATTATATGGAGACCAGATGTAATTGAAATTGACGATTTTTATTTCATTGTTTTCGAAAACTCGAGCAAGGTTTACAAATCACCGTTCGTCTTCACAGAAAATACGAAGCACCTGTGTCCAGGATATAGAAACACTTACTGAATTCGAATCAAACAAAATACATGAAATATTTGTCAACTAAATATCGTAACACGTAAGAACTGAAAACATAACTGACTTTGACTTGAATGCGATGCGGCAATGTCTTGACGGCCGATAGTTTTCAACTGCTTTTGTTTTCTTCTTTACGACATCTTGCACTTTGTGCAATTCCTTGCGGAGAATTCTCTCTAAAAGCCTTGAAATCGTCAAGGCTTCCATTATCATGTTCTCGTCCTTGAGTTTTTCGGAAAACTCACTCCTTTTCGTTGCTTAATTAAACAAATTAAAACTGCTTGTCGATGCTTGCTCAAGAAACCAAGTTCATTCAACAAAGTAGAAAAGGCGCGAATCGTGACGTCAATGAGCGATATGACACTCGCAAGCGTGTCATACGGAAAATACGCCACTCGGGTCCCGGATGGAGTGGCGTATGGAATCTACGAGTGGTTTAGTTCCCAGTAAAACACTCTCGTCCATATAATAATATGGAATATCCCACGAGTCACTTGTATTTTCTCGGTATACACACGAGCCATAGAAAATACGCTGACTAAATTTCGTCGAGAATAAGACCGCAGCGCACGATGGGAAGGTTGGGTTGAATACTTAACAATTATTCCACGAGCGCGCGTTGGATATGAGATGGTAGATAGCCAACGAGGCGCGTAGCGCCGAGTTGGCTATAACGATCTCATATCCAACAAGCGCGAGTGGAATAATTGTTTTATTAAAAACGCCCAAAAGAATTGCAATATTTGAGCTTCCCAGCTGTTTTCGTTGACGCGTATCGGCTACAACATTTGTGGTCAATGGTATATGAGCTCATATACCATTGCCTGTTAGCCAATCAAAACTCAGGAATTGCAATATACCATTGCTAGTTTTTAATAACGTCGAATATACAAGGGCCTTCCTGTATTCTGATTGGCTGTATTTTCTATGGCATGGTATAAATATAGATATAAATTTTTAGATATTTTTTCTATCCTTCTACAATTGTAAACTTAGTTAGCATCGGGCAGGCGAGCCACTCTGTGGATATACTGCCCGAAACGCCATTATTATTATTATTATTATTATTATTATTATTATTATTATTATTATTATTATTATTATTATTATTATTATTATTATTATTATTATTATTTTAATATTGAAATTTTTACCTTGTAAATGGCAACTTGTCTGGAATATGTTAATAAAGATTATTATTATTATTATTAAAAAAATTATTATTATTATTATTATTATTATTATTATTATTATTATTATTATTATTATTATTATTATTATTATTATTATTATTATTATTATTATATAGACCATAAAACATCCACTGCAAGCGCCCCCTTCCCTCATCCAGGCTTGGCAAAGCAAAACGACCAAAAATTAGCTCATGGCTTACAACCTAGATCATACGGCATATAAAATCAATGACATTTGTGGTTGAGAGCATTTGCACATACCAGTGACACGGCCGTGGTGATCCTTTTCCCGCCAGAGGCGCCGATAACAAGCTGCACTTTGCCGTCATCGTCGATCAAAATGGCGGGAGAAATGGACGAGAAAGGTCGCTTGCCTGGCTCGGGAAAATTAAACGGAGATGGAGAAATACCATCCACTATATTGTACCCGGGAGTGTCAAAATCTGCCATCTCATCGTTGTAGATAATTCCTGTTACGGTGGATCGATATTTGGCTCCAAATCTGAAATCAAGAAACAGTGGTAAGAATGAAGGACTGATGCTATCTGTTTCCTCATTCAAATGTCAGTTAAATGAACCGTGCTCCAAACTGGTTTGTCTAGAATCGTCACATTTAGCGCTCTGCTTAGTAACATGACGTATCCGATGGCGCCATGCTGACGTGATAACTTTGGCTGAACTCGCGCACGCTCGTGGTACGTTTTTGGCTGGAAAATAACGACCCTACAAAGAGTTGCCAGCAACAATATTAGTTTCATACGCTAAATAGCACGTTTTTAAAGCGGGTGTCCCCCCCCCCCCCCCCCCCCCCTCCACTAAAAAAAAAATCACCAATTAGCATTAACAAATTATATGAAATGGGTTGCCACCAACAACCGTCTTCAGCAATTCCTTAGCAGCTGCTCTAGATCTGTCGCAAAGACCGACCCCCCCTTAAAGCAAAAGGCTTGCTTAAAAAGGCTTGCTTAAACAATCAAACGAGGAAAGGGTGATTTTTTTCCGCCAAAGATTGAAGAAACAGCTTTAATAAAGCTCAAGACGGAATCCGCCAGGACTTCGAGTAGTTGTTGGACAAAATTATGTACCAAAATTATTTACACCTTATTGCAAGCTTTTGTGTTACTGCTTCAAATATCTTATCAAAAGAAATCTTTTCTAACAACACCAAACATCGAAAACCAATCTCGAAGTTAAGCTGAATTCCACTAAATCGCTTAAAAGACGCGAGCTTTTGCCTATAGCTTGTGAACATTAAATTTTATTTTCTCAGGCTCTGATAAGAAATTGTTGTACCAAAATTATTTACACCTTATTGCAAACTTTTGTGTTACTGCTTCAAATATCTTATCAAAAGAAATCTTTTCTAACAACACCAAACACCGAAAACAAATTTTGAAATTTCACTGAATTCCACTGAATCGCTTAAAGACGATTTTACAAAATGGCTGCACGTGAGGATTTACCTATAGCATGTGAACTTTGAAATTCATTTTCTAAGACTCTGATAAGAAATTGTTGTTGGTGTTATTAGCGATAATTACTTACATCTTTACCTTTTATTTAGGGTAGAAAATAACGCAATAGGATTTAAATTATTCTGGTACTCGATTTTTGTCCAACTTAAATAAATATTACTCGACTTCCTGGTGGATTCCGTCTTAAAACATTTAAGTTTAAGCCTCAAGGGTTACGTACGGGTTTTTGATTCATTAACTTGCAACAAGGTCTAAACCAACCTCATATTGATTGTGGTAGTCACGGAAACCGCGTCACCATTTGGCGCCAAAACAGCTAGGTGTGTGGTGCCGTAATCAGCGTCCGAGAATGTTTCCGCGTAATGCGATACGTTATTGAAGGTCTTGTCATCCCGTATTTTGCTACGTAACCAGTCCCCTGTTTTTTGATCTAACATCCTCCTAGCAAACTAAGGTGAGAAAACAGTGTGCTTTTAAATGTTCTAGAAAATATCCCCATAAAAATGCGTTCTCCGATTGGATAAAAGACTGGTTTCTGTTACCTTTTACGCAAAACCACTGGCTGACTTTTTGTAAAAGCGCAATCTGAATGGTTAGGCGGACACTTACTTTTGATCGATAGCAGGCGGTTTTCGTTTACAATCGAAAAATGATCGATCGATCGCCAATATAAACCGATTAAGCCTCAAGCTCGATAACAAGCCACTTTTTTAGGGATGGCATTCAGCTGCCAAGAACTGTTCAAGACGTAGTTACTGTTAAATGGCTGAGTCTCCTGCATGTCCTGTAGCTCAACTAACTCATTTTTAGAGCGTCCGAAATACGAATAGCAAAGTCATTTCACAGGCTCGATTACCATGCACTGGGAGCGCTTGGAATTTTTTTTTCTGAGTATGGTCAAGATTACTGTGTTATTTACACAAAAAGCATCAATGATCTTTAAACTGCTCAAGAAGTTTACATAAGAATAAGCCGTGTTTTTCACTCACCTTGTCTATACTGGAATCAAACGCTGGATCTCCAAGTCGACTGCGCCATGCATAACTGTACTTAAAAGATTCGATGATTCGGTGATACGTCAGCACTGAAGAATCTACATCATCGCGGTCCGATGACGTCATATTGTATCCTGAAAGTCGAATACTCTCGACATCAGACAATAAACTTGAATTGTTTTAAACAGAATCTAAGGCTAAGGGGATTTCTGGTTTTACATTTCTTTGTATTCTTTGTCATTTCTAGCTGCAATTAAACACGATCTAGGTACATTTATGAACGTTTCGTAATCATGATAACACCAACCTTTTAGAATGTTCAAGATGAGGGCCAATACAGCTCCACTTGTCGGGGGTGGGGTGAGGTACATTTTCATGCCTGAGAGTTCATCCTCGTATGGCTGTCTGGGGATCGACTTGTAGTTTCTAAGATCCTCCGCAGTCACGATCCCATCAACTTTCCTTATGTCTTCCACAATATAACTGGCCAGTTCTCCACTGTAAAATGATTCAGGATCCTTTTGCACTCGTTCCAGGGTCTTTGCATATTTTTCGTTCTTAATTTTATCGCCCTTTTTACGAAGCTTGCCATTCTTATCAAGCAGCAGTTCACTGAAATAAAAAAGAAAATGCCGAAAGCAAACAATTTTTTTTGACGAGCGATAAATAAAACCAGTCTAGAGAGAGTGAAATACAAGAAATAACCCTTACAAATAATAACCCATTACTGAATGGACTCCCCTTGTAAAGTTTCCTTTAAAGGTTACTTATAGACTTTGACGTTACCAGTCACTAAAAAGTCGTTCTCTTGTTTTATTAGAAATTAAGTTTCCACCACAAAATTATAGATTCGCGACATAAAGCTTACATGCAATGAAAAATAAAACTGAGGCATCAACAGTCTTCCATTAATGGTCGCGATTGCTGAGTCAGCGTAGTAATAAATCTATAAAGCACCTTCTAAATCTTTCCCCTTTGAATTGTTAAAAATGAACAATTATTGTAATTCTTCTTTTTATTTTATTTTATTTTTTATAGTTATTGTAATTAAATAAATAATACGAACTCAAATTTAAATAGCTTTTACAATACTGCAATACTCTGCTGTAGTCATGTAAATAAAGGTTGTTGTTGTTTAAATCTCGTTAATTTGAGTCCTTTACGGTTCTTGCTTTGGTACGGCTTGCTTCGTATTCATTTACAGTCTAACTTAAGTTTTTTAGCCGTTGCTGTTTATACGAAAATAAGCCCCCTTCCACCAAAAAAAAAAGTAAGTTCTCCCAGATATACGCTCATGTGCGTATACAGCTATTTCGAGAAACGTTGTCGGAAAAAAAGCACAAAACTGCACAAGCCAATTTCGAAAGGTAGTATGGGTAGACGTATTGAGCTACTGCACGTGTTGAATACAAATGAAATATAACAACAAAATAAGCGCGACTTCCAGGTCTTCTTTCTTTTCAGACATGTAGAAAAAAGGTACGTTTAGCCCCTCTGAAGTTGAGAAGGATTTTCCTCACTTAAAGACATGCGACAGTAAAAGTAAAGCTAAAGATATTGGCCCCTGAGAGAAAAAACAAATTTTCCACGTGCAAAAATACAAACTTGGCCAATATGCAAAACTAGGCCAATATGCAAAATTCCAGTGAATACCCATGCCACCTTTCGGTCTTGTCGTGTGTACTTTGATGCTTTTTTCCGACAACGTTTCTCGAAATAGCTGTATAGCTCTTACGAAAGCTTTAAACCCCCGACCAACCCCACCCCCACCCCTCCGCTCCGCCCCGACCTTAAGGTACGTGGAGCTCGTTTTTTATTTTATTTTCGGAACTTTTCTCTAGTGACATTTACTAACCTCAATCCTGGATCATTTCTAATGTACTTCTCCATTTCTTTCGTCAGAACGTCAGCCACAGCCTCAGTTATTTCAAATCCATTTCTAGCCAAATCGATGGCAGGCTGAACAAGTCGTTTCCACGGCAACCACCCGTGTCGTTTCCAGGCTTCGTACTGACCGCGCACCTCACCGGGGACAGCAATGGCCAGTCCACCTTTGAATACAGGTACATCTTGTTGTTATTTTCAGTAATCAGCTGGGGTGTCAAATGATTTAAACAATCATATATTGAATGCTTGGGAATGGATAATTATAGTAGAATCCATATTAAGCGTCCTTATAGAATTTGGCCGCTTGCAGTAGGGGTTCGTCAGAAATTAGCATAAGGCCTTTCAGAAAGATCACGTTATTTCAACACAAAACAGCTTGGAAAGGAATCAGGGAATTGCATGAAGGCGACAACAAACTTGTGATTGAATGATTTTATCAGTCGTCACTTTCTATAGCACACTCTTGTCTCTCTTCAGTTTGTTAAAAATAATGCCAAACTTCGTATATAACATTCTTGCCGGCCGCTAAATAGGGGCAAAACAATAGACAACTAGTGGACTAATGCAGATCCTGCATTTTGATTGGCTACGCTACTAGAGGACTATTAGTAATAGTCATCGAGTAGAGAAATTCGTGACGCTTTCTTTCGGCTTCGCCTCATGGGCTATTGACCCGTAGCCCTTGTTTTTTAACGTGTCCAACGTAGTGTTACAATCACTCAATGAAGCGTTTATTGCGAACTTACTGCTGACCAGTAAGTTATTTACATTAGCGTGACTGAGGAGTTGAACGCTGGAATGTCGCGTTACAACTACTCCAGTTTGTGCTTTGAATCCGGGACATTCCAATCGGTCAAAACTAGTGCTCAGACCTCTCGGCCATCCTGCGACCAGAGAAGAATTTTACTGCCGTGAAGATATTCAAGTACTGTAAAGTCATTCGTTTTATTTTTTAATCTTATTTTGAATATAAACAGCGACAGAAAACAATACCTAATTTGGCTTTGCTCTCGTTTCCTTTAAACATGTCACGGTGTGCTTGCGCCGGGGCGGTCTCTCTGAAGTCAATGACATTTGCTTCCTGCAGGCTTCGATTGTACACCAGCATAACTCCACCACCTCCTATCCCAGACGAATGCATACTTATAACCCCCAAGCAGAACATGGCGGCGATGGCAGCATCCACGGCCGAGCCGTTGGCGTTAAGGGTGTCCTTGCCAATTATGGAACACTGTAGTGTATCCGTGGCAACGGCCTCTCTTTTGTAGGGTCCGCCAGATGATTGATCGGATTCTTTTGTCAGAAAATAATAAAGGAGTCCACCCGCGACTGCCAAAAGCACAATCACCACCACTACAACAATTATGATGATAATTCTACAAAAGAGAAACAATCAGGCTAGTTTCACCATGGACATTACAAGCAATGATCGCCTATTGTGTGTACTCTACTTGTAATTAGTAGAATTCTACTAGTACACTTATGCAAATGCTGCAATGTGATTGGCTGAGCTATTGAACACTATCAGCCATTAGTGTGCAGTTGCCGAAGGTCGTACACAAAATGCGACGTTTTTATCGTTTTTTCGAAGTTTTGGAAGGAAGTTTAAATGTAAATGGATAATAAAATTCCCGAGAAGACTAAAAGAAGGACATTAGCGGTTTCTTGACTTTAAAAGCTTGAAATTATTGAAAAACGGGTGCACGCACGTAAGCAACTGCAAATTTACCAAGGACAATTCAATGCGTGCGATTTTGTTAAAACGTTAAGTTCGATAATGCGTAGGAAAATAATTAGAAACCATTATTTGCGTTTATTTCAGTCAGAATTCTACTAAAACAATTAGATTATTCACTCTCAATTTCTATGAGGTGATAGTTGATTCGGCCTGCGGCCTCATCAACTATCACCTCATAGAAATCTCGAGCTCATAATCTAATTGTTAATTAACTTATGGTAAGGGATTTTCCAAAATAAGGGAAACCAACTAAACGAGATGGCGTTTACCATTTGAACTTCGGTTTCCTGTTATTGTTTTCCGCTGATGAGAGACTGGATCTGGGAAATCGTGCAAATGGTAAGGAAATTTCCGACGTTCCGTTACGAACGGAAAAAGAGGAGTACCTCTGGAGGTAGTCCACAATTTCCGACCGGATTTTCCGGAAAATTACTGTTCCATTTGACTTTCAACCGAAATTTCCGATATAAGAGGAGCCATAATGAAGCCACGCCCAAAATTCGCTGATTTGCGTGCGTTGATTCTGTAAAAGAAATGGTTTACTAACGTAGCAAAATACCAGAGGCTGAAAAGGTTAAGTCTGGGGCAGACTGTAATCGGTAACTTTTCTAGACATGATATTGATGATAAAACAAAGACTGTAAGGAACACTTCACGTTTTCGAAATTTAAGAGGGGAGAGGAACGGTTTAGGGAGGAGGGAGAAACGGCCAAAAACAGATAGGGAGGAGGGAGAAAGGAAGCAAAAATAAAGGGAGGCGGGAGAACCAGCAGGAAAAGGGAGAAGGGAGAATGTTCTTTAAAAATGTGACATAAGTGTTTAAAGCCTTAGCAGGACCTTATAGACCCATGGGTGAGGGCAGCTTTGGACACGAACTGGTGAAAATTGTGAAGTATGAATCTTTGCTTGTAGTTTGACCACTACAATGATTTAACAAAACAATGGCAAGCCAAACACGACTCCTAGCTACTAGCCAAGATAGGAAACTGTTGACCTTCAAAGCTTTGCTCTAACGAGTACGTCTTTCAAGGGCCTCCCCTTTCTGTATGAAAGTAGGGGAGAGTGTTTATAGATATCTCAAAACAAAAGCTGATTTTCTATTAAATGCCATTTGCTTATAAGAATTTTGTTGAAATTAGGCAGTCCAGGCCCGTAGAGAAGTCCTCTAATTGTGAAAAAAATTATCAAAATAAATAGATAAAGGGAAATGGTATTTCTGTGCTTCGACTATTTACATTCAATACGGTGTTGAAGGTAAACCATTTGTAGATTCATGTAGTATATTTTGGACCAAATTAAGTGATTCTAGGTTAATTTCAATGATACATTCTACCTAGCCTGCGAGCTTATTTCCTAACAAACTGTCTTCAAAACGTACAAAATGCTGTCTAAGATAACCTATTTTTTCAAAATTCCCAAGGGAAGGATACCCCCCCACCCCACCCCACCCCCAACCCTACGTTCTCGCGCCTGAGGCGCTCGGGATTAAGTGGCGGAGGCGCTCATGCGCACCCTCCCCCCCCCCCCCCCCCCCCATACAAAATCCTGGCCTGGGCACAGATGAGTGATAGGGCCAATAGCGAAAATGACAAAAGTGACGATACTAAACTGGAAGAACAAATTGGCCAGTGCAACATGCCTGCAGGTATGTGTTGCAGCAGGCAGGTTGAAATTCCTGCAAGATATCACGACTGGCCAGAGCCTTTCCCAGTTTCTCTAGCATGAAGCGGCCATCCCCCCGGCCATGGGATGCTAGTCCACCGTAGGGTCTCCCCCCCCTGTAATTATGACGTGATTTTTCAGGCGGGAGCTTTACGGGTCTCTTGGAAAATGTGTGGGCTAAAATAAGAACAGCCTCAGGTTCAGGCAAATTTTACGCGTTCTTATAACAAAAAATGTTTAGTAAGTTCTAGCTAGCTAGAAGTTATGAGTAACCAGTTTGCCCTTCATACAGTATTATAAAAAATGAATTTTATAAAGATCAAATCTTCAAGCTTACGTGACAAAACCGAAAGGAGCGAAAGGTAGTATGAGAAGAACGAGTTATAACGACATGGCGAAATGTCTCGTATGTTTTCCTTTTCTTCAGGCATGCGAAAATGAGGTACTGAAGTGTAGTAGGACATAAAATAAGCCTCTGAAAAGGGCTAATCAGGGAGAAACGTGAAAAATCAGGGAGGAGGGAGAAACGGCCGAAAAAATTAGGGAGGAGGGAGAAAATGAGGTAAAAAAATAGGGAGATAAGAAATTAAAGTGCCCGTTCCTCTCCCCTCATTTAAGATGGCACTGAAACCTTTCCGGAATTGGTTTTTAAAATAGCAAAACATAAGAACTTAATACGTTGGTCACAATTAGATAATGAAAAATACAAATCGAAGAGGTCACTTTTGAGTTATAATTTGGACGCTTAGAACAGCACAAATCTATCAAAGCTTATAAACAACTACATGAAATACCAGCCGTGCGTCAAAATCCTATGAACTATTGTACCGTTAAACTGCCCGCTTCATCCCCGCTTCCCGATATGGCGGCTCTACGCTCGACTACGCGTAAAAAAAAAGAATTGCTTAACTTCAGTTTAATGTCTTATTTAGGTCTGTCAGGTGATTAAAACAGAAGATCTGGTTCTTCTAAAAGGAAAAAGACCATTTTAATTGGTTTACCTTACAGACTTACATTCGAAACGCTTGTACTGAAATCACTCGGCTGACGGCTCGATCGTGCCTCGTGTTCTCCTACCATGGGTTTATTGCGCCGGTAAATCCATACAAAATGTGGTCTAGTGCTGAGATATGAAGCTGTGTGTACCTTGGACATTGAAATATTAATCTTGAATCGACCGTGACGTGACCTTCAGTGTATATCAAAATGCAATACGGATTGAGACATTTCAAGAGAATGGCATGGCGAAATTGTAAACAATTACAAAGTCTGTAAAACGTGATAATGTTCTGGGCATTTTAAAAGAGAGGCAAATGCTTACAGTCAGGTTTATATCAGCGCCGTTAAGTCTCATGGTAAACTGGGCAGTCGATTCGATCAGCTTGATAAGTAAATTTAGCCGGAGACATGCGGCAAAACACTGTGCAACCTCATCAACATTCGACAATAGTTTCAACAAGGATCCCAAGGACTGAGTACTAACATTGAAATTACTTAAACAAATGTCCAGTTTTGTCGCTTTCAAACACGTTTCGTTTCTCAGCAATCAACAGGGCTAGGATCCGGTTTTTTACTGTAAACAGAAGATTTGAACTAAAACAACTCGAACCAAACTCATCCACCGTAAAGTGCTAATTCGCCACCAGCTAATCCGAACATTTTGCAGCATAATTTTCTCTTTGATTATTTCACTTTTCTTCTAACAGTCTTGGATCAATCCTTTATCTTAGCTGGCTGTGAATTTGATCAAATAAATCACAGTTTGGCGTGCGATCTTGGATCTGAGCCGACCAAGTAACGCACTACAGCCAATGATAACGAACTGTCAGTTGATAATCATCATAAGTTCCTTATCACATGCAGCAAAAGTCGAACACAAAAATGTTGAAGGGAGAGAACAACATAGAACTAACCGTTTCTTTCTTGCACTGGCTGCCATTTTTCTGTAAAGAACCTGAGCTCGACTTTGAGCGACGCTTCGCCCGTTTCCCGGAAACTTTGTTAAAATCAGCCCGAGCCCCCTCCCCTGGGGTTATTTGCTGTATTGTGTAAAGTTCGTTTTTACGCGGTTTAAACCGATCAAGCTGAAAGGTTATACGTGCTATAAGTAAGCTTATTGCCGGTCGCGTATTGTTGGCGTATTTAGTAGTAAAATTAGAGAAATCGAGCAGTCTTCGCTGGTCTTCAAATGTTTTGATGCTTTGATCTCTCTATGGTTTGCGTGATATAGTGAAGAGCCAAGACCTGAAAAAAGAGGTTGCTTTGCACGACGAGGAGATAAAGAGATAAATCAAAGACGAAGAGAGGTATACAGGAAGGCTTTTGGTTTGCATGCCTCAGGTTATTAGAGTTTCGCAATCTTTATAGCTACATAGGTCACGCTATTCTTAGAACTCTTGGCGATCAGTGTAAACAATTCTTAGAAGTCAGACAATACGTCAAACCTCTTCTGATTGGTCAATGTTTCCAGTCTGGTAAACACGGTTTCCTCTTGATCACAAGACTTCATTGCTGTAGGCGTTAAACTCAAATCGGAACTCGACCAAACGAGACCCTGTGTTTTCCGCTTACAATCATGGATATAAAAACCTTGCTAAACAATCTTCATGAAGAAGTATCCTGTTCTGTGTGTATGACCACATTCACTGATCCAAAACAGCTGCCATGTTTGCACAGTTTTTGTCTTCACTGCTTGCAAGGCATTCAACGAACGAGTGGCCGCGATGATATTATAGTCTGTCCAGAATGCAGAAGAGAAAGTAGAGTTCCCAGTGGAAATCTTAACGAGCTGCCGACCAACTTTCGAATCAACAGTTTGCTAGATGTGTTGGCCATTAAAGAGTGCAACACTTCAGGTGTGAAATGTGGAAATTGCGACAAAAGAAGCGCACAGAGTTTGTACTGTTTCCAGTGTTGTGCCTTCTGGTGTCACGACTGTATCACTGGGCACAACATTATGCGAGCAAACAAAGAACACCGAGTTTTGGCGCTGAAAGACTTTCAGGATCAAGACATCGAAGACGTGTTGAAGCGACCAGCATTTTGCCCAACGCCAGGCCACGAAAAGAAAGAACTGGAATTCTTTTGTAAGAACTGTGAAGTTGCCATTTGCAACGCTTGCGCTTTGACAGATCACGAAGGTCACGTTAAGATGCTTTTGGAAAAAGCCGCAAATGAAAGAAAGTCACAAGTGAAATCTGTGATTGAATCGCGAAAGGTAAAGGCTCAACAGAAGAGAAACAAAATCACTAAACTTGACGAAAACTACATTCATATCGAAGCACAAGCCGCTGCCGTGAAACAAAACGTATACAGTTTTGCTGAAAACTTAACGGCAGTTATCGAAACGAAGAAGAAGGAAATATTGAACAAAGTTGACATCGAAGTAAAAGAAACTGTCGAACGTCTGAGAACTGAACGGTGCGAGGTGGACAACGAAGCGAAACTGATCGAGACAGGGATTGAAAAAGCGGAAACACTTTTAAGACGAAGCACAAGCGCTGAGATTGTACAATTAGAAAAGTTGTTAAACACAATCTTCGAGGAAGAAGTCAGCGATGAAGAAAACCAAGTCGATTGTGACCTTGAAGGTCTTCGTCGATTCATTTTCGTAGAAAATGAAACATTAATGGAGAAAGCCGTCACTGAAGGAATTGGCTCATTCAAAACAATCTATAGCAAGACTGAAGTGCATCAATCAGTTGCTGAGGGACAAGGAATTAACGAAGCAACTGTTGGACTTGAAACACAGTTTATTTTAACAACAAAAAATGCTGAAGGAGAACAATGTTACGATGAGCGTGACTGCATAACAGTGAAAATAAGAAATCTACAAGGCCATGAATGTACTACGAAACCGCAAGTTCAAGATAACAAAGATGGCACCTACAAGATCAGCTATTTTGCCAAAGAAACAGGAAAATACAAGGCATCAGTAAAGGTAAATGATGAACATGTTCTAGGCAGTCCTTTTGCATTTGAAGTAAAATGCAGACAGTTTAGACCCGTCCTGTCGTTTGGATGTAAAGGTTCGGCTGTTGGAATGTTTGGTCGACCTTGGGGGCTGGCAGTGAATGAACACAAAGAAATTGCGGTGACTGAGACTGATAACAGCAGGGTTCAAGTATTCAGTAGTGATGGAACTTATTTAAGATCCTTTGGTAGAAATGGTGGCAAACAGGGAGAATTTAACTGGCCTGCAGGGATAGCTTTCGATAAGAATGGACATATTATAATACTGGATGGTAATAACAACCGAGTCCAAGTTTTTAGTGAGCAGGGTGAGTACCTGAACCAGTTTAGTGATTACCAACTCGAGTCTCCCTGTGGTTTATCTATTGACAGTGACGGGAATATTATTGTTGCTGATTCAAATAACAAACTAATCAAGATCTTTTCTCCTAGTGGCCAGTGTTTACGTAAAATTGGAGGAGAGGGTTCTTTAACCTATCCCATTCACTGTATCGAATATGACAAGTATCTTATAGTGTCAGACCCGGGAGAACATTGTATAAAATTCTTTGATAGGATTGGAAATTTTCTGTACAAATTTGGGAAAAAGGGGGAGGGAGACGGGGATTTGAATAAACCTCGTTGCTTATCAGTTAACAAGGCAGGACACCTGATGGTCTGTGAGGCAGCAAATCACAGAATCCAGGTCTTTGACCTAAGTGGACGCTTCATAACAAAGTTTGGAACAAAAGGGAGCGAGATTGGGGAGTTCAACGGACCATTCTCTGCAGCAGTTTTAAGTGATGGTAAGATAGTCGTAACTGACCGGTTTAACAATCGAATTCAGATATTCGAGTAGATATGATAACCCAGCAACTGCTATGAATCCTCTGCCATATTTTAATTTTGCATTTACCAGCAGCATTAGTAAGAATTAACAACCCGATTTTGAACAGTTTGTCATCTTTTCAGCTGTTTTTTTTTTCGAGGCGAGTAAGTCTTTTAAGAAAATCTATTAAGAGCCCCTGCGTCAATGGCAAATTAAATGCGTAGGTACTGCTTTTAGCATCTATTTTCGAATGTAACATATATTTTACAAAATTAGTTACAATAACTACTTTTTACACGGAATTCACATTGATTTTTTTGAAGGATCCTATTGCAATTGTTGAATTTGCTGCAAATAAATCGTGGAACATGTTTCGTTACACAAGTTAATTGTGTGACATTCAATCATTTTGCCTATAATAACTGACAGAAATGTCAATGGATCTAACATCTGGAACACCCTTCCAAAAGAAATAAAGAACTTAAATTTACCACTTACTGTTAAGAAAAAAATCAAAGAATCTTTTTTCTAAAATAATTGCTTTATTAAGATGAGGAAGTTGTAATTACTATTTATATATACTTTTTTGAATGATGAATTGTTTGAACTATACATTGTAGTACAGTCATATACACAATCTCTCCTAGTTAAGCCCAGGAGGGTTAGTTCAGAGCTCCTGCTTCATATCTTTGTCTTGTTAAGTTTACATAAATATAATGTTTTTGTGGGGCAAATAAAGATTGATTGATTGATTGATTGATTGATTGATTGATGTTGTGTGCCTTTAATATTTTGCGTGACACTTAAATTGTGTTAAACGTATCAATAAACCGAAACAATATTTTCTCACACTTGCTTGATGATTAAGAATGGGAGAACTTTTAGGGTGATTGATTTATCTGGTTTACCAAGTGGCCGATTGAAACAACATATAATCTAATAGAATTAAAAGACTCCTGCTGATTCATCGTGTTATATAATCCCCCCACCTCCCCCGAAAAAAAAAATAAAAAAAATAATTCACTTAATTATTCAGTTCTCCAAAGCAGTGTTGAACTAGAATGCGTAACCACTTCCTTAATTTCATACTACGTTGCGCATAAAGCCGCGAGGGAAGCCACGGCCAGAATCTAGTTAATTACGTAAGAGTTATGATTTCCCAATCTTGCTGTTTTGAACCCCTTGGCGTCCCAGTCATCTCCTAGTCCCTTTTAACTTTCCTTCCGCCCTACCCACCCTGTCATCCTTGGAGACAATTCTCCTTACTAATTTTCGTTCATTTCTTTTAACGTTAGTCCTGAGAATTAAGCGGTCAAGATAGTATTAATCTGTTTGCTGGACAACGTATTGATTTTTAAAGGAGAAAATTGATGTAGATCAAGGCTGAACAATATTCAGAATTCACGTCGCACTACGTTGAAATTTCCAAATTATACCATAGCTACCCAGTAGATATCTGTCAGAACCTCAGCTACAAAAGATGGCCGAAGTCTTTTCGCGTTGCGTGACAGTTTCAACTTATATGCCTTTGACTCCGTCCAGAGACAAAAACTTGAAAGCGCTGGATCACGCAGCACGCCACATAGAACGTTTCACGGAACGGCATAAACGTTGCACCTAAAATAGAATATCTTAAAGACTTCTTGCTTTTCATTGGCTAATGAATTGAGGAATAACTGTGACTTGCTGGCGCTAGCTGGAGATAAACACGGCATTCATAAAGAAAATTGCAGAGTTTTTTTCAAAAATACTCAAACAAATAACTTGAATTCATAGTCTGACTCAGTTTAGTAATCGACTCCAACTTTGTTTTCTATCAGTTTTTCCCGTGAGATGTTGCGTGAAATTCTCTTCCTGGGGAACGACATTTCCTACAAAATGTTCGGGTTTTAGTACATGCCATCTGCGTAAACAAGTCAGACAACATGTCAAACCCTTTTTGATTAGTCAATGTTCATCAGTCTGAAAGATACGGTATACGGTATTTGTCAGAAAGTAATAGAGGAGTCCCAGCGACTGCCAAAAGCACAATCACCACCACAACAACAATTATGATGATAATTCTACAAAAGAGAAGCATCAGGCTAGTTTCACCATGGGTATTTCAAGCAATGATCACCAATTGTATGTGCTCCACTTGTCATTAATTCTTTTCCATCCAGAAAACACGAAATCACCGATCAGTGGCCACCGAAAAGCCACGCCCAAAATTTGCTGATTCGCGCGCGTTGATTATGTACAACAAATTTGTTTACGAACGTAGAAAAATATCAGAGGTAACACAGAACCTGAAAAAGGTTAAGTCTGGGAGAAATTGTTTTCGGTAACGTTTGTTGACATGATATTGGCGATCTAACTGCGTTTACATTCAGGAGAAAGACTGTAACAAACACTTCACGTTTTCGAAAATTAATGGTGGCTCTGAAGCCTTTCGGGAGTTTGTTTTATAATATTAGAACTTGTTTTAGTCATTTTTGTGCTGTAATTACTTAAAGCTAAAATTAAGGGTGCTTTCAACAGGTTTTACTGTTGCTATGGTAACATATTGTGTCACATTTTGTTCACTAAGGATTGGGCATTTGCTTGATATCGTCATTGATGAAGAGAGGTAGAACAGAACTATCAAAGTTCTAACTATTACCCCGCTTCCCGATATAGCAGCTCTATGCTTGACTTCACGTAACAACGAAGAATTGCTTAATTTATTTTAAATGTCTTATTTAGGTCTATCAGGTGATAAAGCAAAAGATCTGATAACACTGTGCAACCTCATCCACATTCGACAATAGTTTCAGCAAGGACTGAGAACTAACATTGAAATTACTTAAAACAAATGTCCTGAATATACTGATAATCAAACAGTTTCAAATGTCGCTTTAAAACACGTTTCGTTTCTTAGCAATCAACAGGGCTAGAGTCCGGTTTTTTACTATAAACATAAGATTTGAACTAAAACAACTCGAACCAAACTCATCTACCGTAAAGTGCTAATTCGCCACAAGCTAATCCAAACAATTTGCAGCATGATTTTCGCTGTAATTTGATTATTTTAATTTTCTTCTGAACAGTCTTGGATCGACCCTTTATCTTATTTATCAAATAGCGTGCGATCTTTGATCTTAGCAGACCAAGTAACGCACTACAGCCCATGACAACGTAATTGAGCTCGACTTGCGCGATTGTTTGTTCGACGCTTTCGCTCGTTTCCCGGAAACTTTGTTAAAATCAGACCCGAGCGCCCTCCCCTGGGGTTAATTGTTGTCTTGTGTAAAATTCGTTTTTACGCGGTTCAAACCGATCCAACTAAAACGTTATACGTGCTATAAGTAAGCTTATTGCCGGTCGCATATTAGTGGCGTGCTTACTGGTAAAGTTATTTACAAAAATTGAGCAGTTATCGCTGGTCTTCAAACGTTTTGATGTTTTTATCTCTCTATGGTTTGTGTGATATACTGAAAAGCAAGGACCTGAAATCAAAGGCCCTTTGGGCTGTCTCGTGTCAGTCAAAAAGAGATTAAAATATACTTTACTAAATAGTTATTATAAAAGTAAATGTTTTGCTAAGCCGCAAAAAGCTTGTATGTTATTTACGCTTGCAATATTTACAGGAAGTTCATTAAAGACTTTCGCGCCACTAGAAAAATAGGTGTTCTTAGAAAATTTACCATATCCGGGGATAGGGAAAGCAGAGACGGGGGAACATTTTGCTGGGATAATATTTAGTCTTCTTTTTCCATACGCGGGAAAACAAAATGACAGAACACATATTATTTATGATTTTTACCAAAAAACGTCCGTCCTCTCTATTTCCGACGCAAACTGAACGCAAGAGGAATTGAGCGTTGCTCGAAGCACTCGTCCCCCACGTCACCTCCTTGCGCCGACGTTTTGCGCTGTTTTCCATTTCTTTTGTTGTTTATTGCCCGTTTTTAACGATCAAAGAACAATATCAGAAAATAGAGTATTTCATACATGTTTCTTTTGACGAAAACGCTGAAAATAGAAATGCCGATACGTTTGTAACGAACGTTTTACACATATCCAGGCAAATAGCATTCCCAAGGTAAATAACACCAAGGTAAACTCACCGCGGGAATACGTTACCGAGGTGTTTGCGGTCACACACTGAACACTTTACGAAGGTCAATTTTTTCATACTGTTTTCGGCGCGAAATGCGAAAATGGGTAATTCGAGGGTGCTTGCTTAGCATCATCTCGCTTTTATTATTTATACTGTTTCGACAGTCCTCTACTGCTTTGTTATGTCAGTGTTTCAAACAGCGAAGAAATAGAAGGCGAAAACTCCGTATATATAAATCTCTTTGTTGGATTTTTCTAAACCTTGAGATGAAATCGAAATACATATAAGAAAACGCACTATAGATCTTCCTTGACTAGTGTTGTATTTAAACGCCAAATTTCCAAAAAAATAGCACTTACAAATCAGCAAGCCATCAAGCTATGATTCTAAGAAAGACCACGTTTTTGCTGCCTTGAACACGCAAAGTTGACCTCAGGAAATCTAAACCTCACGCCATCATATTTAATTTCAAATTTCTCTGTTTATTTTATTTGCTTATCTTTGAGGTTTGCCTCGCGATTGGTCATTTTATCTTGGGGTACTTGGAAAACCTACCTATTTGCCTCAGTAACTTTCATAGGCGATTCTTTTGTTCTTTTTCACACCGCCATAAATTTACCTTGGGGGAACATTTTGCTGAGATAATTTTTAGTCTTTTCTTTCATAAGCGGGAAATAAAAATGGTGAACAGGCCATGAAAATGACAAAACACCCGGAAAACAAAATTACAAAGCACGCGGAAAAACAAAATGACAGAGCACATATTATCTATGATTTTTACCCAAAAAACGTCCTCTCTATTTGTGAGTTTCCCGAGGTAAAGAGCCCTTTTATCATGTTAAAAGGACGATGTGTAACCGCAACTATATAAATTTGACAGACTACACTATTAACCTATTCCGTACTTGAAAGCCTACACCGCAACACAGATCAAGCAATTTGTTCCAGTGAACTCTTGTTAATTACATTTTATGCAGTCACGAAAAAACTTTCCGTAAAGATTCTCGCATCGCGACTGCATAAAAACACAAAATCCCGCTCCGGCTCTTTCTTGAAATTTCCGCTTACCGCTCCTGTTTTCAGCTCCCATCCCGGCCGAATATCACCACATCTTCTTATCTGGGTTTCTTAGCGTGAGGTCTGTCTTTGACCTTGTTACAGTTAAAGGGCAACTCTTGGGAAATTTACCCCGATTTTTTTATTTTTTCTATAAGTTGTTTATAGCAATAGGAATCTTTAGAAGGTAAAATTTTTTAGATATCGGCCAAAATCAATTTACTACGAATTTTCTTTTACGCCAATTTGGCGGCCATTTTGAAAACGTTCGGATTTTGGTGCGTCACGTGATGCTACGTCACTGGTGTGGAAGGCAGATTTGCTTTCACTTCTGATAAGAGGAAAACACGCCAAGCTTCTCTTCATAAATGAGAATGACAAGGAGAGAAAGACCCTATGCTGTTCAATGACGTCCAAGATAAAAAAAGGTAGTGCTTCAGTGCTTAAATATGAAAGGAAATAAACTTAAAAAGAGTAAATCATATGTTTGTGAAACGAAACAAATCCGTCAAATTGATCGGCCTTCTAAGGTCAGCAAATGTACATAGCTTTATAATACGATGCATCCTCTCTTGCACCGTATCGTGATAAAGATGCCTTTTGTATGGAGTAGATAGTAAATTCAAAAGGGTCTGCGAGTGCTGACTCCCATAATTTGTCAGAAATCTCTTCATTTATGAGCAGGAATACTGAGCCTCTATATGTCCTATATGTAAGCGAAATCCACGTGTTCGGAAACAGACCGATATATTTTGATTCTGTTGTTGAGAAATTTGTAGCCACCCTCAGATTTCTCCTGCTGTTAATTGGCAAAATAGAAAGCAATTCCCACCAGCAAATGTAGTGTTTCTTTGAAGTATATGCCTTCGAAAGGCGCGCGTGATTTGCGTGCAGGTCAGTACTGCGCAATAAGAAACCACTACCCCGCGCGCTAGCAGAGGCGCTCTCGCGGGATATAAAATTCTGCGAAGAAATGGGGAATCAAATATAAAACAATATCCGGATAACTAAGAGAAGAAGTGTTGCGTGAAGTACTTATTCTGTGATTCCTTTTGAGAAACAATTGTTGTAAATTAGGCAACCTGGGGTGTAGCATGAAACCCGGGTATTCACCCTCCCTAGCCTGACCACGAAAGAGTTTCGTGTGCAGATTCGAGCAGATGTCAGTTGACGAGATAACTAAAGGATAACATGCCAAAAGTTGTAACACACGAAGACCGCAACGACCATTTCAAATGCAAACCATGAATTAAAACGCAAGCAAACGCGAAAGTAATAAGGAGCCAAACACAGCACAATTTTCGATTTTCGTGGGGGTGCTTTTCGCAAAAAGATTAGAAATTGCAAAATAAAAACATGACAACTTAATTATACCGATAAATATAAAATCACGCACTGCAGGGTCGTGTAATAGTCCCGGTGGCAGTAATCAGTTAACAAAATCATTCTACAGTTTTACGCATACAAGCATGCACGAACAACCTTGAACAAAGTTTCCTCGAGGCAAGTTGTTTCAACTACAGAAAGCGCAAACTCCCTTCTCCCAACAAAAGGAGTGAAGAGACCCAGCAGAGTTTTGTCCACATTTAACTGCAAGCCTGAGTATGTTCTAGATAAAATCTGCCGCCGAATTTCGAGCATTATAGTCTAGTTTCGGAAGCTGGCATTTCGCCGGCAGAATTCTTCGTTTTCGAGCAGAATTTAGTAAAATCGGTAACACAAAGGAGACAAAGAATTTAACTTGCGTTTCTGTATTTGCAAGCTTTCAAACGCACAAGATAGATAGTGTACATTAGGCTGAAGCTCAAAACCTATACTATTGTGATAACTGTGATAAACATGAGCAAAAATATTTGAAGACCGAATATAAACAACAAAATGCAGCAAACAGTTTGATTGTATAAAAGCATGTTTAATTAAGCTTCTCACGTACATGCAAATAACAACAAGGCTTTTCAGGTTTGACTTAGCTCACAAACAACTGGCCGAGGTAATAGAGAAAGAAACTGTACATTTAGGACTTCAATTCACTCACCATTCGTCGCCGTCGGCGGTGAGGAGGTGCGATATTTTACTCCCTTTCTCTGTCTCGCTGTTTTTCCCTGGAGGCTCAAAACGCCAGGGTTGAAATACCATAGAAGGTTCTTAATCATCCCCTGACATATCCCCTCCTATAGCTCTCTAAAAATCAGTGGAGTCGCTAGCAGAAGTTGAGCTCTCACTGCAAGAATTTGAGTCAGCCATGTTCGTGACTTGTTGCGGTTCCACTCCTGTGACGTATCACATCTCGTGATCATAATCGAAGCATTCATGGCGAAATGTCACAAAAGCGGTAAAATACGAAGTTTTACGTTAAAAGTAACCGGTAAAAAAGCTTCTGAATTCAAATTTTTTGCTTCCTGTGTAATTTTGGAAACATTCGAAAGCTTTTACTGAAATATAGTTTTCTAGCCAAGAGTTGCCCTTTAACTTTTGAGATGTTTGTAAGATAAGTCAAGCTTAAGGCTTTTTTTAGCCCCCTAATGCAGCCGACTTAAAATGATTTTATCTCAGCGTACTGATAAGCATTTCTCGATGATCACCAATTCTACTAGGAAGAAGCATGCCATCGCCTCAGTCTTCAGTTGCAAGTGATGTCGAAGTACTGCTACGGCGAACACAAAACGAAACAACCACGCGTTAAGTCTGCTGACAGGACTGAGAAAGAAACGCACGAACTTCTTGAAGCGTGGGCCCCCAAATTCAGTAAGCTGTGGGGAGTTTCACAAAAAAAAAATCAAAATCTGGAACGATATCTATTCTTCGTATAAAGAAAGGTGTTCAGAAAGCCAGAGAATGCTACAGCAGGTGAAGAAACGGCAGCAGAATCTAGAGTACGAGTTCAAGCAGCGATCTCGCTCGACTGGAGAAGATGGAATTCAGAAAATTAAAGAAGGCTTCCCCTATTTCAACATCCTGAGTAAAGAAATGGGAGAAAGTACGACTCCAGACGGGCATGCAGAGTTCTTTTATTGAAATGTGTGAAAAGAGTATGGAACAGGACAACGCAAGATTTGAACGATCAGCTGAAATGTTCCGTGATGCCCAGAGCAAGCAAATGGAACAAACAAACGCCATAGTTGACATTTTTAAAGATTTAGCATCAAAATAATTGTCTTTATCTAATCGTTTATCTTCTGTTATTGAAACGATACATACAATTGTTGTGCAAAACTCACGTAGCAATCATAGTCTTTTTTAGGATGCTCGTTTTTTGTCCAACCTTTTTCAACGCAATTCTCCAACGAACTTTCAACATGCCAAATGCTCGTTTCACTACAGATCGTAGCACACCGAACTTTAGGTTTTAAAATTTCTCTGCTCCTGAGTCAGGCGTCCTCTGTCCGGCTAGGGTTTCACTAGCCAGTTCGTTAGTGAATAGGCACTGTCGACAGCTAAAAGGGGCCTTATTTCTGTTCCATTTATATTGCCTGTTGGACCACTAAGAATTTGCATTCGCTGCAAGTTCATAAATCAAACACTCTTTCCTAATTGTCTCAATCATTCCATTTAAAAAATGTACAAAGATTTCATCTAATAAAACTGCTCAAATTTAATACATCTCTTTCACTGCTTTACATTCTTCGCCGTGATTTTCCCTTAAATTAAAGTTCAATTCTGTTCAACTAAAAAGCCATTTACAATGAACACTCCCAACCGACAAACGATTACAATGAACCAGCACAAAAGCAAAAAATTTTCAATGCGGCAATATTTTTGAACTCCTACTTATAAATAAATAAAAATTATTTGTTCTTTCACAACGCGCACACGCGCGCACAAAATCCGGCGGCCTCACAAAGCAAATCTTGACATGGCGGGAAAAATATTGACATGGCGGGAAAATTCCGCGGCCTCACAAAGCAAACGCGCATGGAATGCACCTTGGAATGCACCTTCTCCCCCTCGCATATTCTCGTGTCGTCATGACAACGTCATGACGACACGAGACAAAAAGGAAGTTGTCTTTGCACGCATGTTGAAGAGATTAGGAAATAGATCATAAATGATGAAAACAGATACAGAAGAGCTTTTGGTTTGCATGCCTCAGGTTATTAGATTTTCGCAATCTTTATAGCTACATAGGTCACGCTATTCTTAGAACTCTTGGCGATCAGTATAAACAATTCTTAGAAGTCAGACAATACGTCAAACCTCTTCTGATTGGTCATTGTTACCAGTCTGATAAACACCATGACCTCTTGATCACAAGACTTCATTGTTGTAGGCGTGCTCAAATACAAACTCGACGAAACCCTGTGCTTTCCGCTTACAATCATGGATATAAAAACCTTGCTAAACAATCTTCATGAAGAAGTATCCTGTTCTGTGTGCATGACCACATTCACTGATCCAAAACAGCTGCCATGTTTGCACAGTTTTTGTCTTCACTGCTTGCAAGGCATTCAACGAACAAGTGGCCGTGATGATATCATAGTCTGTCCAGAATGCAGAAAAGAAAGTAGAGTTCCTAGTGGAAATCTTAACAACCTGCCAACCAACTTTCGAATCAACAGTTTGCTAGATGTGTTGGCTATTAAAGAGTGCAACACTACGGCTGTGAATTGTGGAAATTGCGAGAAAAAAAGCTCACAGAGTTCGTACTGCTTCCAGTGTTGTTCGTTTTGGTGTGACGAGTGTATTACGGCGCATAACATAATCCGAGCTAATAAGGAACACCGAGTGTTGGCGCTTAAAGACTTTCAAGATCAAGACATCGAGGACGTTTTAAAGCGACCAGCATTTTGCCCAACGCCAGGCCACGAAAAGAAAGAACTGGAATTCTTTTGTAAGAAATGTGAAGATGCCATTTGCAACGCTTGTGCTTTGACAGATCACGAAGGTCACGCCAAGATGCTTCTGGAAAAAGCTGCAAATGAACGAAAGTTACAAGTGAAATCTGCCATTGAATCGCACAAGGAAAATGCACAACAGAAGAGAAACAAAAGGACAAGACTTGACGAAACCTGCATTCGCATTGAAGAACAAGCCGCTGCCGTGAAACGAAACGTACACAGGTTTGCTGAAAATTTGAATTCAGTTGTCGAAGCGAAGAAGAAGGAAATATTGAATAAAGTTGACATCCAAGTAAAACAATCTGTCGAGCGTCTGCGAACTGAACAGCGCGAGGTGGACAGCCAAGTCAAACTGATCGAGACAGGGATTGAAAAAACTGAAACACTTTTAAAACGAAGCACAAGCGCTGAGATTGTACACATAGATGAGGCGTCATTGAACGCAATCTTTCAGAACGAAGTCAGCGATGAAGGAAAACAAGTCAACTGTGACCTTGCAGGCCTTCGTCGATTTATTTTCGTAGAAAACGAAACATTAATGGACAAAATAAACGCTGAAGGAATCGGTTCATTCGAATCTTTCGTCAGCAAGACTAGTGCGCACCAATCAACTGCTGAAGGAAAAGGGATTAGTGCAGCGACTGTTGGACTTGAAGCAGAGTTTGTTTTGACAACAAGAACTGCAGAAGGAGAACAATATTACCAAGAACGTGACTGCGTAACAGTGGAAATCAGAAATCTTGAAAGCGGTGACTGTACCACCAAAGCGCAAGTCCAAGATGACACAGATGGCACCTACAAGATCAGCTATTTTGCCAAAGAAACTGGAAAATGCGACGTATCAATCAAGGTAAATAGTGAACATGTATGTGGCAGTCCTTTCGCTGTTCAGGTGAAACTCAGACAGTTCATACCTGTGCTTTCTTTTGGAGAAAAAGGCTCTTCTGTTGGAATGCTTTTCGGGCCTTATGGTGTGGCAGTGAATGAACGTAATGAAGTCGCAGTGACAGAGACTCGTAACCACAGGTTTTCTGTATTCAGTAGTGATGGAACTCACTTAAGGTCTTTCGGTAGATTGGGTAATAAACAGGGAGAATTTAACTGTCCTGTTGGGATAGCTTTTGATAAGAATGGAAATATTATAGTAGTGGACAGTGGTAACCACCGAGTCCAAGTTTTTAGTGATCAGGGTGAGTATCTGAACCAGTTTAGTGAACAAGGAAACCTTGATCACCAGCTTAATGGTCCTTATGGTTTATCTATTGGCAGTGACGGGAATATTATTGTTGCTGATTCAAGTAACAAAGTAGTCAAGATATTTTCTCCTAGTGGTCAGTTTTTACGGAAAATTGGTGGAAAGGGAGTTTTCACCCGTCCCTATCACTGTGTCCAATATGAAAAATATCTTATAGTGTTAGACAGTGGTGAACATTGTATCAAGGTGTTTGATACAAATGGACATTTTCTGTACAAATTTGGAAAGAAGGGGAAGGGGGATGGGGAGTTCAATGATCCTCGTTACTTGTCAGTTAACAAGGCAGGACACCTGATGGTCTGTGACGAAAATAATCACAGAGTTCAGGTGTTCGAACTGAATGGAAAGTTTGTAACAAAGTTTGGAACATTTGGTAGCGGGATAGGAGAGTTTTATTACCCACGCTCTACAGCAGTTCTAAGTGATGGAAGGATAGTTGTGACTGACTTGTGTAATCATCGAATTCAGATATTTGAGTAGATATGATATTCACTCTCCTGTGACATATGAATCAATTCCCATGAGGTAGTTTAAGAACACAATTTTGAATTATTTCTTAACTTGTGAGCTGTTATCTGGAAGCCATTTTAGTCTAAAGTGAGTTAGAAATTAAAAACCTTACAACAACAACAAAAATAATGCCGGCAAATTTTATGCGTTTGTATTCCTATCATGCTCTGTTTCTGTATGTGGCTAATATTTTGTAAGTGCCATGGAATTAAGACTCAGAAAGCTAACTATTTTTTTAAATTCAAATGTCGGTTGCTCAAAACCATTATATTTCCTTATCATCAGTAGTCATATTTGATTACCTTTGAGTAATATTGAAATTTTTTTAGCAGGCATTTTATCGTTAAATTTTTTGTAAATAAATAGTGGAATATGTTTTGTCACACAATCAAATTGTGTGACAGAACTACTATTATTAGACTTATCGCTATTGGTAATTTAGATTACTTATCTCGGAAATACCGACTCAAATGTGTCACTTGTAGCTGAACTAAGTTCTTTGTAAATATGTTGTATAAAGATCTAGATCATTTTAGTTTAGAATTTGATGTAAATAAGCAGTTGTTGAATTTTTTTTTTTGACAAACCTGACTCACGCCTGTAAAGTTTACAAGGTAGAGAAATGTAAATAAACTGTAATAATTTTTCTCCATCTTGTTGTGATATTTAATCTTGATCATAACGGGAGGAGTTAAAATGATGATTGATTTATTTGACCGTCTAACTGGACGATTCTGAAGTGAACACATATACCCTGACAAAATTAATAATATATTGATGATCGCCAGCGTACCACGTTAGGATGTAGTCAAACTTTCTTGACTACATTCTAAGTTGTAGTTAAGCCCATATAGAAGCTATTACCAAAATCTGGTTATATTAGCGTCTGTTTTTGTACTCCTTGGCATCCCAGTCACCTCTCTTACCTCTATATAAGTCCATTTTTTTCAAACTCTCCTCTCCCCCCAATGCCTTTATCATAGGAGAAATTCTCCTTACTGATTTTCGTACATATTTTTTAATGTTAGTTCTGAGAATTTAGTCGTTCATCAGGACAAGATTCCCTAGCTGGTTATTGGCTTCAATGCCATCATCTGTCTGCTTGACAGTGTCAGTATTGATTTTTCAAGGAGAAAATTTATTTTGATCACATTTTGCGATTGAAGCTAGAAAGGTTGACCAAGATTAGTAGGTTAATAAATGTTTTTATTACATTTTCGAAATTCTCTTTAATGTTTTATTTACATTTCAGTACGCGGTTTCTGCATTTTAGGAATTCTTGGTTTGAGGATAAACCACACGTTAAGTACCTCTTATGATATATTTTACCAAGAACCTCACTATGAACTATGTTAACTATGTGAACTCCATTAATTTTTATTGTTCCTTTGTTTTAAACTCATTATCATACATTACCATACTTAAAAACAAAGGAAGAATAAAATTCAACGGAAAGAAAAAATTAACTGCAACATATGCATGGTCGATTTAATCAAATGTTTAAGCATTTACATTGCATGACAGTTTATTTGTTCCTAAAATATCAAATGGTATTCTACTCAGGATATGAGCACTGCAGAATCGAATCAGAAGGCTTGAAACCACTGGCTCGCTTAGCACGTCTCATGAAACTGTAACGCAGCGGTGTTACACGCAAGTTTCACTTAAAATGACGTAGCACAAAGAATTCATTCTGATTGGCTGACTCGGAAGCGAGGTATTCAGCAAGATGAGGACTTACAAGCGCTGGTTGAGGATAAACACGTCATCCACAGATAATAAAAAATTGCAGTTTCTCTTTTCATAAATACTATGACAAGGAAAATTCATCGTCTTACTAATAATCAATTTGCGATTTATACTATTACGTCTTTCTTCAGGAACAAATATCCCTAAAGAAATTGCACCATCCGACAAATTTTCTACGCCATTTATTGAATTGAGATCAGATAGGATATCCGATATTGTTATTCAGAATCCATCTGGCCATCCATATTTCCTTGGGTCACTTTTCCCATAGATTTTCTCATCCTGATCTCGAACTATCGCCTGTACAGCGGCAAATACAGCTTCTTCGGTGATGTTATGCTTGCGGGCTCTCAAACCGTCTTGAATCTTCTGGGGGATGGTGTAAGGAGGCTTTTCGATGACGACCGTATTTGGAAAGAGTTGGTGATGGACTCGTGGATCATCGATAGCATTGGAAATACCACGTGACAACCACAGCTCGTTCACAACAGCCTGCAAAGTAAAGAGGAAATATTTTTAACTTATCACCCGGGTAAGTTCTGATCATTTAGTTATGTTATTTCTCTTAAAGAAACGGTGCGGATATTACACAGTTCAGTCATTTTCGATTCAAATTTAGTGACAGGCTAGCCAGTGAAGTGATTCTCTATTTGGGTTTTTGCTCGTAACTCGCTCACGCAAACCTTTGTGGTTATATTGTAATTCGTTTTAAATTTTCCAACAATTTTAAAGTACAAATAGCAGTTAAAGAGCCCCTGGGAACCTGTGTACATTATACATTGAAATGATTGGACTGAGTGGAGTACAATCCAGGGAGTAATCTGAGTAATCGCGCGAAATTTGAAAATACGAGCACGATTATTGCCTGAATTGTACGAGACGAGGTCCAATTACTAATTAATCGTGTCAATAACAAATTTCCAAGTTGGGAAGTCTTTGAGAACATGACAATAACAACAATAACCTTTGAGAACATGATAATATGAAACTTACGAGCGAAACTGCTGTGGTAATCAATGGTCCCCCAGAGGCACCTGCCACCAGTCTCACTCGGCCACTTGCGTCAGTGAAAATAACAGGGCTTATAGAGGACTGGGGCCTTTTTCCGGGTTTAATAAAGTTGCTCTTGGAAGGTTTAATGTCATCAGGGTTGAGCTGTCCTGGGGTCGCGAAATCCCCCATTTCGTTGTTATAGACTATTCCAGTGATTTTGGAACGATATTTACACCCAAAGCTGTCAAAACAAATGTGCAGTAAATAATGACTTGTTGTTTTGTTGTGGAGAGATTTCAACAGTAATGGGCCAGTGGCAACATACACAGGACGAAATGCACATGTTTCCGTATTTCTGAAACGTGGCGGAAACATGCAACTCCATGTTTCCGTTACGTTTGCGTCTTGCGGAAACGTGAAAATTCAAGTCTACGTGATTCCGTCACGTTTCCGGAACGGAAATGTACAAAAAGTGGTCCGGTTCCGCTGTATACGCAGCAACGGAAACGTGAGCAAACGTCACGAAACCGCTAACGGAAACACAGGTTATCCGTCGTGTTTCCGGATCGGTTTCACATGTTTCTGTGACGTTTCCGTTTACGGATTCTTGGAATTTCGTCCTGTGATAATTAACATAAACATTTATAAAAAAAATATTGAAAAATACTGAATAAAATATTAAATAACAAAGTTAGCTGTTTTCAGTTTAAAGACCGAAAGGTGAAGTCTGCATGCATTTGGTCAAAGTGTTTTACCTTATTGTCGGACCGTATCCCGATTTTCGTAGCATGAAGCGACTAGAAGTATTTCTACTCCCCCGTGGATGGGATGCTAGTCCATCGCAGGGTTACCCCCAGCAGTAAATTCGCCGGTACCCATTTATACACCTGGGTAGAGAGAGGCACTATGAGAGTAAAGTGTCTTGCCCAAGAACACAACGCCGTGCCCTGGCCCCAGGGCTCGAACCCAGACCAACCGAGCCGGACTCCAGCGCACTGCAATAAGCCCACCGCGCCTCCCACGTTAAGTTATTAAGGGAGGAAGTTATCGATCTTAATTTATGTTGTTTTTAATCTTTCTTAAAACCAACCAGAGAAACTGCATAGAATTCATCAGTATGAAATTGCTTTGAATTCGTTTCGCTTCACCGACATTTTTCTCTCTCTCAGCCGAGTTAATCGATTTTCGGCTTAACTGTTTTTGTGTAACTAACTATTTATAGTTGTGATAAGGGGCACAGAACGCCCATTTTACTTGCTATATTAGTAATTTATGGTGGAAGTATGAACCACAGCATCCCCGTTTGTTCTAATGCTTCAAATTGTTTAACTTTTGCAGCCACAGGCCACAGGATTCCCATTTTATTTATTGTACTTACTGGTAGTTTATAGTGGAGGTAAGGGCCACAGCATCCCCATCCGGGGATAGGACGGAAAGATGTGCAGTACCGTAGTCTTTCTCAAACGCCAAATTTCCGTAATAAGAAGAGTTACTGTGAGTTTGGTTGTCCCAAATCTTGTGTCGCAAGAACTCGGCAAACGTTCTGTTTGTCATCATGACGACTGTCTGTGGAACACGCAATGCAAGTGTCAGCGACATAAACAGTTTAGGGCGGTTTATTTTCGGGGCGGGGGAGAGGGGTGTTAATATTCATTCTATAAATATAGTTCTCTTTTTTCTCTTTTATGTAAAATTAGGTTTGGCCTAATTGGAAACTACTGGGAAACCAGTGAATTATGTTACCCTCGTTAATAATTAAAGTCATATATATAGCTCTATTACCTCGTTCATATCGTTGTTAAAAGCCGGGTCACCAAGCCGTGACCTCCACGCGAACCCAAACTTAAATGCCTCGACTATACGATGATACATCAGAGAGGAGTCACGTGCCTCAGAAGTCATATTATAACCTAAACAAAACGAGAAGCAGAATGTCAGTCATAATTTCGCCCTGCGTATTCTTCGTTCTAAAACTTAACATTATGTGCCTTCACTTTGTGGTATTACTTTTTGTGTCTGCGGTGCTTTGAGTTACTCTATCAAGAGACACAGCTTTGCTACATGACAAGAAAGCAGGTTGCATCAGTAGAGGGTTCAACCCTCGACTTTACAGTCCCCATCTTCACATACCTTTCTACAAAATGACGTTAAATGCATTGAACGGACATGCACGGCTTTACGAGTTAATGCTAAACATAAAACGAGTCACACAAACAAAACACAATGAAGCCGGCCAGGGCTTGAACCCGGACCAGATGCACACCTTTAAGAATATTCAATATGAGAGTGATCACTGGGCCGCTGGACGGTGGCGGGGCCGTATACCACGTCATATTACCCAGCTGGTTAACTATGGCCTTCCTTCTGATGACTTTGTAGTCTTTCATGTCCTGCAAAGTGACGATCCCGCCGCGCATTTTGATGTCCTGAACGATCTTACTTGCCAGCGATCCACTGTAAAAGCTCTCGGGATGGTCCCGTATCTCCTCGAGTGATTTTGCGTATTGCGGGTTGGTAATATTGTCTCCCAGTAGTTTGAGGTTTCCTTTCTTATCGAGCAATAACTCTCTAGAAACAGAAAAACAAAACTGAGATTTTAAGACGCAAGACAACACTTAAGAAAGAGTTATTTCTGTTGTCAAGAGCGTGGGACAACAAAAAGATCTGAGTCCAAGCACTGGTCCCAGACGAGAATCGAACCCATGAACTTCCAGGAGTTTATCAGCTAAAGGGTTTCTGTTCTCGCGTAGTCAACATTCGATACAGTCTTGTCAAAATTTTGTTATCAATTCTAATGATTCTCTATTGTAAATGTATTAACTCTGTAATTCATTTTACAGCTGATAATGACAGTGGACTCTCTCCCACCGAGGTCGAAAACCTATTCTTTGTCTCGTGTGTTCCCCGATCTAATGCTCAGAAGGAAATTCCTGCCGTGGTTATTTTACACAAAGAAACTTTAAATTCCTTAGAGTTAATTCTCGACTTTCCAGCTGTTAAATCATGTAGAGTCAAAATTGTTTTCTTGCTTCTTAGTTTTTCTATTGCAATTTTGCCGAGCTGTGAAGACCTTTTGGAAACAAACACAACAAATTAAGTACAACTGCTCAATAATTATGATAATGATAGTGATATTGATGGTGATAATGATAACGAAAAAGATAACCACAATGACAATGATAATGCTTATGATAACGATAACAATAACGATAGTGATAGCGATAACGACAAAGATAACGATAACGATAGCGCGATAACGATGACGATAGGGATAATAATGGACTGTTACTGAAGGACTCACTTCAGTCCAGGATCTTTCCTCACGCTTTTTTCTTCTATCGTCATTGCCTTGTAAAGCGAAGGGTAGATAAGAAAGCCATACTTGGCCTTGTCGATAGCTGGTTGAACCAGTTGTTTCCATGGCAACCGTCCATACGATTGCCAGGCTTCGTAGTAGCCACGCACTTCCCCCGGCACGCCTGTTGCTAACGTGCCTTAAAGAAGAACAAGAAATTAAACGTCACGCAAGGAAACCACAATTTGTTAGGCCTGATAGTTCAGCAGGATGGAAAAACATCACAGAGGTAATAATAAATTAGGGCATGGATTTACTGCAAATGTGTCGTTCACATTTCAAGCAATCCAAAAACTCTCTCCTCATCTATCAATCTACGTTTTGGGGGTGTTTCGTAAATTTATTGGTGATTTGGGGTATGTCTGGGAGGAGGCAGTTTTTCTCAAAGGATTTTCAAAATTTAGAAAAGTAAGAAATATTTTAAAATTAGAATTTGAAATTAAAAATTAGTAGATGGATACCAAAACAGTCCCCCAACAATCTGATAACCTTGCGTGGAAGTCAACTGTCTGTTGGTGTTCCAAAAAACGTTTTTCTTCTATCACTTCTGCAAACCTCTTAAAATTTCACGTGTACCCCTGCCTTAAAAAGGGAACAAAGGTGGATTTTAATAACTGTTATGGTTGTCTTCCATTTTATGAGCTCATAATTTGGTTTGTCACGGCTCTTTGCATAACGCTTTCGTACAAACCTCTTGCACTGCACATTTTCCCTTTTAACTCTTACTTTTTGCGCTTTAACGCTGTGACGGAAGGACGGGTAAGGTTGGAGAGAACTGGGACAGAATACCAACGACGATCGTTAAAAACGTAAGCTACTAGGAATCCGTAATGCGTTTGCAACAGAGTACTTCACTTAATGTTACGAATAGGAGATATCGAAGGTGGTAAAGGGGAAGTCAAACGAAAGTTCAAGAAAACTAAAACAGGGATATTACGCTTCACGAGAAAAAGGGGAAAATGTTTTAGCATTTTGAAAAATGGCGTCCAAAGCAAAGCCTTGTTTTAGTTTTTTACTATCCGTCCGCTTCGCGTTCAGTTCTGCGCGCTGCAAAAAGGAAACCGAGTTCCTCGTTCTGCATATGACGAATGGCGCCGTCTTCCTCCATTGAAAAATCATTAGAGCCGTTGCCAGAGGAGTTCCCATCGTATCCGGACAGCTGATCGTCTCCTGGATCCCTCAGCGTACGCGCCCAATATGTTTATTGCGTAATAACGGGTGTCAAAATAACAAACAAAATTTATCAAAAGCACGGTTCATTTCTCGTCTCACGGAAAATAATTTTTGAAAATCACGCTACTATGAAAAACACGATTCACGAGTAAGCTAGATTTGGCCATTTCACATTTCACGGGAAAAAGACGAGTCATGAAAATACCCTTTACCAACCTCGGCATCGCGAGAGTCGATTATCATTCAGTTTATATAATTTAATTTGTATTTACTCACTGTTAAGTTCTTTGTAACTAGCGTTCTTGAACATGTCCTCGGTAGCTTTGGCCGGAGCGGTTTCTCTAAAATCGAACACTTCCGCGATTTGGCCAGTGCGATTGTACACGAGCATAAAACCACCTCCACCGATTCCTGTCGAGTGCATATTGATTACCCCGACACATAATATCGTGGCAATCGCCGAGTCGACAGCCGAACCGTTTTGTTGCAGAATGTCTTTTCCGATGTGTGAACACGGCCCCGCGTCCGATGCCACGCTAGCGTACTTGTACGGCCCGCCGAGCGAGCTTGGATACTCAGAGGGGATAACTTCCAAAGTTTCTGTGTTTCTGGTGAACCAGTAAGCGAGAAAGATTCCTACGGCTACCACAATCACGACGAACAGAACCACCACAGCAATTGCCCACCATCTTTTGCGCTTGATGTACGAGCCTGAGCCAGACATGCTGTAAATACAAATATCATTATACACTGAAGTCTCAATACATGGTGATACATATTCTGTGAGCTGTGGATAACCCTGGTTATTATTCAACAAATAGTCGCGATGCCCAAATATGGTCAAGTCGTCCTTCATGTCCTTGTTACATGTATCCGTCATCCGTACTTAACAACAGATAACCTGCGATACAGTACGTTAGTTGCCAAGACTCGCCCGAAGTATCGCAAAGCGCTGGATAACCGCATTATTTTTAGCTGTAAAATATTTTTCGTTGGCAATTTGTTGAATAATAAAATAATTACCCTGGTCAATCTTGCAAAATATCGATATTCGGCGATATTAATACATGTAAGTATATATTAAAACAGTGGATAGAGTTATTGGCGCGCGCTGATTGGCTACTCAAACATCTGATATCCTTTGCTATTCACCTCCGAGCAACTCGCGCGCGAAAACTGTAATCGTTGAAAGGAATATATGAGTTCAAAATAATCCTTTTTGGATGTCAGTGTCGGTGGCTAGTGGTGGATATTTACCTGGTAAATATACGCCAACAGCAGCTTTCAAATAAAATAGGTATGAATCTCGCCGATCTGGTAATCAGTTTTCAGTAAGTAAATACGTAAGGGTCAATCTCTTCCTTCCAGGTTTCAATCAAGCCTTCCAAGTCTTGATCATTGGACATTTTTTCTCGCTCTTCCAAGCTTCTTTCCGTCTTATTTCATTCGCACGTGGAAGCAACAGTTCAAATTTTTGTTCATGTTGGGCTGGGGTAGGCTCCGGCCGGTTCACTTGAAAACGACGTTAATTAACTCAGTTGTTATATTTTTGTATTTGGGGTAATCAGGAAACGAAGCTCGACCTACTTTTAAATTCCGTAACATAACGTCGACGGGCTGACCTGTTTTAGCAAATGCCTCGCCCAAGTCAAGGAAAAAGGAAATGCCCGGGAGGAGGAGGAGGAGGGGGCAGAGGGGGGGGGGGGGGGGGTGGGTTAAAGGTATGAACGGGCTTGGAATTGACGGAGCCAGTAGCACGAGTTACTGGAAGCACTCTAACGCATGCAAAATAAGGCAATAATTAAGGAATTCAGACGTGACAGAGTATTCTGCAAGAAAATGTGTTGCAAGCAATTAAAATTTTTCTGATACATCCAGTAATTACCGGTGTAAATGGTAACAATTTTTCAGCCTTCTGCTTGTTGCTTGCGCCGAGTATTTCATCTTATAGACAGTTGCGTGATGGCTGCGAAAGAAACTTATTAGACTCACGAATTATAACGGTTCACTTGTCAAGTCACAAAAGGCAGAAGCACGCTCCATATCGAATGTCACGGATATGGACAGCCGCTTTACATCGTTCCAAAGGTTACGGAATTGCATATTAACATAATGGTTTTTTGCTGTAGCTTACGTTGTTTGTTTGTCCTTCCCTGTATTATCTAAGATCATGCATGAAACTTCACCTATTGCCGCCTTACATGATTAAATACTAGTAAACTTCATTTATTAACTTCACGAATTAATTCAGGCGATCTGATAGTTATTTGAGCTCGCGACATCGCGTCTAAATATAGCCAGCAATGTTTTGGGGCTGGGGATATTAAACACTCGGCTGTCCGACAGACAGACACTAATTGCTACGATCCTCGTCATCTTTGAGTGCAATCTTCCTCATTCCACACTGATAGGAATATTGGTTTTGATGGATTGCGAGTACGCCTCGCTTTAGTTCAATAGTGGCGAGGATCTTTCAAAATGTGTTCCTGCGGATTTCCGTCCCCGATTTACATCCCTCCTTCATACCTTAAAAATACTCAATAAATAATTGAAATGAAGAAAATGTTAATACAACTTACTCAACGTGATCAATTTCTGTGACGGAACTTTCCTCCATGAATTAATCTTGCACAACTCGTGACTGCACGCGAGGGGACGTTGCGATGCGTGACAAATTATCAAGTTTCATTCGTCCGGGAGTGAGGCCGAGGAAGGTGGGTTGGGGAGGCTGTAAACGCGTTTTCCGTACTTTGGGCCCCTCCCAGGGGTTTCAGGGAATATTGTAAAAAAAAGATAGTAAAACAGGGAACACGGAAACAAAAGCATATTTTGACTATTTTAAAGAACAGAATCGAAGAAATACTTTTTGGAAACACGGGAACACAAGGGAAATTTTGTTGGGAACTAGGAACATGGACCCCTTCCCCCTTGGGAGGGTTTGTGAGTCATGAATTGCATTTTGGTCTTCGCTGTTTGTTGTGTTTTATTTCTGCTATTTTACGTCAGCTGTGCCCGGTAAAAAACAGTAAGCTGGTCCATACGGCAAAAAATAAAAATAAATAAAATAAAATAAATATTATTTGCCCGATATTTCGGTTAGAAAACAAACCTTCTACGGGCTAAAAGAAAATGAGCTCAAACAAAAAAAAAGACCGTTACAAATAGAAGCTTTGAAATATAACATAACCCGGCCTAACCAATCGATGAAAATCGATGATCGGAAATCAATCAATCAATCGATATCAATCGATGATATCGATTGTTATCGATATCACACGGCGTACATGGGCATCCCCATGACAAGTCTCCAGGATATCCGGAAATAGATTTTCGCAATCCTAAAACGACTGATCGCGCGTGAACTAGCACAATGTCTGAAGAAGCGGATAAACCAAAAGACGTAACACTTGTTGTTAAGTGCTTGGTCAAAGGCTACCATGCCTGCGACTTCACCATTGAAGTCGGTGAGGAGTTTGTGGCTAAGAAAAAACGGGGAGAGCGTGGAAACGCGTTTAAAGTTACAAATCAGCGTGGACAATTAGGTCACCTACAAGCTGAGCTGGTTTCTCCTCTCTGGCCTTTAAACGCAGAGATCAATGTGTAACGTTGTTTTTGCTGCATAACAGACATAATAGTATATCACGGAAATGAATAAATGAGGTATTGATCGCTTTTAAGAGCCACTGAGTTGATGTAATAACACCAATATTGAATCAAACCAAATAAGAAACGATTGATGAAAATCGATGGTAATCGATGATAATCGATGAAAATCGATGACAGTCGATGAAAATCGATGAAATTAAAAG
This sequence comes from Meandrina meandrites, assembly GCA_963693305.1. Taxonomy (NCBI): domain Eukaryota; kingdom Metazoa; phylum Cnidaria; class Anthozoa; order Scleractinia; family Meandrinidae; genus Meandrina; species Meandrina meandrites. The sequence goes on from OY855913.1 coordinate 17,726,782, forward strand.
TCACAAAATTTTCCGTCATCGATTGGTCATCGATTTCCAATATCAATCGATTAATTAGCATCGATTGTTATCGATTGATATCGATTATCATCGATTATCGGTTTCATCGATTGGTTAGGCCGGGAACATAACAGATTATGATGGGCTAAAAAAATTGACTATTTAAATAAACGTGATGAACTGAATTACAGTGGAACCCCGTTAATACGAACACCAAGGGGACAGGCAAAATTGTCCGTATTAAGCGGGGTCTCAGAAAAAAGTCACGGATACACGTTTTCTCGACGCAAAGACGAAGGCAACATAACGTTGTTTAATTGTACTGTAACTGTAACAAATGCAAACTGTGAACTCCCTGACTAAAATTAATAGTTTTTACGAAAACCTTACGATCTAGTCATACACTCGAACTAAACTTTAATAAACTCAACAGTGGAATTATTTGACAATGTCGCAACTTTACTATGTTCAAGAAATACAACTCATTTCAACAGCAACAGAACGTTTTCTATAAAATTTCCTTTGTAGAGAAACTCGCAACCGTTCCTAAACTCTACCAACCCATTTGAAAAAGTCGGTAACTTTACTTTGCACGGAAGCTTTTAGCTTGCGACACAAGCGATAGCTGCAGCAAAAGGCAAAATAACCGCGACAATGAAAATTCACAGTGCGCAGTTAAATAGTGTCCGTAAAGCGGGGTTGACAATGAATAAAATAAAATAAAAAATAAATCACTTTATTTAAGTGTCAATGTGTTTAGCACGGCTGTACTAATTGAGGACACTGTAAATAGTGAAACAAATATTATAAATCAAACAGAAACTTGTTAAAAATCCCAACTGGCAGGAGGCTGACCAGTTGGCTATATACAAAGCGTGGAGGAGTTTGTCACTCGGGACACGGAAAAGTGTCCGTTGTCCGTATTAACGGGTGTCCGTATTAGCGGGTTAATTTAAGAGAAAATGTATGAGGTTTTCGCCGGGACCAACGAAACTGTCCGTAATACCGGGGTGTCCGTATTAAGCGGGTGTCCGTAGAGCGGGGTTCCACTGTATTCCAAGAGCGCACGTTGGGGGAGCGGGGATGCAGGATGCGGGGATGGCGCGGTGGTGAGAGCGCTCGCCTCCCACCAATGTGGCCCGGGTTCGATTCCCGGAGCCAGCGTCATATGGGGGTTGAGTTTGTTGTTGGTTCTCGTCCTCGCTCCGAGGGTTTTTCTCCGGGTTCTCCGGTTTTCCTCCCTCCGCAAAAATGAACACTGCTAAATTCCAATTCGATCGGGAACAGTCCTACGTGAACATTGAGGGTAACCTCGTCCCACGTATGGACATTAAAATTTTATTTACATTCATTTATTTTACGTTTTTTGGGTATGACATGTATGAAACGGTAGATACTCCAACGAGGCGTATGATGGCTATAAATATCTCAAATCCATCAAACGCGAGTACTAGTGAAATAATTGTTTTATTCAAAACACACAAAGAATTGCAATATTTAAGCACCCCGACTGTTCTAGCCATGGCATACGAGCTCATCGCGTACCATGGCCTGTACGGCCAATCAAAACTAAGGAATTGCAATATACCATGGCTAGGTTAAATCCATGTTATATTGCAATTCCTGAGCTTTGATTGGTTTACAGGCCTAAAATAGTGCTGCCTTTCTAACTAATGAAAGCTAACCACAATCAAACCAGAAAAGAACTAACCGCAAGCAATCAATCAGAACCGAGCTACAAGCAAATCACAGTAGAACTAACCGATTACCGTGCTGTGTTAGCCAGCACCGCGGATGATGTCATAGGTGCAGCTGTTTATATGATGACATAGCTTCACTATCCTACAATGGATATATCGGATCTGAGAATATTTACAAAGGACCGCGAACGAACCCCGGTTGGAGTGGGGGGGGGGGGGGGGGGGGACTCACCTATACAAATGACGGTGGTACTCGTCGTACCTTTTAGGGATAAAAATTTACCGATTGGTACCGCATAGGGTGTTAAAATATAAAATGGTCACCTTTAGAGTTATCGTGGTACCTTTTCGGGTTTTGAGCCAAAATATAATTTTACAAGTAGAAGATTAATCACCCTAATTGTCATTAATACTTGTCATTGTGAAACTTCAGGTACCTATTAATATCCCACATATTAGTAGGCTGCGCCCACTAACCGACATTTTGGTACCTTCTTGGAGTTCTTTTCAAAATTTTGGGCGAGCACCCCGTCATTTTTATATATTTCTAAATAAAATACAAAAAAAAAATTTTAGGTGAGACGATAGGTGAGACGATTTGAAAGCTTCTTTACTTACCAAAAAACTACAAATCATGAGTAAAATATCCTTGTATTCTCGCTTGATCTCCTCGAAGCCAGCACATGTCACGTTGGTCGATCGATGGGCATTGTGGGATATTTCCGACGGCCCCCCAGTTTTTTTCAAATTTGGGACGATAGGTGAGACGAAAATGGAAGATGCTGCATACGAGGGATCTTAAAAAAGATCTAATCAGCCAATATAAAATTGCAATAAAATTTTCAAGGCTGACACTACACAGACGACAGCAGCATGATATAACAGAAACTGAAAGCCAAAATGCGTTCAACGGTCGAAGAAGGACCAGAAAAGAGCTGCAAGGGTCCCGATGTTCATATGAGCGGCGTGGGACGGGGAGGGGGGGGGGGGGGGGGGCCGTCGGAAATATCCCACAATGCCCATCGATCGACCAACGTGACATGTGCTGGCTTCGAGGAGATCAAGCGAGAATACAAGGATATTTTACTCATGATTTGTAGTTTTTTGGTAAGTAAAGAAGCTTTCAAATTTTATTCTATAAAATGGTAATAACCTATTAAGATATTTTTTATTTTTTTGGCGAATTTGTTCATTCTTGTTCAGGGAAATTTTGAAATAATAAAGACAGATGGTGTGACACAATTGAGGCCGCCATTTTGGGCTTATAGTTGGGCTGTCGTTCATGTAGTTGATTTGACTCAATTTCTGATATTCAGGGGCGTAGCGTGGGTTTTTGAAGATGTACGCACGATATGGAATTTGTACACAGGCTAGCAACTAGGGGGGTGTGGGGGCATGCTCCCCCAGAAAATTTTGAAATTTAGGGTCTCGGAAATGCCATCTGCTGGTTTTTCTGCGGGGCATTTTCAATAAATAATGCGGCAAAAATGCAGTAGAAAGTTGTTTATTTTAACAATTTCTCTATTGTTTTCTGTAAGGTACAGTGTTACGAAAATAAAAAAACAACGGAGACAGGTCACAAGCAAAGGGCGAGGCGTCGACCCTTAGACGGGCAACACTGTCAATATCCACGTTCTTGTTTTTATGCATATGAAGTAGCTCAAGTCGCAGAGATATTCATTGGATTCTCTAACACTAGGGCTTCACCGTTTGACTTCGCAAGAGGTATATTCCTAATCTCCATTGACGGCAAATACGTTTTGTTCTGAAGCCACACATCATGGCATTGTAACCTCTCCTTCAAGAATACCTCTGGGGCTGGGGAAACTGGTGAGGCTGGCTGACCTTGAGGGAGGGGTATATGAGGCGTTTTTTTTTCTATTTTTTAATTACCACTCAAATGCATCTTGTCATTAGTGGCCAGCACTGAACGATTAATGCTTAGATAAATGGAAATGATAAAAAACGCCCAAATATGAAATGATCAGCCAGCAAATTTAATGAGAAAAACGTTTCCAGATGTCAGCTGTACGCACGGGCGTACGTGCGTATATGGACGCTACGCCCCTGATATTGCTTCCTGAAATATTTGCTTGACAAACCTTAAAACTTTAGTTGACCTGGTGGGTTATTTTAATAATAATTTGATACTTTACAAATGGCGGCAAATTTGAAATCAGAATATAATATTTTAGAAATATATGTATTAAAATCTCACAATTCAATAATGTGATTCACAATTTAACTTTCCTTTCAAATAATTTTCTTCACTACAACTGAAGGCAAAAGTGATTTAATATTGTTAAATTTAAATGGCATGCCTCAAATACCAATTTGAAACAAGTTTGTGATCACAGTTCAATTAACATTGGTTTCCACAGACTAAATAATGAAGCAATTATTGCTAATGCATCGGTCAATTCCAGCAGTGGTCAATGTGGTCTTTTATTCCTTTTACAATCCCAATTACACCTTTCTGGAACGTTAAATGGAAAGAAAATGCCCAAAAGGATACTGATCGACTTCCGAAAAATCTTAATCTTTTGACTTTGGAATCCTTAGATTTCTGAACATGCTGAAGAGAGCCCCATTGAGTCAGCTATCTGCTTAAAAATATATAAAAAGTCAAATTAAAAAGCAGACTGCTGACTTCAAATGGAGTTTTTTGACTTATGAGAATGTCACAGTCCAGTAAACACTACTTTTAAGTATTGATTTTGATAACTGTATCGCAGTTGTTTAGCAGATAATTTCATCCCACGTCAAGTGACTTTGTATTCTGTCACGCAATGTTGTGCAATTTTGTTTGAAGACATTAAATAAAGACAAAGCGATGCTCACTAAAATCAATGCGTCATACACGCAAGAAAATTGAAAGCTTTTTGCATCTAGCGGCAAATGTAATGTATACTTGAAAAAACATTTTGTCTGCCGTTTCTGGTTTCCTTTCTATTCGTATTTTCGCTTGGGAATTGACTTTTGTTTCATGACAAATTTGCATACAAGACTGGAATCTAAGCCGTCCACTTGTGTGTCTATTCTTAGCAGTTTTGATTTTCAGATTCAATTTATATGAATGTATAAGAAGTACTTGAAATGCAGCTATTCTATTTTTGTTCAGAAATATTTTAAAGCTCACATGTTGTAACCAACTGGGTGTATAAATTAACTGTGCATTTAGTTAGTTTTTCCCAATCCCTTGAAAAATTTAATTTGTGCATAGGAACATATAGAACAATTCAAACCTCATTTAAGGCTCACATTTTTTCTTTAAGCTAATTAATTAATGCTGGGAGTTTGTTTTTGAGTGACGTAAAGAAATGTATTTCCTTTCACATAGGCCCAGCAATAGAAACTGTTGTTCAAAGTTGTTTTTAGCCTTAATTTTCCATGCTGTGATGCATTCTCAGTGCTTTCAATACGATTTTAATTTGTTGGCTGCCCTTGTCTGGCACCTGTCAGAGAGTGATCTATCAGAAGCTGAAAACACCTCACCTTTATACCAAACTGCATTAATTTTAGCCAGTGATTCACCCCAAAACACCTGCTGAAGCTCTGGCTAGTGCCATGGTCTTATTGAAAGCACTGCATTCTTACAAATGTACATGTAGGATTGAATGTCCCAAACTGGACCAGAGATCCACGTGTAGATCTCCAACGTGTGCCCTGAAATAGCTACTTGATTGCTCCTTTTGTATTGATGTACATCAGTCAGCATGCACCCAGCATAAATTAACGTATAATTCCATCTCTTTACAGAAAAAAAGTGTTGAACAGGGAATGGCAAAAGCTGGAATCCAACAGAAAAGGAGAGAGGCTGGACAGTGACTACCAAGTGTTGAGCCAGGTTAGTTGATTAGTTTAAACATGCTGTAGAGCTGGGGAACTCAAAATCTAAAATTGATGGGGATACTTGTCAGAAGTTTTGAAGAACAACAGTAGCCCTAACAGGTTCCTGAATCCTTTCCTGGGGGTGGGGGTGGGGTTGGGGTTCCAGTTAATGTTCACCCTGAAGAGGTAACAAAATGAATTTAATTATATGTAGACTCTTTTATTGACAAGTGCTGAGTTATAAGACATAGTGACAGTGGCAAATACCATGTTCAACACTATAAGAGTATGACGAGCACCCCTGCTGGTGATATAGAGAAAGTTCCCCAGGAGGCTTTAGGTCTGGCCAGGTTGTTTGAAAGCAGATTAACACCTAATAAATCCAGGACTGAAAGTAGACCAACATTTTACATTCGGTATATTTCTCTTGTTAAAATGGTTTTTACTGCTTAAATTTCAAGAAACAGTTGGAGAATTTAACCAAACTGAAAAATAATAATGTGCAAAAAATCCCCCTAAAATCCCCCATCTGATAAAGAACTTCATTCTCAGTTCTAAAATGTGAACAAATGAGTTGAATGTGGTATTTTCACAGAGGTACACTTTGAAATGTTTGGAAAGGTTTATATTGTTCTGCTTGCTAACTACGAATGACAGAGAAACTCATCAACTGCAACAAAAAAGTGTCACTTTTTAATGTCGTCGGTACATGTACAATGTAGTTTGAAAGAAACTCATCGTTTGCCTTCATCAAAATTCCCCAAATTACTCTTAACTCCTGAAAATACATGTACAATGTACTTCACCAAAGTAAGTGAGATATCAAGTTGAACAGAAGAAAATAAATTTCTTATTTCCAAGTTTATATTGTTTATTGTATTAAGAAAACTGGATAAAAGTTTCATGATTTTCCAAGGATTTCTAAGCATTTTCTGAGAAATTCTGAAGGTTGTTGAATACGTCCAAGAAACCCAAAGGTCATGCAGGGAAAGTAAAACTTCTTGAAGGTCAGGGAAAGTAAAACTTCTTGAAGGTCAGGGACAAGTCGGGGAATTTTTTTGATTCAGAGAAAGTGGACAGTGGGAAAATTAAAATTATAGCATCTGATTTATACCATTGATGGCTGGAAGAAACATTTCAGATCAGTATGATCTCAGAGATAGGTTTAGTTTTATTTTATTTTATTTTTTTGTTGCATAAATTAAATTTTTCAAAGGATGGGGAAAAATTAACTAAATGCACAGTTGAGACATGTACACCAAATTGGTTACATCAAGTCAATGTTGAAAATTGCAGTTAATTTTTGAGTTTTTTTCTCAGTTGTTAAGATCCGTACATAAAGCATTGCAGTATATATTAATTATCTTATTTATTCTGGTATTCCGTGTTTCTAAGAATATTTACCAGGCCCATGAACTCAGATTTCAATGCCTATGTGTCACTGCCCCCTGCCGTCCTGGGGAGGGGGGAAGGGTACTCCCATATATGGGCTATATAGGTATCTGCTGCGGGATGGGGTGTGGTTTTTGAGGTTCTCGGTCCATAAATGGTCATTGTAAAGAAGACAATCATTTTTGCTCATATTTTGGCATTTTATTCCCAGTGTGATCCTTAGATAGGTACCCAAATTCCTTCAGCTACAATTAACATGTACAGCCAGCTAAACGAAAAAAAAAATTGGCTGATGTTATAACTGAACTGTCCGTTTAAGGATAAGCAAAGCGATTTTCTAAAGATTTGAGCTTTGCCGTGTGCAGTTAACTGTTATTTGGGTCATCTCACAATGCTTATCCTCCCCTTCAATAGGGTGGAATTTTTCAGGTTTGGGCCATAGAAAGGGTATCAACTTCTGTTTTCTTTATTCTTAAATAGGGTCACGGCTTAAGAACCTTTGTGGCACACGCCTTAACCACATTTATGGGAGACCCCCCTCCCCAACCCAGGCCACCAATGCTGCTGCATCAATGAAAGCATGAATTGAACGAAGTACGACAGTTTCAAGGCTGTCTCGCTTATCAAAATGTGCATACATTTTGTATCACTGAACAGAATGATCAACTATTAATAGTGACTGTTCTTAGGCTGGGGCTGGGGGGGGGGGGGGAGGGGGCATGCCAAAAAACATGACTTTTAAGTAGGGGCTGGCCATAAAAATACAGTGAAATGGGGTTGGTTTTATAAAAACCCAATTTAAATTAAATTCTGCCGGAAAAGCATTTCTATAAATTTTCCCAGAGGAGCATACTCTGGACTCCCCCCCCCCCCTTCCCCCACCCACCCATGCACTTTGTTATGCAGTATCCAGTGCCACAAAACAGTACAGATATATCATGTGAAGCAGTATAACATCTTACAAGTTCCTACATTACGCAAGGGAGTAAAATATGACCTGTTCCAAAATGGCAGTGTTTATTATTTTACAAATTTTCCTGTTTCAAAAGGGTACAGAAATTAAGGATTCAACTCAATCAAAAAAATTGCCCAAAAATACTCTACAAAATTGTGCAAAAAAATGGGGTGGGGGCACAGATGTAGGTACACTTAAAAAGCATCAACAGAAAGTGTGGTAAAACTTGCCATGATCGAAATGGATTAAGAATTAGCCTCAAGTTTCTTTAGACATCACGCAACACTTCGCATATGCAGGTGGTCACGCTTAGTTCATGTGGGTGTCACGTTTTGTTATCACACAATGCTTGACCTGTCGACCAAAATTATTCATTTTCCCTTTTAACAACTGATACGCTTATTGTCACTAGTTTTCATGTTATTGTAACTATTGTATTTATTAATTTATCGTTTACTTTATTTTCATGCAGGCTGTTGGATGCCACTGATGCTAATGATGCTTCTGTCCTTTAAGTCAGAACAAACCAAGGCAAAGACAAAGACAACTGCCCAAGATTTCATCAGAGGTAGAAAAGAACTAAGTAGGCTTTCATTTCAAATTATTTGCAAAAATTTGAAGCCAAAAATTATTTTCTGCCCAAAACCTCTCACTGAAAGAGTCGTGACAATTTTACCATGATTGTCTGACAGCCCAAATTTTATTATCAAGAAGAATCTTAATTGCCATTTTGAATTGTCTGAGGTGTCAAAACTTGACAACAAATTTATTGGCAATCACTTAGTCACATTGGTTGTTTCTTTCTGCATAGCTTTGTAATGTTTTAACGTTAATTTGTATTTTACTGTCAGAACTTGCAAAACTCAAACGAGACTTGACAAATTACTGGAGCAAATTCGAATTGAATTTGCATGTAACTCAAAAATTGAAGTATTACGCCGCAACATTGCAAAGTTGTGCGAAAAAGAACATCTGGTTTGACTGTGTAAATTTCTTAGCAATCAACTTTTCGAGCACATCTTTAATACCATTTTGAATTGTATGTGAAGTCAAAACTTTGCTAGAAATTTATTATCAATCACGATGTTTGTTTGCCAGTTTGAATTATCTGTGAACCTAAAACTTTGCAAGCAATTTGTCAATCAATATTTCCTTTTGCAATCAATTGTCTTGAAGTCAAAACTTAAACCGAAATTTATTTTCTAGAGTCAGATTTCCTTAGCCAGTGTTTAATATCAAATGGTTTTGGCAAAACTTGTTTCCTTGTTAACATCAGTTTGAACGGGTTTAATTTTCCCGCCAAAAGACTTAGAAAAAATACGGGCGCCTAAAATACGCATGCGCCGTTTTTTTTTGTAATTTAATTTCAACTTAAGAAAAATGGTTAATAAAGTTCATTCATCTCGAGTGTGTGCTTTATTTCATTCTTATTTATAGTGTGGTGTAATAAAGTCAACAGTTTTTATTTGTGATGTTGTCATCTTTATTATAGTGATTTATTTAACCCGGAAACAACCTCTAACATTAAATGCGTAATACTATCTTGAAAGCACTCTATAATTATGAAGTCTTCAATCAATACAAGTGTTTTGTGTGAAGATTACTTTCATTCATTTCAAATATTCTCTAATTATAAGCTTAATTAATCAATTAAATCATTAAAAAGGTGTGAAGAAAAAATGTTCCCTATATATATAAGTCTTTTGGCGGGAAAATTTGGAAAAATTTGCACAGCGTTTCCCCTGGCAACTTTTTTGACAAAAAATTCAAAATGGCTTCCCTCGAAAATTTCCCGCCAAAGTATTTGAACGTCACCTCGTGCAAAAAATTGAAAAAGAAACGCGGATTTCTTTTAACACCGTTAAAACTTCTAACGAAGACTTTTTAGCCCGTCGCTTTTCAAAATCCAATTTTGAGTGCAGAGTTCCCTCTACAAAACGTTTTAGTTTCTCAAACTTTTTTGCACGAGATGATGTTTTGCATAAAAACCTTTAACTGGCAATTTTCGTTTGTAACACAGGACAGACTAAACGAAAAACTTCCAGAAATTTACCCTTAACTAATTGTAACAATAGTTTTGAAGATTTTTGGAGCAGTGACAGACAATTTCAACTGTTGTTAAGTTTCGAGACCGCTAGTAATGTGCCGATTTATTACTGACGATATGGTTATTGCTAGCGGATTCCAGGGTTTACTTTAATTTAGACTGCAACGTCAACAATTCAGAAAAAAGCTCAAACGTAATTCAGTTGTATCTTTTGATGCCGTGTCCTGTGTTACAACGAATGCCGGTAGCCGGCAAAAAGTCTTTTACTACTAACAAGTAAATTAATTTCACATGACAAAACCCAAATACCTGGTCAAAGAAACAGAAGCAATTCTCCGAAGTTTATCCCACCCTCAACACGAACATTTGGTAAAAAAAGAAAGAAAACAATGAAAACAATTGGTTACTATTTACAGTCAAAACCGAAGAAGCGTGAACGCCAAAAATTATTTCTGGAATGTTTTTTGTTCTACGACCAATCAGATTCGAGACGTTACCGCAACAAACCGCAACAGTAATTAGCAAAAAGGTTTCGATTCTTTTATCACGAAACGACTTTTTCGTCTACATTAAGTCTTGAGATCACCACCGATTAACAAACACTCTGGAATTATTACAGTCAAAATACTCAGCGTGTGCCGCTTAGAATTCCGGAAAAGTTTTGATTAACGGCGAACGGATTGCATTATTGGTTTCAAACATTCAAATTAAAATTTGAATATTGTAGATCATCCAACAGTGAACATGTGAGCACGTGAACCTGTAAAAAATAAACCAATCAAATTGCTTCATTTCTGACAGGCTCACGTTTTCACGTGTTCACGGTTGGATGATCTACAATATTCAAATTAAATTTGAATGTTTGAAACCAATAATGCCATCCGTTCGCCGTTAATCAAAACTTTTCCGGAATTCTAAGCGGCACATACTACGCGCTGAGTATTTTGACTGTAATAATTCCAGAGTGTTTGTTAATCGGTGGTGATCTCAAGACTTAATGTAGACGAAAAAGTCGTTTCGTGATAAAAGAATCGAAACCTTTTTGCTAATTACTGTTGCGGTAACGTCTCGAATCTGATTGGTTGTAGAACAATAAACATTCCAGAAATTATTTTTGGCGTTCACGCTTCTTCGGTTTCGACTGTAATTCTATTTTGTTTACTATAGTTCCTTTTCATTTTCATACAACTTTGCACTTACTGGAAAAGACCATATTCACGACAGCCGCCATGATGTTTTCATATGATAATGCAAGACAATTCTTGGTAAAAAGGCTGTTCATAATTTTATAGTATTTCTGTATCAGTCTTCCAAAATCATTTGAGAGGCAAATTATTAGTTACTCGATTTTGTCGACTTTTTAACACGTTCAATGAAATGAATAATATTCAAGTCAGCTCGCCCTTGAATTTCTTTTTAAGAATAACAAGAGAAAGAAAACAAGCTTTCCACAAGACTACTGAGCTTAAACAGAGAACTGCTTTTAAATCAGATCAGAAAATAATTTCAGTCAAAATTTAAAATTGCAAGATATTATAAAGTCGTATTAATCATTGCAGGCTTTCAATTACAAATCCGAAAAAAACAGCGAGAGAATTTAATCGTTTGTTTTCATGATAAATCATTTGGTCCTGTACAACCAGAAATTAACAATCTCGACTTTATTATTCACAGACATTTTCGAAACCGGGCAATTATATCGCTGACTTCATTGTATTATTTTTCTTTTTACAAAAATCTGAAATTGATACCAAATGATATCATTTACGTTGAGCTGTCAATTTGTTTCACCGATTCTGTGGTCAGTATATTTGGAAATACCGAATTTATCTAGACTTTCTAGTCTTAGTATCCGTAAAGCCAGGCATCAGGGTTTTACACATGTATAACAAGTTCCCAATACCCGACAAGAGAACATAGGCAGTGACGTTTTCCGTCCGTCCGTACGTTACTCAAATAAAAGCAAACAAAAATTGAAACTACGGGTCTTTTGCAATGGTTTTCACCCTGAAACACGAGTTATTTGTCTAGTGTGATCGTCCAAGTGAGAGTAGTTCTAGAAAGAATCGTTGCTGGAGACTGACGTTTAGACAATCTGAGCGGAAGTCACTTCAGTCAAAAGTCAAGTGAAAAGATGTTTGTAAAACTGAGCAGTAAGTTTCTCGGTCATTTTGTTGCCCGTCGAGCTAAAAGATCCGTGTATCAAATGTTTGTAAACAGTCAAGTTAATGCGTGGTCAGTTGTTGTCAATTTCGATTCGTTTATCGTAAGCAAGAAACCAGGATAAACTTGATCGGGCAGTACGCGCCACTTGGCTCGAGGCTTTACCCTACCCAGGGGCCTAGCTAGGATTTTCCAAAGAGGGGGGGGGGGGGGGGGGGGGGGCATCACACTGTGTCACGCCCAGGGTACTTACACATTGTCCATTCTGAAAATGTAGTATGTAATTACCTAGCACTAGAAAAGATTTATGGCCTATCGATTCTTCGGATTCGCGCTTTTTCGCCATCTGAATTATAAGGTTGGTATGTTGCTTACTTAAAAAAATTATCTCATAAGGGGGAGGGGGGGGGGCGGGGTCACGGGCACCTCAGGACCTTCCCCTGGCTACGCCCCTGCTACCCTATTATAAGCAAAATTTGTGTCGACCGGTTCTTTTCAAAGTCAAAGTTCGCTCGTCGGTTTTGTTGAGATATGAACAAGTCGTCTGTTAAGATGCCAGTAGTCGTTGCAATCGGTAAAGACGTGTTTGTTCTCAGTTGGCGAACTAGTCTCCAAGAGTCAGTCGCTAAAAGCAGTTTGTACCGTAGGTAATGCATTAAACAGAGAACCAGTCGAGTATGGTCTGAAGCAATGTAATTGTTGACATCATTTCTCACTGTGTTCAGTTAGTCTCGTGTTCAGGGTTTCATCATGCAACCTCGCCGATGTAGTTGGCCAATTAATCCGAGCAATGTACGATATACACTGATTTGGAGAAATCTATTCTTTACATCAAAGGCCGAGCCAGTGTTCTCTTGTCAAGTGCAGTAAAATTCAGTTGATGAAGCAAACATGTAAATCTTTCAAGGTGACAGGCAGTATCTTACGTGTCTCATACATGAAATAAAATAATACAAATTTCTGCGTACAATTGTATTTTTTGAAAGGTATGTAATCAAATTATTTGAACACGAAGGCATGCATACTATAAAAAGACTTTGTGCCCCTTACCTACGCCTTGCAGTGCCACCTTAAAAAATATCACTGCCGCATCAACTGAAGTAGTTATCATAAAGGTCTACGTATAAAGTACCGAGTGTTTTGCAGACATGACGAAAAGATCTGAGCAATTCACGCTAAAGATTTGAAATCGCGCCGTCACAAACTGTAAACGCTAAATAATCAAATAAATTCAAACTAAATCAAGACAATTTATAATTTCTTTCGCACGAGATAAACTAAATCAAAATTGTTAACAGTTGGCGCAAATTAAGTGATCACCGAGGTTCACAATACGTTCTGATTAAGGTCTGCAAAAGAATCGGTAAATGGTGGCCGTAGTGTATACTGCCTATATATTGAACCGAGTTATTTGTGCCATCTCCCAGTCCCTACTTCAGTGTAATTTTTGTATTCGACCCAGACAATCAATATATCACACTATTCAATAAACAAAGGGTGAAGTCCACATGGAAATTTAGACCTGATTGGTCAGCCACCATTTCACTAGAGTTATTTGACAATTTCAAAGTTCTTATCTTTGAAGAGTTTTCTCCTGATTCAATGATTCCAGTTTGTCCACTTTAATCTTCATTCTTCCTTGCGAAGTTAGCCTTTCGATCCTGAAAATAGAAATAATAAATTCAAAGATCAGCAAATGCTCAAATTTTCAAAACTGCACATAAAATATCTCTTAACAGTGCCAGCTTGCCTAAATAGCTTGCGATCTTTGGCGCACCACGGCAAATGGGAGTGGCTACGTGAAACCAACAATTAACACTTGGAAAACCAAAGTTTGAATGTTCAGCCCTGTACCAAATATATTACGAGCATTCTGAAAGAGCGAGGGGAATTAATTTGGCCAACAATTCCTCTACGCATTTAATACAAACCAAAAGCTGTCCACTAAATTCGGTTAACGATTTCGCAGCACTAGTTTTTGCCAACCCGCTGGAATCTTTAACTTCGCGGCAATATTGTAAACGAAACATTTGTGCTCCGCTTTCTGTCCTGTTTCTAGTTAAAGCGACGCCTGAAGCGAACAGTTAACGTACGTTTTAACTTGCTTTGGTAACATTTTTACACTCACGTAGCCTTCTGATCAAGATTAAAGGAATATTTGGCAAATGCAGTGCTTACTTTCGATTTTAATAGGGAGGACGTCGTCAGTTCAAGCTTCAAATCCACCAAGCATCTTCTTTCTTCAAGAGTCCAAACTTTTCCACGCCGGACGATACGTCTTCACACATCCACGACCTGTTTAGATTGAAGCACGTCATGAATTTGTCATGAATATGGATTAAAAACTCGAGCCAATCCCTGACAAATACGCCACAAATTTGGCGTGGATTTTGTTTGCACGCTTTTTCTGTCAGCGAATCACAAACCGAGGAAAAAGAATGCAAACATGCGTTCACGTATGCAAGTTATAAGAATTTTCTATGAGCATTCCATCTTGTTTTTTTTTCTGTTCGGTTTAAAACTGAGGAAAGAAACCCTCAAAATTCACTTTTTAGAATGCAACATAGTTCCGAGAAAATATTGCGGCAAAAGCTAAATGACAGAAAATTCAAAAATTGCAAAAGGGAAATTTCCCTCAAATAAATTTTTATTTGTATGTGGGAAAATTTCCGAAAAGTGGCACAAATACTTGAAAAAAAAATCTGATTCTTCCAGCAGAAGTCGAAGCCATGACGTCACGAACACCGGTCGGGCGCTCTACCACTGGGCTACAGGAGATAAGTTAGAGTTGTCTACTATTGAGAAATTTCCTCTTCCAAAAAATTTCGTTCACGCGTTATCCATCCTTTTTTATCCCAGTTTTCATACATTCCGACCCAAGCAATCGATTTTTCTAAGAGAAAATAACAGTACTTTTTCTTGATTTTCCATGAAGATGATAGGTACTATCTGTTTCATGTAAACTATCTTTCATATACTGTGCCTTCCTGCTATCCTCAAGAGTGCTTTTATTGTTGATGTTTATTGAAAAGAAATACATGTTTGTTATTACGATAACGTGAGAAGTGTTTAGAGTTACGTTCTTTTACCAATCAATTGCCCCTTTGTCGCTAAAACAGTGATCGTTTTCACTCGGCTAAAAATGCTAGTTTTACAGACAGGTCCTTACTACTGTACCACTATCATTGACACGTTAACCGGTGAAATATTCAATTCTTTTAGGCTTGAGCAGGGGAAGCCGAGTAAGCGATTTTTTTTTTCCAAAAAGTGCTTTTGAAAGAATAACAGCTCATAGCCTACAAATGCAGTTTAATGTAAAAGAGCCGGTGGGGGAAGGAGTTAATGGACACTCCCTCCCCTCCCCTCCCTTAGGTTTCCGTTTAAAACTTTGGACTATTTTCATGGAGCTCTTATCATTTTTCGACCAACGGCGTCACGTGACATATTTCTGCAATACAATGAGCTTGCTTTTGTGAACGACATGATTGCCTACAAGTCAAAACCTGAAAATAACAGTATACTCGGGAAGAAAAATTCCCTAACAGATAGTTATAATCCAAAATGGAACAAAGGTGACCGTGATAGGGCAAAAAACAGACGTATTATGAACAACTAATTAATTTGGGATATTTTTTTTTTTTGGGAGGGGGGGGGGGGGGTGGGGAATGTATCGTGTTCTCCGAGTCCAACACACAAATAACACCATGCCATCTTCAAAAAAAATTGAGCTTTTACTCAAATTTAGATCAACATCCGTTGACGTCTACAGTATTCCAGCAAGACTAAACAACGGCGTGGTGGAGAGGATCGCGGGCGTACCGAAACACCCACTCACTTCTGGAAATTGAGCCGTTTTGGAATTGACTGTTACATAGCCGCGTGAGTGGAATTAACCACAAGCAACAACAACAACAAATTTATTGGTATTCCCATATACAGATGGTATTACCTAAAATAACAATATACGAAAGCAAAGCAGAGTGAAACAAGCTGCGAGCAATCGAGCGGAACTAACCACAAACAAATCACAGGAGCCCTTACAAGCGGCGTGACTCTTTGCATGTTAGAAATATAAAGAAATGTACGAGAATTTCGAAAGCGTCTTATCATAATAAACTATTGCGAGTAATGTCTGATGTAATGTTACGCATATTTTGAGCTTACATGTAGACATAACTCGCAGTATTTTATTATAAGACCCTTTCGAAATTCTCATACATTCTTTATATTTCTAGCATACAAACAGTCACACTGCTTGTATGGGCTCCCTGTGAAGCAATATCAGAGTGTAACTAAACTCCCCCCCCCGGGGGGGTCACTCCCATATATGGGCTATATAGATATGTGCCGCGGGATAGGGTACGGTTTTTGCGGGTTCTCGGTCCTTTAATAGGGTATCATTTCTGCTCCTTTTGGCATTGTTCCCGGTGTGATCCTAAGATAGGGTACCGAACTTCTATCACAACGCCCAGCTAAACGCAAAAAAAATGGTCGATTTGTGCGCGGTTGGCGGTTATTTGGGTCGTCACGCAACGCTTCTCCTCCCCTGGGTTTGGCCATATTAGTTTTCGTTTTCTTTATCCTTAAAACCCTCGTGGCACACCCCTATCCGAAATTTATGGTGGTTACCCACCCCCGACTAACCGCAAGCAAATCAGAGTAGAACTAAATCGAAATCAGAGTTCGTTGTTTGCGTATTCGCTTGAATACGCTCAGCCATGCATGCATATTGTGACTGTCATGTCACGAGCGAAAGATAGAGTGAAAGAAGGATAATTAGTCTCCCCCTCGGTTTTTCTTCTCTCGCCCGCTTTTTTCGCTCGCCCCCAACTGCCGAGAGCCTGGAACAGGCTACATCAACTCTCTCTTAAAAAGAAGGGCACCTCTTTAAAACGGACACGTGGTGTTTGTCCCGTCCCTGCCGTTTTTCATTCATTTTACTGTAACTAAAATTCCTATAAGACGGACACCTCTCTAAGAGGGGGTGAATAGGTTCGTGGATCGACGGATTTGGCCTTAAAATGAGCACGGATTGCGGATTTTTTCGATGTATTTAGCGGATTCGCGGATTTTGAAAGTATACAGCGGATCGCGGATTAGCTGAGAATTTTGGCACGGATTCTGGACTCTTTTATATGTCAGGAAGTTCAGATCGTAGGTACCAAAATGAAGTTTGGATCACTTTAGTTGGTCTTCGTCGGTATGTTGGCGGAATTGTCCCACAAAGAAGCGATAAAACGAAACTTGTTAAAAGAAATTGATATATCTACGTACCATTCGTTGCAGGATCTTGTAGTAAAACTATACCAAACGAACTTTTCAAGTAATGCGGATTCGGATTTGAACGAAAATAGTGGCGGATTGACGGATTTGGCCAAAATATAGCACGGATCGGCGGACTTGCGTACCCCTATTCACCCCCCTCCTCTAAGAAGGGCAGTTGGATCTGGGCCCGAGTGGACTAATGCAAATCCTGCATTTTGATTGGCTACGCTACTAGAGGACTATTAGTTGCCCCCGCAGGGTTTTGGCTTGTAGTCCGCGCGTATATACAGTATATATATAGTATACCAGACAAAATCGATTTGCCCAAAGTGGGCCCGCAAGTAGTATCGGTAGGTGTGATAAAATACCCGCAAGTAGTATCGGTACGTGTGATAAATTTCCCTGTACGGTGATTGGTCAATGATGACGCAAGATAAACGATGATTGGGTGATGATGACAAACCAAAGCGTGAGCACGTGCACAAATGACAACAAGTCAACAAACGACGCTTGTAAACGTTGATTGCAGTTGGGTTGCTGCAGTTTCCTCCCGGGGGGGGGGGGGTACTCCCATATATGGGCTATATAGGTATGTGCCGCGGGATAGGGTATGGTTTTTGAGGTTCTCGGTCCTTAAATAGGGTATCATTTTTGCTCCTTTTGGCATTGTGTTCCCGGTGTTATCCTTAGATAGGGTACCTAAATTCTATCAGCTAAAATAAATGCCAAACTATCCGTTCAACTACTAGCAAAGCGATTTTGTAAAGATTTGTGTTTTGCCGTGTGCGGTTAGCCGTTATTTGGATCGTCACCCATCGCTTCTCCTCTCCTTGAATAGGGTGTCATTTTTCGGGTTTGAGCCTTAAAAAGGGTATCAATTTTGGTTTTCTTTATCCTTAAATAGGGTCAGGGTTTAAGAACCTTCGCGGCACACCCCTATCCGAAATTTATGGGAGTACCCCCCCTGGGAGTTTCCTTCGAGCTTTCTTGATTGCACAAGGTCTAGAAGCCGAAACTTATGCAATTGATATGATAAAAACCAAGAATAGTTAACAATTAGATTGTGAGCTCGAGATTTCTATGAGGTGATAGTTGATGAGGCCGCAGGCCGAATCAACTATCACCTCATAGAAATTGAGAGCAAATAATCTAATTGTTTTAGTAGAATTCTGACTGAAATAAACGCAAATAATGGTTTCTAATTATTTTCCTACGCATTATCGAACTTAACGTTTTAACAAAATCGCACGCATTGAATTGTCCTTGGTAAATTTGCAGTTGTTTACGCGCGTGCATCCGTTTTTCAATAATTTCAAGCTTTTAAAGTCAAGAAACCGCTGATGTCCTTCTTTTAGTCTTCCCGGGAATTTTATTATCCATTTACATTTAAACTTCCTTCCAAAACTTCGGAAAAATGATAAAAACGTCGCATTTTGTGGACGACCTTTGGCAACTGCACACTAATTAACAATTAGATTATGAGCTCGAGATTTCTATGAGGTGATAGTTGATGAGGCCGCAGGCCGAATCAACTATCACCTCATAGAAATTGAGAGCGAATAATCTAATTGTTTTAGTAGAATTCTAACTGAAATAAACGCAAATAATGGTTTCTAATTATTTTTCTACGCATTATCGAACTATTAAACGCTTTAACAAAATCGCACGCATTGAATTGTCCTTGGTAAATTTGCAGTTGTTTACGCGCGTGCACCCATTTTTCAATAATTTCAAGCTTTTAAAGTCAAGAAACCGCTAATGTCCTTCTTTTAGTCTTCTCGGGAATTTTTTTATCCATTTACATCTAAACTTCCTTCCAAAACTTCGGAAAAACGATAAAAACGTCGCATTTTGTGGACGACCTTCGGCAACTGCACACTAATGGCTGATAGTGTTCAATAGCTCAGCCAATCACATTGCAGCATTTGCATTAGTGTACTAGTAGAATTCTACTAATGGCTGATAGTGTTCAATAGCTCAGCCAATCACACTGCAGCATTTGCATTAGTGTACTAGTAGAATTCTACTAATACGTATTGGTCTAGAAATTTGTAATAGGACTGAGTGGAGTCCAAGTCGGTCTGTAATCATACATAGAGGATATTACACGGTGGCGAGAAGATATGAATTTTATGTTCGAGTGGCAGAAACAATATCTCACGAGTGAGCGCAGCGAACGAGTGAGATGTCGTTTTTGCCACGAGAACATAAAATTCATATCTTTGAGCCAACGTGTAATGTTCTTTTTATTATATGGAGACCAGATGTAATTGAAATTGCCAATTTTTATTTCATTGTTTTCGAAAAATCGAGCAAGTTTTATAAATCACTGTTCGTCTTCACAGAAAATACAAAGCACCCGTGTCCAGGATATAGCCGACACTAACTGAATTCCAATCAAACAAAATACATGAAATACTTGTCAACTAAATAGCGTAACACAAGAACTGAAAACATTACTGACTTTGACTTGAATCCGACGTGGCAATGTCTTGACGGCCGATAGTTTTCAACCGCTTTTGTTTTCTTCTTTACAAAATCTTGCACTTTGTGCAATTCCTTGCGAAGAATTCTCTCTAAAAGCCTTGAAATCGTCAAGGCTTCTATATCATGTTCTCGTCCTTGAGTTTTTCGGAAAACTCATTCTTTTTCGTCGCTTAATTAAACAAATTAATCCTGCTTGTCGATGCTTGCTCACAACAAACAGGAACGACACAAGAAACCAAGTTCATTCAACAAAGTAGAAATGGCGCGAATCGTGACGTCAATGAGCGATATGACACTCGCAAGCGTGTCATACGGAAAATACGCCACTCAGGTCCCGGATGGAGTGGCGTATGGAATCTACGAGTGGTTTAGTTCCCAGTAAAACACTCTCGTCCATATAATAAGAGTGATTAACAAAATCGGACGACCGCGTAGCGGGAGTCCGATTTGTTTAATCACGAGTATGATTACAGACAGAATTGGACGACACTCAGTTCTATTATCAATTAATCATAAGTGTAACAAAATTCGAGAAAAAAAAATAGATAAAGCGAAGCCTAATAAGGACTTATCATCACTAAGGCAAAAAAGCCATTCTTGAAGCTGAAGGTTTTAGGAATATCAAGGAGTATTTAGTCACAACAAAGAACCAAATTAAGAGCGCGCGCATGCGCAGCACGCAAACTGGACACCTTGTTATTGGACACTTTGTTATTGGACACTTTAGCCGCGCGCGCTCCAATTTGGTAAAAAATAGGGCGTGTAGTTGTGATTACTATTGTTAGCGCGTTGCGAGCAGCTCTCGTGCGCTCGCAGGATTGACAGACTCAAATCCGAAATCGAGATTTGTCAGACGCAAATCACACTTTATACGAGGGGTTTGAAAGACTCAGGCCACAACCAAGATATAAAGTTACCAGCTGCGATAGGTTCAAAAAGAGTTAAAGAAGGAAAGTTTTTAAAAGATACCGCGAGCATTGAAACTCGCAGAGAAGTGAGAAAGTTTTCACTTGAGACACATGTATAACTAGCCAGCTGTCGATCCAGTGCTTTCGGCTCGTAACTGGAACACCATAACATTAAAAAAAACTCAAGTGGTAGAAATAAAAGATAAAAGACTCGATCAGTCTTTAGGCATTAAAGTAAAATTTGTAACTGAGACTTGTCAAGAAGGAAAGAGAATTCAAAAGAGTTCTTGAGATGTAATCAAAACTCACGGCACGCGTTTACATTGACAGAGGTGAGAAATCTTTTGGCATCCGTTTTGAGCTCAGCTGTCAAGTTGGTCATTGTTGCTTGAGCTCCCAGCCCTAATATATTGAAACAAAAAGTCTGAAAACAGCTGGTATCAATTGGTAATCTTAAAACGTTTGGCTATTACCAAAGTTAACCCTCGCTGAGATCACTCATTACAGCATTAAAGCAAAATGATCTCAGGAATTTGGGGACGCGTTCGTGTAATTAAATTTACGTGATTACTACATGTAATTCTTCAGAATTTTTGCATAATTTGGCTTTGTTTTAATTAGCTGCTTGACCTCAACAATTCGAAAGCGAAATAATTGACTGTAGTAACGGATACGCTGAGAAAAAAAGGATAACAGCGGGGGCAGCTGTAGTTTTAACTATCCCTAGTAATAGTCATCGAGTAGCAAAATTCGTGACGCTTTCTATCGTTTTATTCCCAAATAAGTCTTTCTTCAACTTGCATTTGCTAACTTTATTATTGCTTTTTCTGTCCGACTGATATTAAATTAAAACAATTAGACCCTTCGCCCTCAAGGGCCACGGGTCAATAGCCCATGAGGCTTTGCCTCATGGGCTATTGACCCGTAGCCCTTGCGGGCTATACCTGACTGTGGAAGTAATCAAATATAATGAAGGTTATTTGTGCAGGGTTGTGCAAAACTGGTACAAAATCAATAGCAAAGGCGTTAAGAATTCTTGGATACACCGTCTATGACTACCTTGAACATAGAGACTTTCATGCAAACGAATGGCGTGATATTTATTGCCATGGAAAACAACCAAACTTCGCTTCCATGTACCAAGACGTCGACGTTGTAATCGGTCAACCCGCTTCATTTTGGTACGAAGAAATCTTCGAAGCCTTCCCTGATTCGAAAGTTATCCTCAGCGTGAGAAGCGGCAGCGATGAAGATTGGGCAGAAAGCTGGTCAAAGCAATGCGAAATTAGTCACAACCCAGACTTCTCAACGAAAGTCGCTATCCGATGGCTCTCGAGTGCGAATCACCGCAAAGAATGGCAGTTGCTTGACATGATAAGTGTTGCCACTTTCGGTAGCTTGAATCCAAAGAGCAAAAATCTTTTCAAGAAGAAATATCGCGAGCACAATGAGAGAGCACAGGCCGTTATCCCAAAGGAGAAGTTGTTGATTTACAACGTGAAACAGGGCTGGAAACCTCTGTGTGAATTTCTTGGAGAGGAGGAGCCTGATCAAGTATTCCCCTTGTTAAATGTTAGTGGGTCATTTTCTCACCAGGTAATAGGAAGTCAGCTTCAAAAATTCAAGCTCAACTTGTTAATTATTCTCGCTGTTTTAGTTTTTCTAGTAGCTGTATTGTGTTTAATGTATCTGTAAGAGATCATCACGAAAAGTTATAGACCACTTGGAACACAGGATACCCAGGCTGCACAATCTGAATCAAGGAGGCCACGTGATACAACACCACAACAATTTTGCAAATAATTGCAATTGCGTTAAAGAATCCTTGGCTACACCGTCTATGACTACCATAAACATAGAGACATTCATGAAAACGAATGACTCACCATCTACTGCCAAGGAAAACAACCAAACTTCTCTTCCATATATCAAGGTGTCGACGCTGAAATCGGTCTACCCCTGTCTACCCGCTTCATTTTGGTAGGAAGAAATCTTCGAAGCCTTATCCTCAGCATGAGAAGCAGTAGCAATGAGGATTGAGCAGAATTGCTGGTCAAGGCAATGTGACAAAACCCTGGCTTTCTTACAAGAGTATGTATTCGATGGCTGTCAGGTGCCAATCAGCGCAGAGGATGGCAGAGTGTGACTGATGGTAGCATGGATTCAAAGAGCACAGTTCTTCTCCAAAAGCGATACAGTGAGCACAATGAGAAAGTGCAGGCTGTTGTTCCAAAGGAGATTTATAACTTGAAACAGGGCTGGAAACCTCTGTGTGAATTTCTTGGAGAAGACGAGCCTGATCAAGAATTTCCAGGTTTAATGTGAGTGGGTCATTTACGTATCAGGTAATAGCAAGTCGGCCTTAAGAAGTCAGGCTCAACTCATTAATTATTCTCGCTGTTTTAGTTTTTTCTGATAGCTTTATTGTTGTGCATGCATCTGTAGAAAAAAATCATCAGGAAATTTGTACCCCAGGGGGGTACTCGAAGTATACATGACGGGGGGGGGGGGGGGTCCGACAGAGCTTCATATTGGAAACCCAAAAAAATACACAAGCCTGAAATTTTAGACCCAAACAAATACCTGGCATCAAAATTTCCAACCCAAAAAAATGCAAGACTTAAATACCTCAATACTGATTTATTCAATTAAGCAGAACTTTCTAATGCATGATTTTGCATTAATAAGCTTATGAAATTGGTATATCTGTTAATGTCTCTTCATCCTCCCTTCTGCTCCACATTTAAAGACAACGAAAACCCGAAATGAAAAGTTCACTCGGAGATAAGACCCAAAACTATACGCGTATTTTTTTAAGACCTAAAAAAATACATGACAGATGTCTTGACCCAAAAAAATACCGCGCGTGTAAATTTTCAACCCAAAAAAATACGTTGGACCCCCCGTCATGTATACTTCGAGTACCCCCCCTGGGATTTGTACAGTCAACTCTCTCTAAGATAAACTACAAGACCTGCTCCCCCGGGGATGGGGGAACTCCCACTGGGGTGGGAATACTTGTCGGAAATTCTGAAAAGAACCCCTTAAAGAGACCAAACTGGGTGTGGCTCAAGCTTTTTTGACATTTGATATCATAAAGATACCAAAATACTAAAAATATAATTTATAATATTCTTTGTGTGTGACTGTCAGATTCTTCATACACGTTCCACGCGGACCCACATGAACTGTCACGTTTTTTAGCTATTTGTTATGCAATGTTTTGTTTGTACAGTGGCAAACTTTGATCTGAGCGGTTGACATTTGAAACTAATTGATGTATATACACATAATCTGTGCAGTCTTCGACATTCATAGGGACATTAATCGCGATTAATATCTAGGTCTAGGTTATGTTGTAATTAAGCACAAATATGAATTAAATTGAATTTCAATATACAACTTGAAGTTAATTACAGCGACCCTACATGAAGCCTCGACGGCTAAAGATATTGGCTTTTGTCCTGAACACCTAAAGTGAGACCAAAAATGAAATTTACACTCCTGAGCGAGACAACAAGCATCCCCACCCCTTCCATATGGAAGTCGCCGTTTGTCTTAATAAACCCCCTGAATGCATTCAGAAAGATTACGATGATATTTATATGTCATCACGTGATCTCTATTAATTTAGATGATCCACATGTCCATATGCGTTGCCGTGACTGTTCTACAGTCCCAGCCACAGCTTCCATATGAAATGACAGTTTAGGGCTGGGGTTAAAAGCAACCTTCGGGTTTGCCTCTGTAGTAAATGGCAGGGCCAATAATTTTTTATGAGATCCTTATGCTTGGCTATGCCATGCTGATGAGTCCTTACAATGATGAAACAGCTGTCCAGGGTTGCAAACTCCATGGGTAATAGGCTGTGTGCATACATACAGGTTCTCGCCAAACCAAGGAGATGTGTAGTGAGACCATTGCATTCAGATGGTATATTTTGTTCATCTTATGAAGGACTCAGGGTCATAGGAGTGAAGGTAAACGTGACACCAGTTATTGTGAAAACTGACTACACTTAGCAAACTGAAACAAGACTAAAAATAATATATTAGACTTATTCACTTGTTCAAGCAAAAGTTGAGAGCTTCTACAAACTGTAACACTGAGTGTAAGCAGAAAACTACAACATCTTGGGTTCCCTGCATACAATAAGCAGACAAGATTTATAAAGGGCATCGTTTTAAAAAAAGTTTGAGAAAGTTTGTATCATCCTTTACTTAAGGTCTGTAAGAGAGAGTTGACTGTAGACCAACAGGGCCACAGGATACCCAAGCAAACAAGAGGAATTACAACAATTTGCAGGGAACTCTGCCTGGAAGTTCATGTATCACATCAAAATAATGGGGATCAAATGTTGTTCATCTGCTGTTGATTGACATATGCATACCTGCCAACTCTCTTGCCTTGAGCACAATCTCACTCCTATGGGTCAAGCTGCAATCTCGGGTTACGGACCGATTTCCCATGTTTAGCTGAAGAATTTGGGATATTTCATTCTTTATTGAAGGAATTTTCCAAATATGTAGACTTACAAAGAAAGAAAAGACCATGCAATTGACAATATATATACTTTCTTTAAATTCTCCAATTTTAGAAGGAAAAGGTCTGGTCATAAAGTCTTGCTTGGGCAACTCCATCCTAGGGCTAGGACCAGGAAATGTTTGGAAAATTATCAGGAAGTCTTTGGACATCTTCAGATAAAGTCAATTCATCTTCAAAAGTCCTGGCACTCTCAGGATAAAAACCTCATCTCTTTGACTAGTAAAAAGTTGGCATGTACTGGTATACAATGTACCTACTGTGCAAGGCATTAAACTGCATTGCAGCCAGATTTTGATGATAAATTTGTAATATATTTGTAAGGGTTTAAATAAAATAGTAAAGTATTACTTGTAATGTAGCATTAATTAAGTAATGTTATGTATTGTAAGTAAATGTTCTGTAAGCAGTGCTAGTCAATGTAATGTAATTTATTATATTGTTATTATATTGTTAGCGTAATGTTAGTAACTGTAGCCTAAGTAACGGAAGTAAGTGCATTGTAAGTAATTTTTCTTTGGATGTGTGTGTTGCAATAAAAAAAAACATTTTGATTTTTAGTTTCTGTAAGTCTCAGAATAAACTGTTGAAAAGGGCCTGGAAACCTTTCAGTGATGGATCTAGGGGATGGGCCCAGAAGGGTCTTTAAAGATCTTTAGCTATTTTCTAGAAACTCTATCAGTATTGTATTAACAGAGGCAGCGTGGCCCAGTGGTCAGGGCGCTGGACTTGTAATCCGGAGATCCCGGGTTAAAATCCACCTTCGGTGATCCCGAATCCAACTCCTCCACGCTTTGTATATAGCCAAATGGTCAGCCTCCTGCCAGTTGGGATTTTTAACAAGTTTCTGTTTGATTTGTAATATTTGTTTCACTATTTACAGTGTCCTCAATTAGTACAGCCGTGCTAAATACATTGACACTTAAATTAAGTGATTTATTTTTTTTATTTTTTTTTATTTGATTGTATTCCAACATACGTATGTGGGAGGTGCAGTGGCCTAATGGTTAGTGCGCTGGACTCCGGATCGGGCGGTCTGGGTTCGAGCCCTGGCCGGGGCACTCCGTTGTGTTCTTGGGCAAGATACTTTACTCTCATAGTGCCTCTCTCTACCCAGGTGTATAAATGGGTACCGGCGAATTTACTGCTGGGGGTAACCCTGCGATGGACTAGCATCCCGTCCAGGGGGGAGTAGCAATACTCCTAGTCGCTTCATGCTACGGAAACCGGGATAAGCTCCGGCCAACATATGCTAAGGGATCGGTAGTTCCGTTTATGTGTCAGTGGTCAGTTTCTCGGTAAATTAAACCCTATTCCAGACCAAAACTCTCTGATTTCTATACCCCATCCCAGACTGAACTGCTCGGAAAGCCATACCCTTCACAGCGGTACATACCCATATAGCCTGTATATGGGAGTGCCCCCTCTCCCCGGGGGGATTACTTGGCTGCAGCTCGTCATGTCAGGAGCTAAAATAGAGCGTTTTCACTCACGTGACCAGCGGCCATATTGGTTTACTAAAAACAAAAGACGATTTTTACATAAATATAGAGTTTAATTCCGGGAGGAATGGCTATCTTCTTTGTTTTGGAACACCAATATGGCTGCCGTGACGTGATATGAAAACGCTCTATATTGTCTATATTGGCTTCTCGTAGGAAATGAATTAAACGCGCTTAACGTGGGAAATGATTATCAAACAGTCAAACCTTCAAATCTTTTCACCTTTGGCTGACAAACTCACTCTTCAATTCTCCAGTGTCAATCCGCCATGTTGGCCTTAAAGATCTGGGTGGTCACGCCGGTTCTCTCTGAAAAAAAAAAAGTGCCCGCAATGCATGCAGACAAACCTTGGCGTTATTTTTTTGCTCCATTTATGACCACTGAATTACTTACCAGGGACCGCGGAGGGGAGGGGCTGGTAGGGCTATAGCCCTACCACTTTTTTGCTTGGGTTGATTTTTTAGGGCTACAGATGACATGGATAACGTCCCATATGAAGACTCTATGAATTTTACCAGTTGAAAGTAGCAAAACGCGCCTACTCATGCATATGCACTTCACCAAGTCAAAGGCTCGGAAAAGCTGTCGTAAGAACCGCAAGAAAAACTTTGGCAACTTCAAAAAGTAGCGACTTTAGGAAGTTTTATTTAACATATTTACTGCATTGGATGGTATACTCGAGTGTACCAATAAATTGGGAACATCTATGTTATGTTCATTGGGGTTGGTAATATGATGGCACACAAATGCATGGCGGAACAGTGGGCCTTAATACTTGTTTGTCTTGGCCAGATTTTTTAGCCCTACCACTTTAAAATGGTCTCCGCGGTCCCTGCTTACAACTGTGAAAACCACAAAACGCCAAAAAATTAAATCTCGAGCAGACTCCTGAGTGAGTAAAAAGGTTCTTCCGCCCCCATTACTCCCCTCCCCAAAGTATGACGGAAGCTACGGTCACAAGCCTGACGTCTAACTTCCACGGAAGCACAAGAGCGGACTATACCATTGGTTCCTATTGGAGATCTGAGCTAGATTACACAATGCACTAGTTAAGTAATAAACAATAAGTTGTTTCATATCAGCTTCAACATCGATCGCACAGAGCTTTTTTTGCGCATCGGGATTTCAAATTTCACTTGCATTCATTTCTAAACTGCACGTTTGTATATGAAACATTTAATATCTTACATAAATTTTCTAGTAGTTTCTTCTATGTCAGGAACGAGAGATGAACGACTGTCGGCTTAAAATTGATCGGCCAAGCCCCTTGAAATAATTTTTTACTTATCACAAACATGCGCGCCGGCGCGGTAGTTTGGGTTCCAGTTTTTCGCATCGCTGCCCCAAAATAAAAGGTCACATCATTAAACCAAAAAAGCCCTAAATTACAATCGGCGGGCGCGGGCACGCTATGTTTAAGTTACATTACCAATTCTTGTAGTGTTCCAGACACCCTTACTCTACATTCAGCGGGCTGTGGTTTGTTTTACAACTTTGGGCATTGAGAACACACACACCGACGGAGAAGGGAGAAAAATATTGCTTATAATACGGTAAGTAACTCCTTCCTTGTTTAGCTCACGTCCGCGAAGTTGTGCACGACCCGTGTTGAAAAAATTAGTCTCTGTTCTGTTTGCTACAATGACATTACCTTAAACTGTACTTTTTCCTATTGCAAATTAAATCATTGACCTAGTGGAACGAGTATAAAGACACTAACGCAGGAATGTTTACGGAACTAAGCACTGAATTGCCCAGCTAGGATGTTTATATTTAACAACCTGAACCGTTTGAACAATCAACATGAAAAAAATGATAACTTCCATTCTTTTGGGCATTAGTTATAAATTTTTCCAGCCTGATCGCATTACGCTTAACGCAATCGCCATCGCTTGGAGGCCTTTTCTACCATTTAGTCACTAACAACCACTGATAAGCTCACGAAATACTGCAGTTGAATGCCAGAGGGTTTCTCCGTGATGTATATTCTATCCTCTGGTTTTCATCGCTGTGAAATGTAAATACTTATTTATCACGCGTGTGACATTCGATGAAACGCCAAGATCACGCGAACAACAGACAAACAAACCAGCTCGTCCTGTTGTTGCCCACTGGCAAAAAAATACGTTTCGTTCAAAATAAAAGAAAGTTTTCGCTAATTGTTTTGTGGAGCACTTTAGGATCGCCGAACTTCGCCGCAATATTACAGACAACTATTCTGGGCTGACACATGCAAATACGCCTACAGGCACTCAAGCGATGAAAAAGATGACAGACATGGGATTCTATTAGCCAGGGTTCACTGAGTAACTATTTGTGTTATGACTGCTGTGTGACGCAACGATGCGCGGCTCACGGGCAACAAAAGATACTTTCAGTTGTAAAAAGGAACACTTTCCACTGCAAAAAACAACAACAACAACAACAAACAAGCAAGAAAGGTTTTAAAATATTTTAAAATCATTTTTCTACACCGTTCAGGGTAGTGAGAAACAAAAAATGCAACTTAGCACCAGTCACGGCACGGATCTATGACCTGAGGGGCGTCGTTCGTCTTCACCAATTTAAACCTGTTACTCTTTGTTATAAATGGAAATATAGATCGTATTCCATGGTTTAACATATAATACGCGTGGATATTTTGCGAGTTGCGTGGTAATGGGCAAAATGTCCGCGCGTATTTTATATGTTAAACCATCGAATAAGGTATTTGTTAAATGTAATCCACTATTTTGTTCTTGTTTTCGACAATAAAATTGTCGAAGTCTTCGCCGTCCAGCTGTCCGCTTCTTTCTGTTTCCTCAGTAGTTAAAGCAAAAGTACCCGTTTCAGAAGTTTCTGTCTTTTCACTTAAAAATCTGTTCGGATTAAAAAAATCAAGCCTAAAGGACGTTATTAAACAAGTCAAAGTTTGGATAGTTCAGTCCGGCCATTTTGTTGCTACGCTTTCCTTCCGTATTTTTGCCCATTTGTAAACCGGTCAAACCAGGACACTACAGCGGCCGGCCCATATTTTGCGCGTTCTCTTGACCTAATATGGGAAAATGGCGTAAAATGTTAATTATATTTCAATTAAGGTGGGGGTAAAGGTGAATTTGAGTGAAATTTTAAGAGTTTTAAATTAAATTAAAGAAGGGATAGAAGAAAGAAAATTATTTTTGGAACACCACCAGACAGTTGACCCCAACGCAAGAGCACCCCAGGTTGTCAGGGGACTGTTTGGGTGTCCATATACTAATTTTTAATTTCAAATTCTAATTTTAAAATTACATTAAATCTTTTACATTTCTTATTTCTCCAAATTTTACTAATCCTTTGAGAAAAACTATCTCTTTCCAAAAATCCCCCAAAATCACCAAAAAATTTACAAAAGACCGCTAAACATAGCTTTGTGGGATGAACTGAGGGTTTTGAGAGTGTTTGAAACGGGAGCGAGATATTCGCATTCAACCCAAGTTACGCGGTGGAAAAACGGGCTTCAGGCGGACCCTCGCCTTAAGTAAATGGACTGATAAAAATTGAGTAGAAATCACGCAATCCATCTGTCGAGGCTCTGGCAATCAGGCAATGCAATTGATGTTGTCTGGTGTGTCAAGAGTCACCCTTACTACAGTCTCTTTTTCTAAGAACAAAAAAAAAATCAAGAGACACACTAAAATGTGCATTTTCTCCTTTGTTGTGAATTGCTAAAGCCACCTCTATGATCAATGCTTAAACTGCTAATCTTAAAACCCAGAAACTGAAGATGAGCAAGAATTTGCTAACATTTTGAATGCACTACGTACTTGCAGTGACCTGGCTCCAGTTGTTCAAAGGGTTGATAACGCTATCCACCGGATAAATCACTATCCAGCGGATAAGTGTTGGGAAAACAAACCAGACTATCCAATGGATAGCGATTTATCCAGTGGATAGCGTTATCCACCCTTTGAACAACTGGGGCCAGGAGGTGTAAATAGTTCTTCTGTCTAAAATTGAAAAATACAAAAAGAAAAATCAAGGTGCAAGGGTGGTATTTTAAAACAGAAATTCAACACTTTCACATACAAGCCGTCATCGTCAGAGTCAACAGTTACATGGCTCGAATAATAGCTATCCCTCGCTTGATCGCGCCCTCTCCCTGGATTCTTTTGGTAAAATATTAGAAATAATCACCTCCCTTGACTGAATCGCACTCACCTTAATATCATCTCTTAAATAATAAGCTCCCTATTTACTGATGTACATCCCCTTTCTTTTACCCCTCTCCCTATCAAGTTAATAATTTACAACTGGTTTCTAGACTGTCGTAATAGCGTGACGTCACGTGACGTCAACAGTCCTTCCGAAGATTTTCCAACGACTTCCGAACATTGCCGAAGGTTTCCGAAGATTTTCAGTTCTATGAGAGATTTCATTATGAAGCTTGGCCACATCACTACTTTTGAGGTGCTCGTTCCATTTGCATCGAATATTTTTCGTTAGAGTAAATTTAAAAATTTCAAACGACTGTACAGTGGACTGTTTACATTATTCAGGTATTACAGTAGCCAGCGTTGCAGACAAACTAAGAGTACTGACACA
The DNA here is from genome assembly GCA_963693305.1 of Meandrina meandrites. Classification (NCBI taxonomy): domain Eukaryota; kingdom Metazoa; phylum Cnidaria; class Anthozoa; order Scleractinia; family Meandrinidae; genus Meandrina; species Meandrina meandrites. The sequence goes on from OY855913.1 coordinate 17,758,138, forward strand.
CAAAATATCATGTTGGAAATTCGACCGCGAACAAAGAATTTCAACCGCTCGCATGCTCTTTTGCAAAACAGGCCATGCAAGAGTGATTTTCCTCTTGTATTTTCCTTTGTTTTATTTTTTGTTGTTGTTTTTTCTACTATCTGGAACAATGCGCGCAATGATTTAAAAGTGTGTCCACTGTCTGCAGCAATGCGTGCAGCGATTTCAGTGTTTCCGTTATCTGCAACATTGCACTTTCTCGTCTCCAGAGGCCGCGATCCTTCTGGTCTGCACCAGGGATTCGAGACCCCTGGCCGGTCCCAATCGCTGAGCATGCGCAGAGTATTCGCTCTGTATTTTTCAGCCGATAAGATTCGATAATGAGTCCAGGAATCGCGGACTTCCTGTGTTGGAGGCGGCCAGAGGTCTTGATCCCTGGCGCAGACCAGAAGGATCGCGGCCTCTGGGGACGAGAATGCAACATTGCAGGTAATGATGTCACGCAACGATCTGCCTTCAGTCGGCTGAGGTTATCACTTCTCTCAGGTTCATTTGCAACCCTTATTCCGGGGGATGGTGGGGGGGGGGGGGGGGAGGGAGGGGGAACTCCTATATGAAAGAGACGGGGATCTTCGTCGTCTCTCTTTGCTCAGGGGTGTAAATTTCGGATTTTAGTCTCCCTAATAATGTTCCGGGAAAAACGCCAATATTTTTAGCCGTCAGTCTCGTACAAGGTTGTACGGGAAGAAATATATATAGAAATATATGTTTTAAAATGGTGTCTTTTAGGGGAGCCGAGGCCAGCTTGGTATCCTTTAGGGGTTTAATTCAAAATTTGCGATGGGCATGCCCGTCTGTTTCATGTGGGAGATTCCCCGGGCCCTTATTTGGGTCATCATGGAGTGTTCCCGCGAAAACACAATTAATACCTCCAGAGGAGTGTTAAAATGGTCCCTCTGTGGACTAATTACTAGTTTTCCTTGATTATTACAGTGCGGCACGATGAGTCAAACCAAGGGCAAAGGAGAACTTTTAATTATAGCAAATCTCGCCGAGCAGGCAGAGCGATATGATGGTAAGTAGGCCCGTGTTTTGTTCTCCCCCGAGTTATTTTCAGCAAATCACGGTCAGAGTTTCCGATTCTTGTTATTCAATCAGAAAACCGCGAGCCCTCACGAGCCACTCCGAACATTTTCGCGCCATTTAGGCGCAAAATAACGTCAAGTTGCCATGCAACCCACTAGGTGACAAGATCTGTGAACTTCGCGTCTTCTCATATAAGTCATTAAAATTAATACTGGTTATATGTTCACTCAGGGCTTATTATTTCGTAAGTAATGGCATGGGTGGGCTCTTTAACTGGGAAAACCTATAAGCGGCGTAAAAAACGTTTGAAGAATACTAAGTACTGTGATGATTCGCTGAGCAAAATCTGTGCAACTTTATCAGACTTACTACTTTCGTATCACTTGATTGTAGTATGCCATATTTACCTACTAGAAGATGGTTTTCCATGTTCTATAAGAAAATAATGCACGCTTGAGGTCTAGAAAAGCTGCTAGTGGATGCCCGAGCCGTTAGTCGAGGGCATTCAGCTGCTTTTCTAGACCTCAAAAGTGTATTGTTTTCTTATAGGACATAGGAAAACCATCTTCTAGTGGGTTTAGAATATAGCATAGAAATGCAAATAATTAAAAAAAACACTTTTTTTAATGCTGTTTCAAGATTGAAACTGTTTTTAGCGGCCATAATTAAGGAAATAAAATGACAACTTTAAAAGATTGTTGCCGCCATGTTTTTGAATTCGTAACGCAGCAAAAGTTGCATCCGGGGTACCGGGCTTCCATAGTTTTCAGCTATGTTCTATACAAAATAATGCCCGCTACAATGCCATTGCGTGTATACAGCGGCTATATTCTAAAGTTATATATCTATCATGTCTATAGTCATCTCCAAAAACCATTAAATGTAAGAAATGATAAAAATAACATATTCATTTATAGCTTTCACTTCACTTTTTTTCACTTTTCACCTTTGCCCCCCTTTTTAGCTAAATAATTCATACTGTTAATTTATTTATTATCGATGTTATATAATTCTCTTTCAAGTAACATCCTGTGTGTAGTTTATTGTAATTAGCGCGTTGTCAATAAAAAAAATAAAAATAAAAACCGTTTGAAAATGAGCTCACAAGCAACGACTGTACAGGCTGTGTTGAGCTGATATATGAGAAAGTCAATTTGATGAAAACTTTTGATCTGCAAAAATTATTCATTGAGTACGTTCTATGTAGGCGCAAAAACTTATAAGTTGTTATGGGTTTCTGGTAGGCGTTAGTAAGTTAGCCTGGAAATGGTAGATGATATTGGATGGGGGTGGGCTTACATCGGGTGGTGGGGGGGGGGGGGAGTTGGCGCTTCTATGGCCTATAACCTTTAAACGAGAGTTCATGAGCGGGGGGCGAGATGGGACTCACAACATGCTTGACAAATCCAGTCTCTTTCTTTTAAGATATGTTGGAGGCCATGAAGAGTATAGTTGTAATGGCCAACGTGCTGGAGACAGAGGAACGTAATATGTTGTCCGTGGCCTACAAAAATGTCATCGGGGCCAGAAGGGCTGCGTGGAGAATATTCTCTGGCTTGGAACAGAAGCACGAGGACAACGCCAAGAACAGACAGCTAGTGATTGACTACAGAGAGAAGATCGAGAAGGAAATACGAGACATATCAGCTGGGATACTGGAACTTTTAGATAAACATTTGATACCGCATGCTGAAGCGGACGAATCCAGAGTGTTTTTCTACAAGATGTAAGTTTTACTAGGCAACAGAGAAAAAACGTAAATTATTTAAATCTGATTCCTAGTCGCTTCAATCAATCAATTAATCAATCAATCAATCAATCAATCAATCAATCAATCAATCAATCAATCCGTCAGTCAGTCAGTCAGTCAATCAATCAATCAATCAATCAATCAATTAATCAATCAATTAATCTTTATTTGCCCCAATAGAAGAACCAAGGATTACCTTCGGCTCTGACCACATGAGTAGACTAAGTAGGCTTCACCTTTCATCGTGATTCGTTCTTTAATTCTTAGGAAGGGTGATTACTACCGATACCTAACCGAGATTCTACAAGAGGACGAGCGCAAGGATCCTTCGTCGAAAGCATTAGAAGCCTACCAAGCGGCAAAGGACGCCGCTTCAAATCTACAAACCACGCACCCCATCCGACTGGGCTTGGCGCTAAACTTCTCCGTGTTCTACTACGAGATTCTAGATTCCCCGGATTCCGCCTGTAAATTGGCCAAGGCAGCCTTTGATGACGCCGTTAGTGAACTGGATCCGACTGGGAATGAGAGCCAGTACAAGGAGAGCACGTTGATAATGCAGCTTCTAAGAGATAATTTGACGCTTTGGACTTCAGAAATGCAGGAAGGTGAGAAATATTTAACCTTTATGTAGGGCAGGGTTTGTCTTCGTTGCTCAAGCTGTTACGTTCTCGTTCCAAGAGGCCGCGATCCTTTTGGTCAGCAATCAGCACCAAGAATCGCGATGTTGCGGCAACCTCCATGGGTGACATGAACGCGTGACGAGCCCAACGACGTCTGCGTGGGAGGCTAGGACGAGGTTAGATGTCGCGACTCTTGGTGCTGACCAAAAGTATCGCGGCTTCTGGGGACGAAAATGAGGCTGTTATAGAGTTCACATTTCCCTTTTCCCCTGATGCAAGTTACCATGACAACTTTGTCCCTTATGGGAGTACTCGGGACTCCTGATTGGACAATTTTACATCTTCCTCCCCTCCCTCCAAAAGAGGTCCGTTTAGATAATTGACGGCAGCGAAAAACGTAAACCCTTGATTGTGTTTTGAATTTCAGAGTTTGCATGCTTTTGAAAACCGCAATAACGAGAAAAATCCCATGTCTTTTTGTCCGTATTTATGGTCGTTTTATATCTGAGTTTGCTTATAAATGTAATCGATAGAATCATTTTGCACAAAGTCACAGTAATAATCTCACGACCTAAAACAATACCTTGCAAAAAATCTCCAAATCGTGAACTAACCTCAAAAAGTTTTCGCATCACTCCCCTGACTCCAGTCACTTTAAATTTGAGTATCACTCCCCTACCCGCCCACAGTTTATAATAGGGACGGACCATTAGAAAAGTGATGGGGGGGGGGGTGGGGAAAAAACCAAAAAAAAATTCATGCAAGGCAAAATGTCCGAAAAAAAAAATTCATGCAAGGAAAAACCCAAAGAAAAAAAAATCATGCACAAGATGGGCCTTATTTTGACATTAAACCAGAATTGTAATTCTTCTCGAAAAGTGTTTCAAAATGCACCAAATGGCATCAGAGCGTGTTCAGATTTTCAAAATTTTCCCGGGAGAGGATGCCCCCGGACTCCCCTACGGAAATGGGCCTCCCGCCCATCTTAACACGGCAGGGCTAATTTGCGGAGCGCAGAAGGCCGAACGCGAAACAAAATCACCGAAGCAAGCAAAACTCAACCGGAGTGCTTGCACTTAGGTTAGCCTAAAAAGCGTTCCGGTTAGTTTGGATATCGCTCAGGTTGGCCTAAAAAAAGGCCCAGGTTAGCGTGTTTATGGTTAGCTCTCGATAATGGTAATGGTTTTGCTTGTTTCGGCGATTTTGTCTTGCGTTCGGCGTTAAGCGTTTTATTTCGCCTGCTGATTTTAATACCTTATTGTGACTTAATATTTCGAGAAAATTGTCAAAATACTGAACTGCATAAACAAACAGTTAGTCTCAGAATTGGCACAACTGATTTTGCTTGACGAGCTTTGGCCTCAAAAAAATTATGCCCAGGAGGTTGCCAGGAAATGCGACATGAAACAGGACCGCAGATCTGTTCCTTTTGTCACGCAGTCTCTGCATTCGCGGTTTTGAAAAAGGTCTCATGTGGTCGTATAAATGTATCCAGTGACATATTCATCTGTTTCTCTTTTTCGTTCTCTCTAGGGAAGCCGTGAATATTATAAACTGCTAGAAAGAGTCTGGAAAATATTTTTGATCAAGTTCGAAAAGGTGTTACTGCAGACACGTCAGTAGATGGTGCTTATTTTGCGAAATACGTTCTTTTATTACAGTAATAATAAGCCATGGGTAGATTCAATCTACCCTTAGCCTAATTTGCTTTTTTTTTTCGATGGCAAAGTTCGTCAGTTTCCATAGCAATAGTTTCCAATGACACTGAACAGAACCATATTCTGGGTTTTCATGTTACGTCATAAAATTCTGAAATCAAAATTCAAAAGGCCTGCTAAACGTTTGATATCACTAGGTGTAAGATAAACTAAAAATATATCTTTTCGCAAATTTCCAGCTTGGTTGTGCCCTTCGTTTTAAAAACAGAGCATTTTGAATATTCGAGTTCTCCGCCGTATGTGATATCAAGCTGAGTGCCGTGACAAAGTTGTTTTGATTCAAAAAGGCCTTTCCTTTCCATTTTTGCAGATCGAACATTCCCAGTGTACTAAGTGCTGTTTATGTGAAAGTGTAATAGATCATGAGCCAAAAGTAGTCGCTATTAATAGGAAAATTAAGTTCCAGATGTTTCTCTGACATTACGGCGGCCATGTTTGTGCCCCTCGGAAGGACACAAATATGGCGTCTCCATACTGAGCTTTATAAATTTGCGTGGAAAGGTTCGGCAAATAACTCGCAAACGGTGCAACGCACAGACCTGAGATTTGGACAAATCGTTTATCTATTTATCTTCTATAATATCTGAAATTCATAGCTTCTGTCGTTGAATGGTTTCGATTTTATTTTTTTATTGCGTGACAGTGAAAACCACCAATAACAAAACGAAACTGAAAACAGTTCGACATTTTCCTTTCCAACAAAGCAGAGCTAGTTTGACGACTGCACCAAGTACTGCAGAAAGATGATATTGATTCAGAAGAAGAGAGCTCGAACGCCGAAACTTAAGTATTAAATTTCGCAAAAACCTTTTTTTGCGGGTCGCGATTTTTGAAAATCGCGAAAATTAAGTCCCGCGAAAATAAGTAACAATAAGGTACATCACAATCAGTGCTAACTTTTGGGCCCCCTCACCTCAAAATTCATTCCTACGGGCCTCAAAAGGTATATTAATTACACAATTTTTCACTATACACCTGTAAACTGCCAGTTACTTTTTGAATTTGTCATAAAATAAATGGAAAGTGACGTTAAAGTACAAGCTATGTATTTAATAAATCAAAGAAGCGCTGTTTTTAATAAATTCAATAGCAAATTGTGCATGAAGCAGATTTTATCAAAAAAAAAAAAATTCGTGCACAGCGCTGCAGTCAAAAAAAAAATTCTTGCACAGGCAATAGGCCAAAAAAAAAATTCTTGCAAGCCAAAAATTCCCCACCCCCCCCCCCCCCCCATCACTTTTCTAATGGTCCGTCCCTTAACACATGTTTTCTCTTTCAGGTGGCGAGGACGACTGAGTGGGTTATCATTATCCTGCAAATCACCAAAGTCCGGTTTTTTAGAAAATAATAAAGAAATGATACTAGTGATATATAATAGTAGCATAAGATAAGAGACAGTCCAAAATTTTAAAAGAATCGAGGTTCATGTTCCATGCAGATAGTTCAGTTCTGACTTAGCCTCCCACGCAGGCGTTTTAGGGGACCTCCCCTAAAAACGACTGCGTGGCAGGCTAATTCGGACCCTCTCTATGCTACGTCGCGGGGATTTTGCGGACTTTTCGTCTAAACTATTCTGAAATTAGTGGTAGGCAACTTAATCCATGAAACACATTATCTTTGAATATCTAAAGGAAGATATAGCCTTAATTTGCCGAAAGAATTAAACTACGGCGATAAATATCAATTTTTAGAAAACCCGCGCAAACATCTTGAGAAGTTTAGCGTTAATTTTTCAACTTGAAATCCATTTCTATCCTGGCCAACCGCAGTAAAATAAAGCATTATTAATTTTTTAGGTTTCCTACGACACAAATAGATATTTAATAAGTGCTACTGAAACGAAATTTTTCGTATATGAGATTTTCGCATAATTATAAAGTTTCAACCTTGCTTAAGTCCCTTTAAAACCTCTTTTCTCGACTCTTTTCCGAAGCGTTGCGTGGAGAGGAGATGGCCAGAACTGGACTGTTAATTAAGATAGTTGGAAACAAGCGACGACGTGCGAATTAAGTCGAAATTTTTAGTAACCCAACATGCCCATGAGCATCCTCCGGCCAAGTTATTTCAAATTGCAAAGCTGATATCAAACGGACGCGATTCAACCTCGCCCCATGGCCTCCTTCTTCAAACGTGGGAATTTCCACATTTCAACAGAAAAGCTTCGCTTTCTAAGACGATGTTGAACGCAACTCACGATAAAATACTGGAGAAAATTTAGCACTCAGTAAAAGTTCTTTTTTACCTCCTTGCTTCTTTCATCCTGGAGTACCCTGCAGCTGTTAAGTTGCATCGTTTCATAAATCCTTTTCTGGGTATAGAAAGATTGAGTGACTAAACAAACATTCCTCGCAGAAGCCAAGCCACATTAGAAGTCGAGAGAGTTGCTGCGAGATTTTTGATAGATTTTAAGACTGCGGAAATTAGTTATTGTCTTTTGAACTTGGTGCCGCATTATTTTTCTAATAAAAGTTACGCATTCAACACTCATACTCATGAACCTTTGACTGACTTCCAACACCCCTACCCCCATCCCAAGAGGTCGAAGAGATTATTTGCCACTTTCATATCCCACAATACACCTTGTTTGCCCCCCCCCCCCCCAAAAAAAATGTTGCATAAGCATTTTTTGAAATTTCTCTTGGGACATACAGTCGTCCCAAGAGAAATTTAAAACAATATTTATGCAAGGTGTATTATGGGAGATGTAGAAATGGTGAATTCTCTCAATACTAAATAAATTAAAACATATTTTCCTAGCGGACTGTTAACCATTTGCTTTCTGGACCATCAGCCAATGTGGAGATGCTTGATAAATCCTGTCGAACAAGTGGGGTTGCAAAGGGTAGCCTAAATTTCAGCCGTCGTTTATGAAATCATGCTCATGGGCTCCATTTCCAGCCGTTTAGTCCAGCTAGCCTCCTCTCTTGGTGGGACAAGGAACGCGGGCTCTCCACACGATTGGATTGTGTTCCATCCAGGCTTCACTTAAAAAAATAAAGAGCTTAATATATCAGGGCTCCAAGGAGACATTTTGTCCGTTTTGACCAAGGTCTCCAGAAAAAGAGGTAGTTCTCCGTGCTCCAAAATAACGCCCCTCTCTTTCCTGCTCAACTCACCAGTAGCTTCGAGTTTAAGGTCAAGAATTTGTGCTCAGGCACTTGCGCCGTACCAAATTCTGGTGTGTATACTTGGGAGAAAAAAGGTGTGTTCACACACTAATGCTTATTGAGAATCGCTCTCAGGTACCAAGTCCGAACATGACCTTATTAGCACACTGAAGAGGGTCTGGTCGCAAATCCCGTGTCCCAGACACAATGAGCTGTTGGAGTTCTCTTTGAGTTCAGCGCATTATGTTGTGGTGTAAATTTATCTCTGGTTTAAAATTTTTCAAACCAGTTTGATTTTTATTTCCCTTTGTTTCAGATTTGAGTTTGAGACAATGAAAAGTACAAATCAAACTGGTTTGAAAATTTTTAATCCAAACATAAATTTGAACCACATGCAAAATATACATTGCAATTTCTTGACAAGAAATGAATGTCTAGACAATCACTCTTGGGTATTTTGATATTAGTAATACACAATTATAATGTTGTGTAACAACTTGAAACTGAACACCCAAAGGCAAGGGAGTATCAGCTCCTCTCCTCTCAGATGTGATTCCCCTCTCTCATTGTTTAGCCAGCTTCATCAACAAAATATTAGGGAGCTTAATAGTCCATGAGCCAGTAGGGTGGTCGGTATCATCTGGGGGGATTAATCTAAATGGTAATGTTTAGAAAGGTGGAGTAGTAACTAGTCAGAAAATACCTGATAGCAATTGATCGGTGGTAGTTTGTGGACTTGGGCGCCTTTGAAAGTTTTCTATTAGCATGGAAACGAGGCTAAGGAAGAATTGTTGTAATAGCGCCCAGTTAACAACACGAAAATTCCTAAAAGCTTCACATCATCGTATATCCTATTCTAGAAGCTTAATTTTACCTTATTTGCTTCTTTCAAAAGTCACGTGCTATGTCACATGCGCATTAAAAGGTAAGGATAAAATTGAGGACGGCGGTATAGGGCCCAGTTCTCGGCCGGGTCCAGTCCTCGGCCACTTTATGTTCAAAAAAGTATTTTTACCCAAAGATAGACCTGTTCCTGTACTTTCGTTATCTTCAGTCTTGCCCTCGCACTAACTGTAGGACGTTAACGCGTTGGGCTGAGGCGAAGCAAGGTGAATTTGTTTTTCCGAAAACTTGTTTCAACTCCTTTAACCTTTTCATTGGACTCAGGCGCGTAACGCATGTTACAAACTTTCTTTTCTAAAATAAGCCCCTTAAACACAATTTGTGATCGTTATAACAAAAATAAGTTTTAAAAGTAATTTAATATACTGAAAAGGTATTTAAATCTTCTTTAAAATATAGATTTGCGCACACTCTTTTTGTGGAAGAGAACTGGGTCCACTGGCCAAAAACGGGGATCGCAAACGAAGCTACCATCTTCGCTCTTAGCTACCAGCTTCGCTATTGCTCGGATAGAAAAAAAGTGTTGTTTACACATATGAACTGAATACTGAAGCTAGTTGTGGGCGCAGTTTCAAGTTCATACGGTTCTTCTGAGGTACCTGCTATTTATATTCCGCATAACTATCCAATTACTCCAATCGCTTCCGCAAAGCCGTCGACTTCGTCCTTTACATTAAATGGCTGGTTTTCATAGTTGGGCAGTCTACTCATTTCTTTGCATCTCATGCCGTTAGCTAAGCGAACGCATAGAGCAGATCATTAATTTTCTACTGTCGACACATGACAGAGGTCCAACGGGCCTCCATATTGTAGTCCGATGGTCGGATCTCCCTTTTTAGAACACAGTAGTTGCTATTTCAGATTACTGACTGTTGTTGTGGTGATTTTAAGAGCCCAGAAATAGCGTGTCAAAGCCTTTAACCCTTTCATGAACTCTAGTGAGAGTTCCCACTTCCTACATAGCCTGGTGAAGGTTTCACCACACTCTTCTTCACTTGTCGCTGAACCTTTACTATCCTGGGGAAGGCGCAAACAATTTATGCGCGCATTTTAACACAGCCTTGCAGGCGTCCCAGCTAAAAACGTTAGCAAGCCTGACTGTTGAGTCCAACGACCCTTCTGTGGTTTCTGGTACGTTCCACATTTAACGAACAACGATGTCGCAATATAGTCGACAATATCAACTGAGATATAGTGAGGACATCCCTGTCTTCAGATCGTGAAGGTGCTATGCCCGTATTTGCCTATTTGAAATGCATGCAGAAATAAAGGACTATCTGCCACTTTCTTACATTGAAGTCAATTACCTCGTTACTGGCTCTTTGTCGTCTAGCTTCTGCCTTTCCATCTTCCTTTCACCCGGACAATAAAACTGATGACACGTTCTGTATTGCTGTCGTTTGTTAGGAAACTTTGTTCATGTCTGACTAACGGTCTGAGTTTTGGTGATGCCACGCAGCTGATGCCGTTTAGCTCTGCTTGTAGATGTCTCTTCTCATTCTTTATTGTCATCCTTTAATAATATAATAATTAGTATTTATATAGCGTTTATACATTGCTGTTCTAAGCGCTTTACAATAATAAAAATCCATTCCTTGGTACGTGTCAAATACTATATATGTATCTTGCCCTGTGCGTCTTCCCTCGGCATTTTATTTACGACTTAAACACCTCCAAAAGACACGAGCTCACTCCGTCAATTCCGAAGCAGAGCTACTGGGAACTCGTTCAGCTGCCATTTGCACATTTATTCCCTAGCAAAGTTGCAAAAGTAGCCATGTTAGTCTTGCGAAGGAAACCAAAAGGGATAAACAAGGTATAACGACAGCGGCTCCCAGTGGAAACAAGAAAATATTCCCCATCTAAGATTCTATCCTTGTGCCATTGGTTCCTTAGATAATTCAACCAAGAAGAGACCAATTAGGCTTGAGTATAACTGTTGTTTCACAAGAAGCGACCTGTTTCTTCTGAATCAGTCAAGTGAAGTGTCTAATTGGTTTTCAAGAGATCATGGAATTTCTTAACTTGTGGGACTTTACTTCTCCACGCCTTCCTCTTTGAATGCGTTGTAGTATTTCTCACCAGTATCATATGCTCTTATCAGGCTTTTGTTCGAAGTTCTTTGAGATCCTAACGAGATCTTGGTTTTCAGAGAAGGAATGAAACAGATTTTTGGTCAGCTCAACTACCATCGCAGAAATGGTTATTGACAATTTTGATACAAGATCGCTGGAGGTCTGTTTGTTATAATTCGTGTTCTGCTTGACTGTACCCCGTCTCTCACCTACGCATAGTAAAGAGCAAGGTTCTTACCGTTGTTATTCTTGCTGTGCACGCCTGGAATCATCGATCGTATGACACGAAGTGATAGTTCTATGTTGCCCTCTTAAAACTCAAGTAAAAGAGCGAGGGTCACGCCCTTAGCTATATCCACACTTTCACACCCAACAGATGGCAATCTCCACCATAACGCCACAGCTTTTCAGTGAGCTCTATCATGTCTTCATGACCTCTCTCATAATACAGGTAGAACCACATACCATGTCACTGCAAGGCTTTGGGCATTTTATGGTATTTATATGGTCTATAAGCATGAAAACCATGGAAAAATGTGGCGGATTTGCTTTATACAACTACGCTGAAAATGTACCAGCGAATGAGAAGGAAAATCAACTCGAAGTCCCACGCGCGTGAGCTCCTCAGACTGATCGGAAGTGTTCCAGTTTACATTTCTACTCTAAACTTGCATTGGTTACAAATTAGAATTAACACTCGAATTAGCAATAAGACTAATTAGTAGTAATTCTTACGTCTAACGCTAGGTAATAACTACAAACATCCACGAACAGAAGTCACTTCATTAAAAAAACGGCTTCATTTATATATGGTGGGAATAATTGGAAGGGAAGCTCGAAATACACACGAGCCCACTGCATCAACCAGTGCAAGGATATCAAGAATATCAATATTGATAAATAATAAAAAAATATCAACACAAAGAAAACGTAATTATGTGTATGATATACAATGCAGACGCTATTTTGGTGTACATCCCAAACGAAACGCAAACGCGAGGCGGTCACGTGACTTGCCACGTGATTTATATTACACGTTTTGGAACAACCAATTGACCTGAGAGCCATGCACTAAATAACCTATGTTTCTGCGCAATTTAATTTGAACAGTTTGGTCTCCAATAGAGTAAGCCAATTTTAATAAGATCATATCGACGAGGGGGGGGGGGGGGGGGGGGAGAAAAACCTTCACAATTCACAGAAACTACCTCAGATCGGTTGCTATCAGGCATTTTCTAACTCTATATTAATAGTACTTCTAAAAAAACACAAAGAACTTAAATCCCCCCGGATGATACCGATCACCCAATTTTTGGGGTCTGGCTCATGGACTATAAGCAAACTACGACGGCAACGGCAACGAGAACGTCACCAAACAAAAGGTTTAATGAGCAGAACAATAGCTCTGCACGTGCATTTGAAGTCTTGGTACATTTCCTAGCCGTTCTCTGCAAAACAACAACGTGAAATGACCCAATTCTGCGTATTCTGGACAACGTGAACCACGACGGCTAATTTTTGATTTTTCTATTCGGAGTTCAATGCTCTCTTTACATATTCAGCTCGAGCCAGTTCTTAAACTAATAGATACATTGAATACATCTGGATAATCGCGAGATTCTCGAGTGAAATATAAATTCATTTTTCAGCAGGCGTTGTCCTCGGCGTCGCCGTCGTCATTGCTTAAGCTCCCTATTATTTAGCAGCATGCTACTGCCTATTATATTTTCGTGGATTTTTGTGCCTCTGCTTCCAGTCCCGAAAATAATGCACCGCAAGAGAAAAAAATTATGCAAATGTATTACTTTCTCTCTTACCACAACACAAATTTTAATTTGCAGGATAATGACAATAGTGTGATTAATCACGCGAGCCAGTATAGAATTGCTTTTCTTTTTAAGTGAAACATGGAATATTGTTGACAATTTACCATGAATTTAAGCCATTTCTACAATTCTTAAACCTGTGAAAAGAGGGCATCATTTTTTTTTGCGGTACCTGGTGATAAAGTCTGTATACGAGCCTAGTGGCCCATCAGGCCGGAGCTTATCCCGGTTTCCGTAGCATGAAGCGACTAGGAGTATTTCTACTCCCCCCTAGATGGGATGCTAGTCCATCTCAGGGTTACCCCCAGCAGTAAATTCGCCGTTACCCAATTATACACCTGGGTGGTGAGAGGCACTATGGGAATAAAGTGTCTTGCCCGAGAACACTATGCAGTGCCCCGGCCAGGGCTCGAACCTGGACCTTTTACATGGAACATTATATTTTAGACATTTTGCATAAATGGCGTCAGCAATTTGAATAACAATACTTATACATCCTAAGCCTCACATACACGTAAAAAATCCTTCGTCAAAAAACATCCACACAAGGCTAAGGAGGTACAAAGTATTGGATTCAAATTTTGGCACCATTTATGCAAAGTGTCTATCCATCTCATGGTGATAACATAGTCATTCCATGAGGTATAGCAGTCAACCTCAAACTCACTCAATCACTCACTCCATTCCTGTTAAACAATTAATTTATCCACTATTATAATAAATCAAATATTTTGCACACGTGCGATTGGTCTAAACACATCACATGATGCAGCCAAAACTGGGGAATATCAGATATTCCCCAAGTGATATTTCCCAGTTTTGGAATTCTGCGATTTCCGTTTGCACGTTTAGCTTTTATCCCGAGTAAATTGTTAAAATGAATAAAACTAAACACTTTGAGCAGACTAATAACATTTTGAGCGCTGACAGATTTTCTTTGACATTTAAAAGCTTTAAGAAAAGGTCTCCCAAAATGCGACCTTGTAAAAAAAATATTTGAAGGATAATAAACACAATAGCCTCCATTTGGCTTCAAAAATATGCACAGATATTTGTCCCCAGACATTATCTGTTCCTTGAAGCTCACGGTTTGCTTCTCGGAACAAATAATGAAACTGTTCGCTTCTCGGAACAAATAATGGCCGGGGACAAATATCCGTGCATATTTTCGCGCCAAATGGAGGCTATTGTTTATATAATGGCTTCATCCAATTCAACCATGAGCTGCTTGATTCACTATTATTTAACCCAAGAGTGACCAACATCAAATTTCTCCTCACAAAATAAATACTTCATTAAGAGAAATGGTTATCAGAATTAATAAAATAATCACTAAAGGAAAATTGCTTTGATCTTTTAACAAATTCTCCCACGTTAAAACAATAAGAAATGAATTGAGATCAGTCAGGAGAATTGGTATGTTGATATTGGGGCTTAAAGGGTTAAGAGATAGACATCAAGTTATAAAAGTGTCTTTAAGCGCCCTTTCTTACAGGATGTTTTCTAAAGCACAAGCAGTTTTTTCAGTCCAGCGTAACATTTTCTTTATTAATACTGTTATATTATTAATCGGCGACTGATACATTCGTATTTCATATATATTTTCAGAAACAACGTCAATGGGAGGGCCTAGGTATTAAATCATACAGTATTAACGATAATTATAATCTGCAACAGAACTTATTAAAAAATACTACATAGCAGTATTGTCCAACGAGAAGGAAGTACTGTAGATAGTACTGTAGCGGCATTATTTTCAATCAACATAACAATCTTTTCTATATTTGGCATAGTATACCTCCACAAAACAGGCTATTTTAAAACAACATAGTCTCAACTGACAAATTACAAGTCTAAGCCTCATCTTGCTCAACATCTTGAACATCTATATCTTGCTTGGCATCATCTGAAAGATATCAACAGCAGACACTTTATAAAGAACAAAATAACAAAACAAAGACTTTGTGCATCCAAGAAATTCAAAGGATGCAGATTTTGGGAGGAATGAATGCAAAGGGTTGTTTTTGTTCTTGTGAGATGGGTATACCACAATAATATCAATAATATGAAATTCACAGTGATCACTGCAACTTTCCGGGTCTGTAAAGCTAAATAAAGTCTGTGTTCGAGCCTAGTGGCCCATCTGGTTGGAGCTTATTCCAGTTTCCAAAGCATTTATTGACTAGGCATATATCTACTTCTCCCTGAATGGGATGCTAGCCGAGCACAGGGTTACCTCCAACGTTAAATCTGCCAGTACCCATTTACATAGCTGGGTAGGGAGAGGCACTATGCTTGATCTGCAGTACAGTGCACACCCCCCCTGGTGGGCACTCCCATATTATGAGCAATAGAGGTATGTGCCACTGTGACGGGTATGGTTTTCAGAAAGCAGTTTAGTCTGGGATAGGGTACATAGAAATCAGAGAGTTTTGGTCTACAATAGGGTATCATTGACTGGGAAACTGATCATTGGTATAAGGAATTAAGTCCAAAACTCGGAAGAGAACTTTAATAAATAAAAATCATCATGGCAATGTTGTTGATAGATGCTATTCCATGAAAACCACTTGTAGTGATACAGTTCTAAAAAGAGCAAGTCTGGGATAGGGTAGGGATTTTCGGTGTCTAGTCTAGTATAGGGTTGCAAAATCAGCTGAACATGGTCTGGTATAGGGTATAGGTAACAGAGTTCAACCCCAACCCCAACCCCAACCCCAACCCCACCCCCCATGGCCCGCATGCACAGTTAAACATGGTTAGACATTGTCCTGGCTGAAACTTCTTTTCATATTCTTTTCCCTTCTTTTCCTAGCAAAATAGAGCAAATATTTTGGGGGAGTACAGGGTTACAAGGATGGAAGAAGACTACATTTCACTAAAATTGATTTTGATACAGGATCAAGTGAGAATCAAATTTGCCATTCTGGTGAAATTTCAAATCTTGTAACCTTATTATTTTTTATTTTTACTTGATATTTTTTTGCTTTCACCACTTTTGGTGTTTTCTTTTCTATTGTAAAATAATAAAGCAAGTTTACAGCAAGCTACAGGCCATATGAAATACCAGCCAAGACAATGCCCTTTTAACAAGACACAGAAGAATCCAGATTTCTTGAACTTCCAAGGGAAACCAAATTTGTTCGAGAAATTGGGAGATCCAGAAGTATTCAACTGAATGAAGCAAATTCAAGGCAAACGACACTGTCACGTTTGACAAATTGTTTGAAAAATCTGGACTTTATGAAATTAATATGCATGACAGTCAGGAGGGAGAATGTGCAGTTCCAGAAAATATCCATACCCACCCCATGGAAGGTCAATGGAAATTCCAAGGGGGTGGAGGGTCTCAAAAGCCAAATTTTTAGAAGGAACATATGGGGCTTTACTGGAAATTCCAGAGGGGTGGGGAGATTCAAACCAAAAAGCCTTCCGTGGGAGGGGTATGGATATTTTCTGGAACAACACAATTCATACTTTAAAGTTAGAGCTGAAAGTTTAATAATTATTTACCTTCTCCTTGCATGTCTGAAGTCCATAGTGTCAAGTTGTCTCTGAGGAGTTGCATGATTAGGGTGCTGTCTTTGTATTGGCCTTCTTCGAGGCTCTCAATTTGGGCAATGGCATCGTCAAAAGCTGATTTAGCCAACCGACATGCTCGTTCTGGTGAATTGAGGATCTCGTAATAAAAAACAGAAAAGTTGAGGGCCAAACCCAGCCGGATGGCATTGGTGGGTTCTAGCTCCTGACCAGCTAAATCGGAGGCTTCTTTGTATGCCTTCAATGATTGCTCTGCGGCGGTCTTTCTATCAGAATCTTTGCTAAATTCAGCCTCATATCTGAAGTAATCACCTTTCCTGCAAAATAAAAAAAATTCGCAAGCTATACAGTAGTTCTCCAAATGTTTGGTGGTTGTTTAGCTTCAATCAAACCTACTCCAAAAAGAACTCCTGGGCTTATTTTTATTGCTCAACATTCTTTTCACATTGGAGTGTGGGGGGCTTATTTTTTGGGGGGCTTATTTTCTTTTCTAAAATCTCCAGATTTCTATTTGGATGGGATAGTGACTGTAACCCCAGCTCCCTAAATTAGATTTTTAACCTACGAGCAGTTCAGAAACATGTTGAGAATGTTCCTTGATTATATCTCTGTATGGTGGCAGGAGACTGTACAATGCTAGAGTGAGAAGAGCGTGTACTAACACCCAAAAGAAGACCATCAAGACGAGCGAAACAAAACGACCGAGACAACCAAAACGAAACAAACTCACCAAAGCAAGGAAAACCATTTGCATTATTAAAACTGTAAACCAGCTAACCTGGGCGTTTTTCAGGCTAGCCCAAGCGATATTCAGGACAACTGGAGTGGTATTTAGGCTAACCTGAGTGCAAGGTACACCCAATTTTAGCCTGAATGGCACTCGGGTTAGCCTGTTTATGGTTAGCTCTCAATAATGGTAATGGGTTTTTGCTTGTATCGGTTATTTTGTTTCGTTTCAGGTGTGAGAAGGGCTAGGAGTAAGGAACTTTTGCACTTGACAATCAGCAATATTAGAATTATTGCTTCATGGATGAACTGTGAGATCAACTCAAAGGAAAGTCTTTGTCAGGAGTAAAATATGGAAAAGGAAAGAGACAAGCAAGGCTTTGGGCACAATGTGTGGTTCCAGAAACTATCCATACTCCCCACGGAAGGGATTTGCCCTATGACCCCCCACCCCTAAGGAAATTCCAATAGGCCATTTCCGAGTTACTCTTTGCCTCTGTTTCAAAACGAGTCTATGTGCGAAACCATTCAAATGATAATGAGTTTTATTTGCATGAAAATGGACCTGTAGTGGAAACTCATTTTCATTTGAATGGTTTCGCACGTAGACTCGATGTGACACAGAGGCAAAGGGTAACTCGGAAATGGCCTATTTAGCTTCATGCTTTATTTTTGGCTCTTCGAGACCCCACCTCCTCCCTGGAATTTCCAATCCCTTCTGTGGGAGGGGTATGGATATCTTCTGAAACCACGCAATGGACTTTTGATAAAAATGTCTAAGAACACTATGATTCTCACAGTTGAATATTCTCAAATTTTTCTGGTTAAATCAGTCCCCAGACCCCAAGTGATGGGTGAAAGCGTACTCTAGGCACAAAACCATCTACTTTTAGAAAAACAGCACTGGTACATTTGACACGGATCTGGGCTGTTCCACTACAAGGCCAAAGGTAATAAACTAGAAATCTAGCTAAAGCAGTGGTAGCTACAATACTGGGTGAAATCAACATGGATTTGTATGTCCAGAGACAAAATTGTTGCTATCTGAAATCTAAACATACATATGTAACTGTTGTAAATCAACACAAAAGGTTCATAAATTTTATTGCTAAAAAGGTACATACATATAGCACTGAACATACATATTGCAGCAACCATACTTCACTTTTATATCAGAAACAAGGAAAAAGATCAGACTATGCCCTGCATACAAGGAGCACCAAGTAACTAATTAAACCAATGCTGTATGTTCAGCTTTCAAACCTAAAAATGTAGTCAATCTATTGTAGCTAGAAATTAAGAAAGATTATTAATTTACAAGTTATTTCGGCCTACTCATTGAGAATTTTTTCTGAGAAAAGGTCTTGCATTTTGTTACAGCTAAGGCGTCAGCCAATGCTATTCCATCATGTTACAGGTAGTTACATTCTGTTGTGATACACACGATATGAAATATGACTGACACTGTAAATATTGACAAGCATGCTCTAAAAGTTAACCATTATTTGTGCACGAACCACTGTTCTTTGTTCAATCTACAGCAAAAGAATATCAGTGGGTATTAATGTTCCATACAGTCGTTTTAATTCTATCTTCAAGATCTTTAAGAGTCCTTATCTTCCACATCTTGCAATTCAACGTCTGCAAAATAATTAAAAGAAAACAACAACTTTAATTAAAAAAAAGTGTCTAAACCAATTAGCAATGTGTAGCAGCCTTCTAAAGGCCCAGTTTCACCCAACATACTTTGTGACAATTTGTTTCTAGTTTATGAAAAAAAACTCATTGGTTGACATACCATGAATAAATTGAATATTTAAGCCGTTCTTTATCACTGGATAACATTTTACAGCTCTTACAAGGACAGTAATTATTACGCATTTCAATACAACTTAAAATTCCCAGGTATATCTCATAGATAAAGAACAGCCCAAAAATTTACCATTTAGACACATTCTTATAAGAACCAATTCAGCTTCACATTTTTATTTCGTGGGCAAGAAATAATTATAGAATTAAAATTGTAGATTCTTACGCAAGGGATTTTACTGTACGCTCCAGGTACATTTCATGCAATACTTAACAGTACATAGGAGACTTATGCACGTCTCCTTTATGTGATGGTACTACCTGATTTCTCTTTTACTTTATCAAACTGAGCAAAACATGGTACAGATTAAACAAACTTAACTCTGCTGCAAAAAAACTCAGAGCATTCTTGCCTACATGTAATGATTATACAACAATTCTCACATCACGTTTCAAAACATTAAAATGGTTTGATATTTCATTACTTTGCTATGCAAAGCAAAACTTCCAAATGCTAATTCTCCCTACTAAAAGCCACTTTTTATGTTAGTTTAAGAAGTAGACACCACATCAAGCTAACGAAATTCACATTTCATTCTCATACATGTATATTTTCCATTATCAGAAGGTAACATCAAACAAACAAGTTGCCTAACTGAAAGGTAATCACTAACATGAACATACCTTCGGACTCTGATGTCCATAACGTCAAGTTGTCCCTGAGCAGCTGCATAATTAACGTGCTATCCTTGTAATCTGCGTTTTCTACTTTGTCTAGCTCCTTCATGGCTTCATCAAAGGCCTCCTTAGCCAACTCACAGGCTTTCGCTGAATCGTCCTTGATCTCGTAGTAGAAAACAGAAAAGTTAAGGGCCAGGCCCAGCCTAATCGGATGCGTTGGTGGCAAGTGTGTGGCCTCTTCTTGAGCTGCTTTGTAAGCTTTGAGAGATTCTTCAGCTTGATCAGAATTTGCACCTTGAGACTTTTTATCCTCAGGAAGAAACTCAGCCTGATAGCGCCAGTAGTCCCCCTTCCTTCAAATAAGAAGTTACAGAAGGGAGGTTAGGACAGGGCAGGGATTTCCATAAACTCAGTGTTTTCTCCAAGCAGTGCTAAGACCCAGCTTCAGTGCTCCAAGCTCAAGTTTTTCAGAAGTCACCTTTTGGCAACTTCCTTTAGTCAAATGCTTGCCTCGGGAAAAAAATTTGGTCACAAAAGGCAAAGTGTTTTAAAGCAGGACACCTCATATCACTTTGCATGAAGCAAAACCACTGACTAAAATGAGCCCAATTGAAACTGTTTGCATTTTTTGTGTCCAAGAGTTTTTTGTTGAACTGTTCTAATCATTATGAATTAAAGCAAATGGCAGATTAAAGAAACAGGTTAGGAAGCTTAACATTCAAAAAGTACAGCACAATAACATAATTAAATAGAAAGGCAAATGTGGTTTTCAAAAATATGTTGACAGCTCCATGATTAGACATCAAACAGCACAGCAAATAGCTCAGTCTTAGTCATGATTTACACAATGTACTTAATACAAATGGCAAGCAATTAGATGGACAGTTAAAAAAGTTATGACGAAAAATTTGTTTGCCTTGGTGACTATATTGCAACAAAAAAATTGTTGATACCTAGCCAGCCCTTTACATTGCACTGGTCACCAAATTGGCAACATGTTTGGAAAATTTAGTCACCAAATTTTGTTTTCACTTGCCCTGGAAACCAAAATGTATGCAGCTTGGAGCGCTGAGTTTGTACAAGAATAAAATGTTTGATTTTGTAGTGAGAAAAATGACTGGATTCACAATACAGTCTCACCTTAAGTTATTTATTCAACTTAACTATATGCAGTTTTAAATGCCAGATGTGAAGAGGGTGGGGTTTCCGAGTCTGGTATTACGTATGTATTTTATGATATCACCACATGGCTCAGGTGACACAACCCAAAAGGAAATAACATGCAAGATAACATTGTAGGGTTGGACGGGTTGACAGAAACATGTCCAGGCTCATAAGCCTCGGTACTTGGAACTTAATTTTAATGTGCAAAATTTGGAATTTTCACAAAGACATTTTCACAACTTCAAAATCAAACTCCATAAAGGTGGTCTGATAAAATGCTTGAAGACTAAATTGGTCTCACCAGAATGGAAAATGTTCAGCTCTTGGTCACTCTGCATGACCATGACCTCCAGCCCAACATTTCCCTGTCCTCAGGGAGAATAACATTATCACACTACAGAACAGGGTCATCAGTGGCCAGCTGTAGATTTGCTAGTTGTGACCATCTCTCTTACAAAAAGAGAATTATCTGCTCATGAGCCTGTATTTTATTACCCCCAGGTCATTTGTCAAACACTTAAAACAATGATCCAGATAGCAAAAAATGTTTAGTATATCCATCAAACATCCAAGCTTTACTTTGTCTTTGTTGTGGGCCCTTGAAAAATGGACCAACCTAGTTTACACCAGGATTTTGCTAAGAGCATAGCATCTGCTTTTTTTTGAAAACTGATGGAAATCCCTGTTTACTGACACCAAAGAAGAACTGTTGTTTCCTGGTAACAGGAAACCATCAGATTTGCGGCAGTCAAATTTTATGCAGTTTGCGCTTTAGCTGAGATTCAACCCGAGAACCAGTCACTGAGGAACAAACAAGAGAGGGTGTACAAAATGATGACTACAGTGTTTTAAGTGATATAGGAAGGGTACTCAAATAAGTGATTGACATAACAGAAGCATCCTATTGCTGCTTTACATTGTCAAGCACTTTGCAAAGGCAGGCTAGTTTCCTGGCCTGACCAATCAATCAAAATAGATGATTGAAAATCAATCAGTGTTAAACAATAATAAATTGTTAATTAATTGATATAGATTGATATCAGCCAATCAACAACCAACTGACGGTCAAAATTAATTATATAAAATTTTTGTTGATTGCCTTTGATTGTCATTGATTGCTAGACATTGACAATCGGTGATGCCAGTGACAATCAATGAAAATCCATATAGATATATCCATATGGAATATGCGCACCATAAATTCGTCATCATCATCATTAAAATTGATCATGCTTAGTTACAAAATTTTCCTTCAAAGATCCCCAATATTCATCAATTAACTGACATCAATTGATAACAATCATCTGCTATCAGTTTCATTGATTGGCATTCCCTTTTGCAGATGCACTCAGTCATATTTTGATGTTTGAAGAGCAATAATCATTCAAATATGCTTGATGTTTTTCATCACATGTTCACCCTTTGATGCAACTGGCGGTGTAATATGTACATCTTTTTACGTCAACTTGTTTTTAGGTATTATAAACAAGTTGTATAGGAGTGTAATTGGTCACTGTCATTTGATTAGTACAGAACATTTTTAGGCAGCATAAAACAACTGGCAAAATACGCCCATGTTCACAGGCTAATTGAAATCTTGCAGCTGCCTACACCGTACATAAAAGGGTGAAACAGCTGAAAAGGAAAAAACAAATCAAAGTGGTGGATGC
The DNA here is from genome assembly GCA_963693305.1 of Meandrina meandrites. Lineage (NCBI taxonomy): Eukaryota > Metazoa > Cnidaria > Anthozoa > Scleractinia > Meandrinidae > Meandrina > Meandrina meandrites. Next base: position 17,780,795 of record OY855913.1, read on the forward strand.
CGACTGATTTCTGTTTAAAGGTTGTTATATTGCATGTATACCGAACACAAACCGATAATTCAAGTAAACTTATGCTAAAACATGATTTAAATCACTGTATATATACGCTAACTTGTAGTAAATCATAAGCGTTCTCCTAATCTAATAATATACAAAATACACTATCTAGCAGTTTGACTTACATTTTCTGGTAAAACACCTTCGACTCGGCATCCTGTGCTTTTGGGATCAAATTTTTCTCCAATAAATTTAAAATATCCTTGCAGATCTCTTTCAATTCTCCTTCCACTTTTTCTCTATATAGCTTTATGTCGGCTGTCTTCGAAGCGTCGGTCTGGTTTTTCTCCAGACTCGAAAGAACTCGCCAAGAAGCTCTTCTCGCTCCAATGACATTCTTGTAAGCTACTGACAGCAAGTTGCGCTCCTCTATCTCGAGATGGCCTTTTTCTTCGGCAATTTTCTTCATATATTCTACCATTTCTGCAAGAGGAGGTAAACAACATCCGTTGCTGAAAATCCCTCAAACAAAAATATGTGTAGTGACTGGTAAACATTGGATAAAGATTTGAACGTCAGGAACTTTTCGCATGTCAAACTTCGACTACGCACGCTGCCTGTAAAACAGAATCCTTTGCTTAATTGCCAGTCGTAAGTCTAGTTCAGCAGTTAACCAAAACGGCAATTTGAACTGACAATAACATCGATAGGAATACATAAATTGACCAGTATACAGCAAAATTCCATCGATTATGACCTATCTTACAACTCTCTGCAAAAACAAAGGGGGAACGAAAAAGGCCAACAAACCATCATAACGCTCTGCCTGCTCCGCTAACTTGGCCATGTAGACACATTGGTCATGGTCAGCCATATCGATGGGCAAAACTACGAAGGATATCAATCGGATGAAACTGTTGAAACTCCCGAACCGAAAAATTCAAGATGGACGCGGGGCGCGGTGATCGGCGAACGAAAGCTGTCACGTGACAAATGACGTTTTGTGTCGTCGGGGCAACCAAAACGGCGTGTATACTTCTACATTGAGTTATAAGAAGGTGGCTAAAGGAATTTGACATAGCATTTCACTTCTGATACATTGTTTTCATAGGGAAGTTAAAACGAGGGCTAATCTTAGCTCAGTTGAACGAAAATTACTCTAATCTATGTGTTTTGGGAGAAACAAGACTGTATCTGCTGCATACTCGTAGAATCATGAATTACACCAATTTAATTAACAGTGTTTACAACTTAAAATGCCATCGACGAAAACAAACAAAAATAACCAGCGCGAGGGGTGATCTGAGGCCTTCGAAACTCTACGTATGGGCTCAAATGTACTACGAGACTGCGTGTTACATCGACGATCGCTTCATTTTCAAGGAATTTTACATTAAAAGGAAGAAATAATAAATGACTTATAACTGACACGTGTAGCATATGCATGGTTCGTGTCAATTCGCGACCGGAAACCACGCAAATCAAATTGCTTCTCACTAACAAATCACAGCAAGCTCTGATCGCTAGCTAAACCCAACGGCAAAAAAATCGTTAAACGAACAAGTTCTACTCACATAAACGCTTGAAGTCACTCAAAGCAGCTTCCTCGACAATCTTGCTCTCGTCTTAAGCAATATCCCGGATGTAACAAACAATTTTTGAAATGGAAAGACCGCTTCCGAACATTATCACACACTTTTTTTAAGTCTTTAGCCACAGTAAAGTTCGAGCCAAATATCGTTATGAACATCTTCAAATCAGCCCTAAAGTCTAGCTCCGAGTCCTAATTAATGTGGCTAAAGATCTTTGCTGTCTAAAGCAAGCAATCCATTATCTGTACCTCGCACAACCTACCGAGTTCATTTCAACCCGCTAAAGCTTTGTTTAAGGTACGATAATAGCCGACCCATAACTTGAAAATCGGAATACTTCCACCTTCATTGGACTTAATGATGTCCTCCAGCAAACTTCCTTTAGACAGCAATATAGAAAGCTACATTAGACTCCGTCTTCTTCGACCTAGCGCGCGCAACTAGAATTTAAAAAAAAGAAACGGCTTCGGTGAACGCTAGAGACTGGGGTAAAAAGGCAGGAGGGGAGGGGGGGGGGGGGTGTATAAACACCACAAATAGTAAAATTTGACATCACTACAGCATTTAGGCTAATATCTCTTGCGAAGTGAGCGAAATAATCATCAATTCCTCCCCCCCCCCCCCCCTCTCCCAAAAAAAAAAAAAAATGAATAACATAACATCAGTGAAATTTCATACATTTGCTTATTTTTCATAAGGCACCTTTTGTTAAATCAGTGTAGACTTACAGGTGTAGATACGAGCCGAAAGCGAGCGGGTTTTTTCCAGAACTTTTTCCAGTTTATTTTCTTTCCCGCAAGCATTACGTCAAAAGCTCGATTTGTCAGATCAGCCACTCATCTACACTAGCTTCTATAATTACTTTGGGTGGAATTTTACTAGCTCTTGGTCCTGTAGTTGTCATTTAAATATTGTATTTTTTGTAAACTAGATCAGAGGTAAATAACCACATGTTACATTTTCGTAAAGTATCGTTAACGAAGAAAACGTCCTCGCAGGCTGGGGCTGTATTAATTACGAAAAAGTTGCTCCAAAAACTGTCTCAAAAGTGATTTACTAAAAAGGTACTTAAAATAAAAAATATGGCGGCCGGATAGTGACTAGTCTGCTTTTGCATCAATACACATTCAGGGCTGTCCCCAGGGCTAGGGAGTCTTGGGGAGGGTTCCAGGAGTTTCGGTCCGGAACCTCCGTTTCGGGTTTCAAATATTACAAACAGATGAGAAATGAAAACCAAGAAAAAGAGCAGAGAAGTAAAATGAGAACCTCCAGGTTCTTCAAGAAACTTTTCCTTGTTAAGAACAAGCCTTTCAAGAAATCCAAGACGTAACCGACATCCAGCTAAATCAACGAGTTCAATACGTCTGCCAGAATTATAAACGAGCACAGTAATTTTATGACATTATAGGACGAAAACAAGCTTAGCACCAAAATGAGTATAAGAAAATGGGTGTCCATCTACTAATTTTTAACTTCAAATTCTAATTTTAAAATCATATTAAATCTTCACCATTTCTTATTTCTCTAAATTTCATTAATCCATTGAGAAAAACTATCTCCTCCCAAATATCCCAAAAAATCACCCAAAAATTTGCAAAAACACCGCAAAACATAGATTCATGGGATGAGTGAACAGTTTTTTGATTGCTTGAAACGCGAACAAGATATTTGCATTAAACCCAAGTTACGCGGCCTTCAGGTAAAACCCCGCCTCAAACGTGACATTTACGTGCGTTCCAAACGGTTGGACAGACATAAATATAGACATACTTTATTTAAACACGGTTAAAAAAAGTCAGTATGGAAAGATAATAAAAAATCTAAAAAAATATAAGTTATTTATTCCCTTTCTAACTGACCTTGTAACGGTTAATGATTAACGTAATAATTCTGCAGATGGCAGTCCATTCCAACCCGGGAGGGGGGGGGGGGGGGGACTCCCATATGGACCCCATATGAAATGGACGGGGATGCTCGTCAGAAATTTTGAATTTAACCCCTAAAAGAGACCAATCTGGGTGTGGCCGAACGTTATGCAAACCCCTAAAAGAGTAAATATAACGAATCAAATAATAAGAACTTTATTTAAGTGTCAGGGTAGGTATTTAGCTTACAGAAGCTAATTGGGGACACTACTACGTTACAATATATTAAGATTTAAAATATACAGTTAAGAATACGAATTAAGAATTAATTGGGTACACTAGGCTACTTTACAATATATTAAAATTTACAGTGTACGATAATCTACGATATTAAAAGCGATAATTTACTATGTTGAAAATTAGGATGAATAAATAAGAATAAATAATTTAAAAACTGTTTCTAAAATTACAAATACAATATAATACAAGAGAGAAATAAAAATTGATGTTTAAGTGAGTAGTTCAAGAATTAAGAAGTGCATATGAGACAGTTTGAACACGCATCCTCGATTAGAGCACTGAGGTCTTTGTTTCTAATATTCTTTCTAAAGCTACCGATGGTCAGTCTATTTTTGTCAATTGCGCTCAGTTTTGACCAAAGGTAAGGACCAAGGTATCTAATGGAGTGTTTTCCATAACGGACTGAAGAGAAACGAGGCAGATCGAAGTCAGGGTTTCTAAGAGAATAGCGAATATATATACTACTTTTTTGTTATTTCTTCGCGTGCAACCCTAAACGAGACCTTGACGGCTAAAAATAATGACCTTTTGCCCAGAGCACCCTAAGCGAGACCAAAATCCGAAATTTACACCACTAAGCGAGACGACGAGCATCCCCGTCCATTTCATATGGGATTCCCCCCCCCCCCCCCCCCCCACCCCGGATTCCAAAGAACAGCCCCGGAATAACCAATTAAGATAGTAAGTCCTTGGTTTGGGTACTTGCAAGATGTTCTCAGAGGTACGAATATGTAAGAAAAATCACGAGCAGAGAACAGATCTTGTTTTAGCGTTTTGAACAAGATAACCGCCTTTTGTTTTGTTCGGCTAACCGAAACCCTGTCCCATCCAAGCATCTCAAGAAGGGCACGACCGTCACAGCTAGATTTCGTAGTTGCGCCTTTCGTAAGTAAGGTTATAGTACATAGATTGGTATTGAGTAACTGATCTCGGACGTGCAAAATAGGCACGCACAGTGTAATATTTTCAACAGTGACGTAATGAATATATAGTTAGTTAGTTCTCTTCACGCCATGAGGCGCATAAGGCTGTAACTGTCTCTCGCCAACTAGCCCTGTCTTGCGCTGCGCCCCTGACTTCCGACCAGCTGGACCATCTCTTTTGCCTGGATTCTTTTGCCACTGTCCTTCTCCATGTGGTTTTGGGTCGTCCCACTTTTCTCTTCCCTTCAGGTTGCCACTCCATTGCCACCATACAGTCATCATTCCTCTCCTTTCTGAGCACGTGGCCAATCCAATTCCATCTTCTCCTTCGGATTTCATCGCTGATCTTCTTTACGCCTGTTATTTGTGAAATTGTGTCGTTTCGGATGCGTTGCGGCCACCAAATTCTTAGAATCCGTCTCAGGCACATGAACTGAAATCTATCCAGTTTCTTCTCCTCAGCAGCTGTTAGTTTCCATGCTTCGCACCCATACAAAAGAACTGGTCGTACTAAGGTCTTAAACAGTTTGATTTTTGTATTCCGACCAATGCTCCGTGTGTTCCAGATGTTCCTCAAGTTGAAAAAATGCTCCTTGCGCCTTACTTAGACGTTTCTTGAAGTCTTCCGTGCCACCACCCTCTTTTGTCACAGTCGCACCCAGATATACAAACTCTTCGACGTCTTCTACTTCCTCTCTTCCAATCATTACTTTGTCTTCTCTTCGTGAATTCATTCTCATAACTTTGCATTTTTGAGCATTCAGTTTCAGTCCCACTCTTCCTGCGTTATCTACAAGTCGGTTGGTCTTGTTCTGTACGTGTTCGTATTTTGATGAAATTAGGACTATATCGTCAGCAAAGTCGAGGTCTTCAAGTGTACTTGTGAAATTCCATCTGATGCCATTTCTATGGTTTTCTGTTGTTCTGCGCATTGTCCAGTCAACAGTAAGCAGGAACAGGAAGCCTGACATGACGCATCCTTGTTTAACGCCAGTGGTGATCTTAAACCATCTTGTTTGCTCTCCCTCGTCCAGTACAGAACACTCAAAGTCGTCATACATGATCTTCACCATTGTTATCAGCTTGTCAGGGATGCCATAGGCTTTCATGATTCTCTACAGTCCTTCGCGGTGTACAGAGTCGAAAGCTTTTTCGAAGTCGACAAAGTGTGCATAGAATGTTGCCTGCCACTCATTGACCTGTTCTATTATGTTACGGAGGATGAATATTTGATCGACTGTGCTCTTATTCTTTCGAAATCCAGCTTGTTCTTTTCTGAGTACATGATCTACTCCGTTTTGTATTCTCTCAATGATGACTCTCCCCATTACTTTGCTTGCCACAGGTAACAATGTCACACCACGCCAATTCTTGCACTCTTTCAAATCTCCTCGTTTTGGTATTTTCACTATCAAGCCTTTCTTCCATTGGTCAGGTACTTTCTCTTCATGCCAAATTCTATTGAAGAGTCTTGTCAACTCCTTTACTGCCACGTCACTATCTGCTTTGTACAACTCTGCTGGGATGCCGTCGGTTCCAGGTGTTCTTCCACTCTTTGTCTTCCTCAGTGCCTGCTTCACTTCTGCTTCCTTTATCTCTGTTGTGTCCATCTCGCTAATTTCGTCTGTCTCTACTTCGTTTTCTTCAATTGGGTTTGCCGGGGCCTCCCTGACTAGGACCTCCTCAAAGTGTTCAGCCCATCTTTCAAGTCTGGCATTCTTGTCTTTTATTATCTCACCCCTGTTGTTCTTAACTGTTGCAACTTGGCACCGCCGCTTGTTGGTGATTTGTTTGGCTGTTTGGTACAATTCTCTGGTTCTTCCATTCTCTGCATATTTTTCTGCTTCATGTCCTGTCTGTTCTAACCAAACCCTTTTGTCTTCTCTTGTTCTGCGTTTAACCTCTCTGTCTTTCATCTTGTACTCTAGTCGTAGCTTGCTTTTTCTCCTCTCTGATTTTGTGCTTTGTATTTTGTTATGGATCATCTGCCGTTGATCTATGGCTTCCCAGGTTTCCTCCCTCAGCCACTGCTTGTTTTTCTTCTTTACTCGACCTAGGACTTTTTCTGCAGTTTCTATGTAAACTTTTTCCATTTGTATGCAGTCCTCGTTGATATTTTCTTCCACCTCTAATACTGCAAATCTGTTGCGCAGTTCAACGCTGAACTTTGATTTGAACATTTCGTTTTCAAGCTTTTGTGTGTCAAATCTTGCATTGGTCCTTGCTCTATCTGGGTTTCTGTGTAATTTCAGCTTTATTTTCATAACTAGCAGGTAGCGATCACTGGCTGCATCTGCACCACGGTACACTCTGGTGTCTTCCACAGATCTTCTCCATTCTTTACGGATCATCATGTGATCAATTTGGTTTTGCGTTCTTCCGTCAGGTGACACCCAAGTTGCTTTATGGATTGTTCGGTGTGGGAAGCATGTTCCTGTGATCACAAGGCCATTCATTGAGCAGAAATCACATAATCGTTCGCCATTATCGTTTATGTTACCCAATCCTTGTTTCCCCATTATCCCTTCCATATCTTTGTTGTCATGACCAACTTTTGCGTTCAGGTCTCCCATAACAATGACTATGTCATGTCTTTTGCATGTATCAAAAGTTGCCTGGAGTTGCTCGTAGAAATCATCCTTCTCATCATCTGTAGATTCATTTGTCGGAGCATACGCTTGGATGACTGTTGTATTTTTAAAGCGGGAGTAAAATCGTGCAGTTATTATGCGGCTGCTTACTGCTGTCCATTCAATCAGGCTTTTCTCTGTGTCCTGGCTCATCATGATTGCCACCCCTCTCTGGTGCTCACTTTCTTCTCCAGCATATATCATTGTATAGCCATTTCTCATCTTAATACGTCCAGCTCCTGTCCATCTTATCTCACTTAGCCCCATCAGGTCAAGTCTGTATCGTTCCATCTCTCGTGCCACTTGGGCTGCTTTTCCAACTGTGTACATTGTTCGTAGGTTCCAGCATCCAACACGCATTTTAGATTTTGGCGTTGCCAATGACCTTGTCGGTCTGTGAGCTTCCCGTAGGCTTTTACCCACTGACGTCATGGTGTGTCCGGCTGTTCCTCCGTCCACGGCCACAGCTTCGCCATTGCTAATTTGTTCTTGATAAGTTACAGTTTCAGTAATCTTCTGGATTTTCTGGGGGCAGGTGATTGGCCTACCGCCCAACCCCCATGACCTGGAGGGCCAGTGGTTTTCTGTCAGGGTTTTCCTTCCCTTAGGTGCTGCTTTAGTCTGGACCCTCACCACGCAGACCAATCCGGCATGGTTAGACCTGCCAGGAGCACAAGGCTCCCGCCGGCATAGCTCTGGGGGTCGTAAGGTCACACAAGCCTCCCCGCCACGACAAGGCACACCACCACGGGGAGGAATATGAAAAGACATATATGAACTGCGGATTAATGATGAAATGAATGGAATGATCCACGCAGGGTGTAAGCAATTTTAGCAATTGCATTTTTTAGCCTGAAAAAAATTCCAAGGCTACAAAGGGATTTGAACCCTTGACGTACGTCGTACTCCATTTTGAAGGTCCCTTTTAGCTAGCTCTTGACTGGAGTACGAATACAAGAGCCATCACTCCTTCCCGTTACTGACCAGTTAAATGATTGATACGAGAGTGGTGTGAAACATGTTGATCAAAAGAATAAGGCAGTATGTTTGAAAACTCTTACTCGTACACCGATCTAGACTATACGAGCCCGAATCATCTATGATGGTAAGCGAGGGGCAGCACAGTTGGCTATCGCTCATATAGAAAACGAGGGCGAGTAGTTGAATTGTTTTAGTAGAAGCTCCAGAGGTTTGCAGTTTAAAACCTACAATTTTATGTCCTTTTAAGCCAAAAATCCAGAAGAATTAACCCTTTAAAGAGCAACGATCTTGTTCTATTTAACAATTAGACGGCCCCGGCCCGAGTCAACTATCAAAAGCCGATAGAAACTGTGGCTACACAGCCTCACATCCTCGTCCCCCAGGCGTCGCTACCTGGTCTCGCTCGGTGCACTTTGCGTTACATGTATTAGGGGATTGATAATTCGCGGATCGCTTGGCGTTGTGGGACTGACCATCTACCCCCGCGCCCCCTGTTTTCCCGCCTTACCGGCACCGCGTCCACTGAAAACGGACCGGTCCCTAGGGACGAGGCAGCTGTCTACACAAGAGCGGTCTAATTTTCGAGACTGCACTGGGAGCGCACGCTTAAGTAAAAATTGCCGAAATCACAAACCAAAACTACACCTGGAGTTTCTGCTACGATATATAAGTTTTGTACGGGTGTTCGTCCAGTTCTTGGGAGAGAAGCCCGTACGTTTCTATCAATTGCCAAGTGACAAGAATGTTTATAAATTCAGGCAAATATCTCGAAAGATAGAGCTCAAAAATAATAAATACTGGTAAATTTATTTCTTTTCATGAAGCAGCTAACGTGTAGTAATTATGTCGTCGTTGGAGGTTGGAGAGATCTGCGCATGCACAGGCTAGCTGACTTCCACCCACCGTTTACAATAGCCCTTATGCATGTTTCACCACCAAGCCTCGCTTTCGAAGTGCAAACTTGCAAGTTTTATCATGAACGAATTCCCAAAGCAGTAAATGATGAAAAGAACACCCACGTGAAAACTCCATGGTGACAGAGGTTTGAGAATGATTTCGCGTATACGAGGCTTGGTAGTGAATTTGACCATAAGACGTCATCATGCATAAGGTGTATTGTTTGACTGAAGAGAGAATTTTTTTGTGGTGTAAGAGCACGCGACTACAGAAAGAGGAATTGTAACAGTCTAAACCAAGACTAATATTCGGAGTTCTTTAATCTAATTTAAAATTACGTCGCCGCGAAATAAAAAGTCCATACAATTCTTAATCTTCCTCTTCTTCGTCATTTCCCAGTTGCGAATCAAACTGTTCTTTGCTGATCTTTCCCGCTTTAAGCTTTTTAACCAAGCGCGCGTCGCGCGCGAGGTCCTCGAGTTCTTCGTTATCAAATGAATGTTTGTGGCGCTGCGTCTTCAAGTATTCCCTGCGAGCTTTTCGTTTCTCTCTCTTCGCCTTTCTCTCTTTGTTCTTGGACCAGGCGACTGAATCCTTGCCGAATTTCTTTTTCTTCGGGTTGGTTTGAATTGAATTGTCTTGGTTGGAACCTTGTTGCTCCTGCAGCTTACGCTTGCGTTGTTTTTCTCTGTTCTTGTCCTTGTAATAAAGTTTTTCAACATCTACATCCGCCGGTTCAAAGTCTACTGTTTTATTCTTAAGCTCCGGCATGACGGGCAACTTCAGAAGACCAAATCCAGTGGCGAGTTTTCCAAGTTCCAGGTCTTAAGAAAAGTAAAACAGAAAAAAAGTTAGTCAAAAGCACTTTCCTGTATTCAACACGAAGGGGTCGCTCGGTCAAACGAACGGATTATTAAAAACAAATAGCAAGTTTGTAAACTTTAAATTTTCCCTTTCAACTTAAGGTCATTCCCCCGAAATAGAACTGAACATAGATTTTCAACCAAACTTTGCCTACTGGTTGATTACCTTACGGAAACTTAAATTTTGAAATAAAAAAGGGGGGTCACCACATTCGTTTAGGAGCAGGAAGACCTTGTATTTACCACATAATTTTGTAATAATTCCATTGCGAATACTGGCAAAGTACACGTTTTCGGTGATAATCTTCTTTTCAAACATAGAAATTGATCTGTATTCATTTTATAGAAATAATTTGTTCGTTACACCCAAAATACGTGAAACCATACTCGTTTACGAGAAAGCGACGATTTATTTCTCTCGCCGGCTAAGTTGCATAGAAAAAAGCCGCCATTTTGTTGCTGTGCGCGCGCTATTTACGCGTAAAATTCTGCGCAGTAAGGATGCGCAATGCAATACAGGGCAATGACCTTAAGCCTTGGGTGATATCTTGGGACCGAGAGTATCCACGCGATCGCTTATGGGATTTTTTTTTGGTGGTGGTGGTGGGGGGGGGGGGGGGGGGGAGGGGGTTGGGGAAGCAGCGCAATTTTCCGAAGCGCCAACACCAAGTAAAGCCTGTTTCATGCATGTGCCGAAGACAAACGCAAGCGCATTAGAGATCATTATTTAATTGGCTTGATTTAAATTTCCTTTGCTAAAATCTACCCATTCAAATGATGTGTCTCCACCGACCAACTGTTCCTCGTGCCAAGGCCTCGCTGGCTTAGACGGACCGGCGGCCCTGGCGGCGAGAATGACGTTTACAATGAAAGACAAAACACAGATCCTTACCACTTGATCGGAAGATTAAGCTGCACTCGTGCTTTCTGTAAAACTGTACGAATGAGACAAAAGCCTTCATTCCCTTTTCGTATACATCCCTGAAACGTAATGAGCAACAACAGAAATATCTTATACAGCTGAACCTCTAAGTTTAACGGGCCACTTCTTTCAAATGGATCCCATTCTTAGATTCTAATACGTCCGCACTGTTCATCGATGCATCTATCTTATTAGACATTTTAGTGTGTAGTTCTTTGTGTATTTTACGAGTCTTGCAATTAGCCATGTTCTAAACGAGCAGGGGACTGGGTACGAACATATTTTCTCTTCGGTACAAACATTCAATATCGATTGAATTGAAAAATGGGGCATGTCATCTGAAAGAGCATCCAAAAATTAGTAGATTCACCAAATTTGACGGTTATTGGTTTAAACCCAAAGGCATGGTACACTTAGTATGGATTGGAGGGACAGGCGTCCTCCAATCCATACTAAGCTCTCTTATTTTAAAAGTGTACCATGCCTTTGCGTTTAAACCAATAACCATCAAATTTGGTGAATTTATTAATTTTTGGATGCTCTTTAAGATGACGTGCCCCATTTTAAATTCAATCGATATTGAATGTTCGTACCAAGAAAAAACATGTTCGTACCCAGTCCCCTGCTCGTTTAGAACATGGCCAATTACAAATGACGAGTAAAACCGTACAGCGATGTACACACTAAAATGTCTAATAAGATATTTATTATCCGACGTTTTCTTTTCCCAAACTGCTGAATTTCCACCGTTTTTTAATCATTCGCGCGGCCAAGAGGAATACTGAACCTGTTAAACCGGTTTTGTGGGGTACAAACATCCTGAGATATTTGTAAGCGTTTTGGGCGTTATTTGTATTCCCCGAAGCGACAGCCCTTCTCCAAGTCGCCTGTAGCCGACCGCCCTATCTCTCATCCAGTGTCTATGTTACCACAATGAGTGATTTAATCACACAGTTGCTGTTACCTGTCTTTCATGGCCATTTTTCTTAGCTTGGGTGTGACATCCGCACAATCATCTTCAATTTCAAACAGCTGAAGGGGTACCTGCCCGCAAGAGAATCAACGCAATGAGACATCAGAACTCATCTCAACTCAGCAACCAACTAGAATGACATGATTTGATTGGTTTGATTTTAAGGAAACCACAACTCTTATAACAAGTTGACGCCGAATTGTTTGAAATGATGCCAACGTTTCAAATTTTACAGGTCAAGGGAGAAATAACGTGTAATAATAACAATAAATGGAAACGTTTATGGCTTTTAAATTTCCAGCGCGCCGCCATTTTGGATTTTATGAAGTGTTATGGCTCCCGCTATTGTAAATAATAAAGATGGTATTTTTTTAGAAGCTTCCAAACAATAGCGGGAGCCGTAACACGTCATAAAATCCAAAATGGCGGCGCGCTGGAAATTTAAAAGCCATAAACGTTTCCATTTATTGTTATTATTAAATGCTTTTCCTCCTTTGTCTTGTAAAATTTGGAAATTAGGGATTATTTCAAACAATTTAACGTCGACTTGTCCCAAGAGTGGAGGTTTCCTTTAACAAAGGGAATTTGACAAAGCCAATCAAATCAACTATTTTAAAATCCCGTTGTTGTAAGGGAATTTAAAACGGCTGATCTGATTGGCTCAATTTAAAATTTCCGTTGTTAAAATCTGGTCTTTGAAATCACGTGTGCCCCAGGCCCCGCCGGCTGAAACTGGGGACAGGAGGCTCTGCGAACGAAACTGCCTAGTTTCTCAAATTTATCATATTTTATAGTTACCAGTCCTAACCACTGCGAAAAAAGGCTGATCATTTTGTATCGATCTCCTTTACCAACGAAATTTAAGCAAATCAAAGGTTTGTTTGCTTGTTGTGAAACGCATCTTTGCAAATTTACCAATACTGTATTTTCTCGATTAAACGCCGGGTATCGAATAAACGCCGGGTCTCTAAGCTGGTGTTAAGGTGTAATAAGCTGCAGGTATATTAGCAAAACCATTTTCTAAAAAATAATGAATAAAAACCGTTGCTTTATGAAAACGGGCTTGAATAAACTGCAGGAGTCAAATAAACGCCGGGTCCCACCAGGCCAAGTTTGAAATAAACACCGGGTCCCACCAGGCCAAGTTTGAAATAAACACCGGGGGCGTCTAATCGAGAAAATACGGTACACTGACTTCTCTCACCCAGACGTTTATACTAGGGAACCTTTTTTTTTCAAATAAAGAAACCCACCCATTGGCGTACCTTTTGGTTTATGGAGATAAATTCTACATAAGACTCTTCAGCAGGAAGCAAAAACAGCAGAGCGTTTCCTGCAAAATATTAAACATCGCACAGAAGATAACACTATCAGCAAACACAGTCAATTGTTAGGTTGTCATAACAACTGTACAGTATATAATGATACTTCCGAGTAGAGTGTTGTAGTGCGAGGGTAAAGCATATTGCCCAAGAACACTACACAGTGACCCCCGACAAAAGCTACAAAGGTTATAGGGGGAGCAGGAATGACGCAATGGCGACAGCGCTTGCAGTGTAAACGTATTTCAAATTGTTATGTTAGCTTTACCTTGGTTTCCAATTCTTGCCGTTCTTCCACAACGATGAACAAAAGCACTGGAAAAAGAAATGAGCGGAAAGAAATGAAGTAACGGCAGGCAAGGATAATCTTGAAATTTATTGTATTCAAGTTCTATAATAGATGTAGGTTTATAGTGGAAAGTACGAGGTGCGCACAGTGCCAGCTAATTGAAGGACTCATTACTTTCTTACATCAGAAATAAAGAAGGCAAAGCAATGTATTCTATATCAGCAAACTGTATTATATTTAAAAAAATATCCAAATTCTATTGACCATTGCTGCGACATCTCACCAACTGTAGGCATCGCAATATTGCAATTGCATGTAATGACCAAATTTCATCGTGTGTCTAACCTAAAGTGTAGAAATGGAATCTCGTTCTACTTCTGCAACATGTTGCCCACAACAATGTCAACGTGTTTCTACTATTTGCAATATTGTGCACAGTGGTGTGGTACAACTATCAGCCATTTCCTGCCTTTTGGCTACTCAATCTCGCTTTTATCAAACCACGGGGATTTGTTTCTTTTAACTTCTCGGCGACCTAATTAAAAGCACTAAACTTGACCTATTTGATTTATTTTTTTATCCCCGAGGGAGGTATTTTTTATCATTATCTGAAACAAAGGGAAATAAAATCAAACTAGCTTGAAAAAATTTTAACCAACATGGTCAGGTGGAGTGAAAAATGTTGTACGCACTGTTATAACATCAAAGTCAATACAAAATCTGTTCGAACTATGCTTGATACAATCTCGTCCCCGGCGCCCGCTTTTCTTTTGATCAGCACCATTTAGAACGCGGACTCTTGCAATTTTTGAGCACGCGCAAAGTGTTCATCTTCGATCGTAAGTCAATCAGTAATCTCATACCCAGATCTTCTCGCAGAGTTAATAAACATCTGGGTACGAGATTTAGCCAATCATAACAAGTCCTTTAATCGCCGACTTTCAAATCAGACTTGGCCACAGTACGCGTTCTGGTTCCGACCCAAAGGAAAACGGGCTCTGGGGACGAGTCTGTTCTTGAAACATGTCATACTTTGCACTACTTGGAGGATCAAACTGAATGACCCAGTCCACCTCTGGGATGTCCACTCCTCGTGCCATGACGTCAGTACACACCAGAACACCGCTGAAACAGCAAGTCACATTTGAGCAGTTTTCGGCCGAGTGTCGTACAACCAATACAAACCAACTATACAATGACCAATCACAAGACATGCAAACAACACAATGAACCAATGGAAATTCGACGCAAATGCACGTGATGTGCGCTAAGCGCAGGAAAAATGTGCGTATACACGTCTCGCTGATTGGCTTTGGTTTTGCATATAATTGGTTGAGTGGGTAGTACTATCATTTTTAAACCAAGCACAGCACCTAGCAAAGCTAAACTAAAAGCAGTTACTATTTTGTTTAGGGCAATTATGAAATGCTCTAGTGTAAAACAGCACCTGATAGACTGAAAAATCTTAGATGATGTTTATCTAGGAGACTGTTTAGGGTTTATTTAATCTGTTAATCTTCACAAACTAACCGGAAAAAGAACATGGGGTGACCAACTTGAAGCCAACAGCAAAAAAGGTTAAGTCTACGTTGAGCCAAGTGACCCAAACCGCCAGAGCTTATCCTGGTTTCTGTAGCATTAAGCGACTTGGAGTATTTCTACTCTCCCCTGGATGGGATGTTAGTCCATCACAGGGTTACCCCCCCCCCCAGCATTAATTCGCCGGTCCCCATTTATACACCTGGGTGAAGAGAAGCACTATGAGATTAAAGTGTCTTGCCCAAGAACACAATGCAATGATCCCGGCCAGGGCTCGAACCCGGACTGCTCGATCCGGAGTCCGGTGCGCTTACCATTAGGCCACTGCGCCCCCTGAAAGCCACAGTAGGTGTTGAATAATGTGCAAATGACTTCATGTTACACCTGACTAACCTTGCTAGCTTTCTAAAGGTATCAAAAACTTTATGCCGTTTTGACTTCATTTTACCATGAATGGATAACACTTTGACATTTGAAAGAAGCCTGCAAAAAAAAAACAAACAATAGTGGATGAATATTTTTACTCATCATTTGTATTTTGCCATTGCACCACTCATATAAATGTACAGCATCACTTTACACTACATTGAAAAGTTCTGCCTTTTCCTGTCGATCCTTTCTGGGGTCGCTACATTTGAGTAGCTAAAAGTTAAACGTGAATCACATGTAGGCCAATACATCTTTACAAAACAAAAATGATTTCAATATAAAGAGAGCTGGAAATAATAAATCTTGACATTAAAATAATAAATCGGCTTTGTTTGCACATAACAGTCTTACTACGAATAAACCTGTGGCCCTCGCATTCATGATCGAATTGGAATTTAGAAGTATTGTTTTTTTTGTGATGGGAAGGTAACCAGAAAACCCTGAGAAAAACCCTTGGAGCAGGGACGAGAACCAACAACAAACTCGACTTTGATATGACGCTGGGTACGGGAATCGAACTCAGGCCACACTGGTGGGAAGCGATTGCTTTCAACACTGTGCTATCCCTGCTTCCCGTCTTGTTGAAAAGAAAGTACATTACATTAAAACAGCGTAACAAACGACCTTTGGAACAAGGCTCATGTCAAATAACATATCAATTTGGCTCAGCTTGTTATATTTTTTATTCTATTGATTCTTATAACTAGTTCCTTTGAGATCGTTACATTCTGGATTTGTCGTTAAAAACCGTTAAATGTTCCGCTAATTTCGCAGAGGGGGAGGGGGGGGGGAAAGGGGAGAGGCAGTTTCTTGTTGGAACTATTGTTTCTGCTATCTCCAACCAAATCACATTGCTACATAATTTTATGTCCTAATTGTTTGTACCAACCTTTCAAGAGCCTTTGAAAAATAATTGACACAAGCACAGGTACTGAAAAATACCATGTTTTTGCAGGTCTAAATGGAAAACAAGATAAGACAACAAATTGAAACAAAAACAATGAAAAATGTAGCTTTTGAAGAAATTAAATTAAAGAAGCAATTCCACTGCTGTCACCTACCTTTCTGGCCTTGAGAAAGGCCACTAATCTTGAAAACTTTCTTGCACTTTCGCAAATCTACAAAGTGACATCAGAGCAGTTTTTAATTGAGTGTCGTAACACCAAAACCAAAGTTATTACTCTGACCAATCACAAAGACACAGACAATTCAGAGAGCCAATCAAAACTCAAAGTAAATACATGTCATGTAGCTGGTGCAAAGGGCAGAAATACGTACGCGAGTGAGTCACGATTGGTATTGGTCAGTTTTACTTTGGATTGGCTCAGAAAGTGGCGCAGAATAGAATGCAGACAGAAACTGAACAGCACAAAGTATATCACCTCAAATAACATATTTATTCGAAGAACTCCAAACCTCTACACCTTGCCCTTCCTAAAAATTCACCCTCCTGCAGATAATGACTATGATAATGGAAATTGTATGTCTAGTAACATGGGTATTTTTTGGGTGGGGTGGGATGGCTCCAGTTGTGCAAAAATATGTGCTTCTACTCTTTTCCTTTTTTTTTGTACTTCAATGGACAATAATTCAAGTCTGTATGCAAGTTGAAATTTTACAATTTGCATATGACTTGCGGCATTTCCACCGCTGTTATAGCAGGGCCGATTATGGCCAATCTAGGCAGTCCAATTTTTGCTTACTTATGTCACATGGCTCATGTCAACGACACAACTTTGATCCTGATGGCAGGCTCACAACTTTCTGGTGACAATTTGAAGCTATGCAATCTTGGACAAAACTGTTGAGACACTTGGCCAAATTTCCACTTATTTGGGTACCACAATTTATTTCATTTTTCAAAGTAACCCTCCGCATTTCAATGTTGTCAATGATGTCATGTTGTGAAAACAAAGCCTGGCGAATTGCATACCCCATGAAACAACATTGAGTAGGGGGAGGGAGAGGGGGATAAAATATTTTTACTTTCTTGCAAATCGAGACATTCACAGACTGTGTGAAATTGGCTTGTCTCAATTAGTTTTTCCCGGGATTGCAGCTGCAGGTTTGATTTAGACGAGATGATTTATGTTGCGGGGCATGTTGAACTTTCCGTGTTTCTAACTCTATAAGTTAAATGGCAGTACACTGAGTGATTTCATTTAAACATCCTTGTTAAAGTTAAACATCAACAAATTAAAATTCCATCAACTTACTGTATAGAAATTTTTCAGTGTGGATGGTGTCCTCTGCTCTGACTACAGGTAGGAAGAGAAAACAAAATAATTATTATTCGGGGTGTCATAAAATCGAAACATTTACACATTGATAGCAGAGGCAGTCACAGTGTAAGGGAAAGGGAAAACCAGCTGTAGTCAGGAGCTACTGGAACTTAAGTGCATGGCAGAAGTGTGCACCTAAATGAAGAAATGTTGACTCTGTGAAAAACATAAACCATGAATGATAAGATGGAATGAGACTCTGGGTAGATGACATTGGTAAGCAGACAACAGACAACAATTTTTATTATTATTTTTTTTGATTTCCCAGTAAACATTTGGGTTGCGGCCAGGGATCAAACCTGGACCGTTCCATCTGGAGTTCAACACACTAAACCATTTGGCCACAACACCTCCCTAGAATTGAATAATTAATATTATAATAATTATCATTTATTAACTGGTGCCACTGATATGACCTGACTGGGCAAATCTTTGCTGTATGTGCATACCTTAGACTTGGAGTATTTCTCTCTGACAGTTACTCTAACAGGATTCCTGAGCCCAGCTCTAACCAGAGCCTCGACTTCATCTGTTTGAGTAGCAGAGAACAAGCCCTGTGTATAAACCAAACAATATTCTTGTCAAAGATGCTGTTATCAAAGAAACATGGCTGCCACAGACATTCCTTGAAATATAAGTTAAGTTCTCCTTTAGCCAAATCCAATGCTACTTTATGGTTATGTAGTGAAAGAGTGGCAGCATTTTGGGACTACGCTAACAGCCTACACCATCAGATGACCAGTAAATCTGGTAAGGACTTGGCACACAGATTGCTAATGAACCTGTAATGGCTATCAGCATTATGGTAATCATATGGTTATCTTCCAATCATACCAGTTTGACAAAAAAATATGAATATAATGATAAGATAAGCTTTTGTTGATTATCAAACTGAAAATGTCTTTGTTTTGTTTATTGCTAGTTGAGTTTTGGGAAAAAGCGGACTAAAGTATTACTTTTGGCATTTCAGATTTTTAATTTTCCACAAGTCACCACTTTGGGTTTGAAGATATCACATGGTTTTTTGTTTATTTCTGCTGTCCCCATCAGAGCTGTTGCGGGAATAGTTAGTGTGCTCATAGCAAGTGCATTGTTAATCTTAAATTTGTGGGTTCTTCTTTAAAACAAAAATAAGTGAAATCAACTGATCATAACTACTCACTGTTCGTCTCTGCTTTGGAAGAAAACCCAAGACAGCATTGATGCTAAAAAAAAAAAGAGTATATATAGATAATAATTTTTCCGAGTGCATTGTTGAGTTATATAAGCATGCAGGGATTTTTAAGAACATGAGAGAAGTGCATAGAGAAGCATGAGGTACAGCCAAGTGCTTCTTGCACTTGCCGAGTGTTCCTAAAAATTCCCAAGTGCTTAATATATAACTTAAAAATGCATGAGGATGAGGTTTTTATTTCTTTTATAAAATGCTAAGGAAAGTCCACATCCTCAAACTCATGACGTAGCCACGTGCATTATAACTTGATAAAGCATGCGTGTGACATAGATCGCATGCTTTATGGAGCTATGATGAACTCAAACTGACCAATCACAGTGCGGGCAACTACTTGAACATTTTATAAAGTGAAAAAATTTCCTAAGCACAGTTTTGTGTCAGGTTGCTGGTACCCATTTGCAAACCAGTGAGGGGTGTACTGGCCTAATAACTGTTGGCACATTGGACTCCTCATTGAGCAGTCCAGTTTCAAGCCCAGTCAAAGCATCATGTTTTGGGGGAAGACAGTAAACACCAGGGGAAACCTGCAATGGACTGGCATCCCATCCAGGAAGAAGTCAAAATACTCCAGAATGCAACAGAAATCAGGATTTCAAAGCTTCAGCCTGGTGGACCACTGGGCCTGGACACAGACATTTTTTTACTATTTGCACACCTAAGTGGACTTAACCTGGACTGCCCAATTCAGAGTTCAACAAACCAGCCATTATATTATATTCCAGTGACATTGCAAAAGTTATCTCTGTTTTCCTGTACGAGTTGATCTAGCAAATTCATTTGATAAATCAACTTAATTTTGTTCTTACTGAAAAAATGGAATACCTTGAAACCCAAGTACTGTACATACACATCTACAGTACTAGTGCAAAACATATTATCTGTGACATGGCTTATAATTATTCTTATAAACCATAATGTGTTTTGATAGCTGATAAACAAAAACAACATTCTTTTAAAATATTTAATGTGGCTAAATGCAATTTAGGCAAAGTTAACCTCGAAGCAATGCTCTCCAGCAACCTTGGATGCAGGAAGCTCGCTTGCAACCTTGGCGATTTGCGGGGGCAATTTGTGACGCCTATACGCAGTAGGCCGCTACCACTAGCCGCATAAAGCTCGGGGTGGCCCCAGGACCCTTGCAGGGGCTCTTCATGACCTTTACACGCAGTGTGCTGCTCGCTATCATTTGCAAGCTCATTTCGCTAGCACATTTGCTCGCAAGCTTCGCAATTTTCGCCCGGCCCACCCTCCCTCGGGTGAGTTGAAGAGCCTCGTGGTAGGTTGGTAAGTATTGCACTGAGTCCTTCAGTGTGACGGTGCCCAGGTGCGTGGTGGCCGCTTCAGGGTTACCATGGATACCTACTCCCCTGCTGTGCATCGCCCGGCTCCACCAACCTTGAGGCACCAGCGCCCAAGCTCATCTATTGTTGATGAGTTTAAAATTATGTATAATATTATTATTAATAGTTAATTGCATTTACCTTGCTTCGAAACCCATGTCCAGCAATCTGTCTGCCTCATCCAACACTAGGACTTCCTATATGAAATGCAAAAAAGGATTTTTTTCTGTTGATAATGCTCAGCTACAGTGTACTTACAAAATCTTCCTAGCGTATACAGTTGGATTTATCAAAACATGGTTCATGCCACAACCCAGCCGCAACACTTTCTTCTCCTTAAAAATCTTGAAAGTCAACAATATTTATTAGAAAATTGACAAGGAATATTAAACAAGTCTTTTTTCTCCTCCAATCTCTTATCTTCCTTCTTTCCCTCTTTCTTACTTTTGTTTTTGTTCTGCTCTGATTAAAAACTGCTCTCAGGTCATCTAGGACAAGAAAAAGTTCATCCTCATCTGCCAATAGCTAAGGAACCAAACAAGTCGCCTGCTGTCTAAATTGCAAAAAAGTAAACATGCATGCAACTGCCCCCAGAAAGCAAAATTTAAGAGCTCACTGTCTGAAGAACAAGTTGGAGTCCAAGTTGTATGAAGCCCTGCTCTAACCACTAGGCCACACTGCCATCATGCTCAACACAAGCTTAATACAGACAAGTGAATATGCATGAACACGTTTGAGGTGATAACTATAGTATAACAGCTTAGGTTTAATGGTTCTCACCAGTGATCGAACATGGGCAGCCAGGTCTAATCCTTCCTGCTTCCTTGTGAATAGATCCTCTAGTCTTCCGGGTGTACCAATAAGTATATGTCCTCTTTTGAAGTAAAAGACAAACCATCCCTAATTATTAATTATTAACGTGGAGTTTTGATCAGGCCTTCTTGTGCAGGGCTGTGCTCTAAGGGTGCCCGGGTGCCTCAGGTGACTAACTTTTGCCTTTGGGTGGCCAGATAATCTTATTTCTTTCATATAAGCTTTATGCTGGGCACCCTGGATCTCATAGTTTGGAACCTTTGGGCTCCTTGTAATTTTTCTTAGAGCACAACCTTGTTGTGTATAAAAAATTAGAGTAGGTTGGGGTGGGATGGGATGGGATACAGCAGAGTAGGGTAGGAGACGTAGCGAGGATAAGGTAGTCAAAGAGTAGGTTAGGGGAGACCCAGAATTATCTGAAGAAGGACTGCTGAAAAAGACCTGGCACCAGTTCATCTATCATGGGGTGGCAGGGTCCGAAATTGCGCCTTCCTGGTTGCCAATGCGACCAACTATTGAGAGCTGGTGACCAGAATTTTACAACTGGTCGCCTGCTGGCGACTTGTTATTGTACTGCTATTTGCTTTGTTAAATGAATTGTGGGAGACATTGTTTGGGATTAAAATTCAGAGCCGTTCTCCAACTCATTTTCTGTCCTGGCAAAAATAAAACTAATTAAGTAAATTTCCCCTTAGTGTACCTCCCAAACAGCTGCCATCAACACGAGTCGAACTTTGTGTAGCCGCCATGCTGTTTTCATAATGCCTGGTTACTTAGCTATGACATTTCATGAACACAACAACGAACACGTTTAATATTGTTGCAATGCAAAATTCTATGAAAAAGCTGTGTTGAATGAAGAGATATCTGTCAACAAATACCAGAAAAAGACCAATCATATGTAAAAGTTGGTGGACATGCTGTTTAACACTTTGAAGAAGTTTCCGTTTCAATGTTGGAGAGTTTTCATTTCATGAAGAAGCCTTTGAAAGACTCGACTTAGAGTAGAGCAGAGCAGAGCAGAGCAGAGCAGAGCAGAGCAGAGCAGAGCAGAGCAGAGCAGAGCAGAGCAGAGCAGAGCAGAGCAGAGTAGAGTATTAGAGTAGTATAGAGTAGAGTAGAGGAGAGGAGTAGGGTAGGGTAGGGTAAGGTAGGATATGATTGGATAGGGTTGGGTGGGGTGCAATAAAGTAGGATAGAGTAAGCATAGTAGGTACCTACTAGGGTAGGGCAGGGAGGATAGGGTGAAATAGGTTAGGGTAAGGTCAGGTAGAGTAGTGTAGGGTGGAGTATTGAGGATAGGGTAGAGTAGGTTAGTTTAGGGTGAAGTACAAAAATAACACAAACTGGGCAGTCAAATTTTGAAGATGTGCTGTCTGTGACAGAGCCCCTTTAACTACAATACTTACCCATTTAACTTGAATTTCTGTATGTCTTCCAGTGGGTCTACCCCTCCTATCAGTAGTAACTGTCTAGAAAAAAAAATACATATTTTGTCAACATTTTTGTCTGTATAATCCATCACCTACATGAGACAACTGAAATTTCCGTTTGTTACAAACTGAAAAAGGAAAAAAAATTAATGAGATACTGATGAGGCTTGACAAAAAAATGCACTGGAAAAGTTAGTCAAGAGATCCTGGTGGAGACAGGAGTTTAAACATGTAGATGGTTACCAGCAGTGAATGAACAAAGTCACTGCATATTTAGTCAACACCTTTGGGGCAATGAAAAGTGTCAGCCAGGGCTTGAGCCTGAACTGCGCTCAATCTGGAGTCCAGAAGGCTAATCATTTGGCCATCATCCCCCCCACCCCACCCATATTTTTTATGGTCCTGTGTAGAAAACTATAAACAAAAACAAACTGACCTTAATTGAGGGAGATCTTCTGTAAAAGTTTGCAAAACTTCATCAATCTGTTTTGCCAGTTCTCTTGTCGGAGTAATGATGATTGCTCCAACCTGATAACATAAAGAATATTTACTGAAGTAATATATGGGGTTCATGTTTGAAAGCACACATAAATTCAATATGCTGCTACCCAGTGGAAGGAGTTATCAATAGCCTGTGTAGCAAGCAAAGAATGAGGAGTTTTCCACATTTTGGTTGCATGAGAATTGGGGCGAGGTCAACAAAACAGGGGGAGGGGGGAAGGATAGAGAGGAGGAAATGCTTGCCACTACCTCCCCCCACGATTTTGAAAAGCCTGTTTTCCCACGAATGGGGTGTCTGATTCTGTGAGTGGGGTCTGATTGGTGTGGCATAATAAAAATTTTTGATGATTGGCAGTATATCAAATTTGCATGAATGATTAATGAGTAATTCGAGCATAACTTGTGGAGAAAGGAAAAGAAAGATATGTTTAAAGCATGCAACTTTCCAGGATGTTTTAGTACTCCTAGGTGTTCATCTTTGTAATAGTTGTTGTGGCAAATGCATTCATTTATTAAAACTAAACTATACATTCAATGTTATCTGCTGGGTTTGGTAAAAGCCTAATTTTTCAGCTGTCTCAGCTGAAGGAAAAAGCAAAGAGACACAGGCAGACACTTACATCATGTTTCTTCAGCTTGTCTTCCCTGAGAAGAAGAAAAAAAGACAAAATCATCAGTCTGAGTATTTTGTTTCTCGTGTTATATATAGCAATCAGCGTAGAAGTCATACACAAAAGCTAACAGGAAAGGACCAATGATTTACAACCAAAAGAATAAGAAAACGTAAAGTGTTTAAAAATGATCCCTTATTAAGCAGTTCCATTCATCAATGTCAGCTTAATTGAAGCAATAATATTTAACACTGCTGCAGTGGATTAAATAAGCTGTTGAATTGACTGTGCTCCTAATTCATTTTTAGTGGTCGGATAAGCCCTATAATGGAACCTGAAGATTATGTTTGTCACTTAGTAACCAGTATTTTCTTTACACAGGCATGCTACAGATTATGCCTAACGTTATGCACAGTAAGGAAGCATGGTGCAGTACTAAAGAATAACCTTAAGCTTAGTTTTTGATAAAAATGTCGACAAAAAACAGTTGATGCTAAAGGGTTATTAATAAGGTAAGGGTAAGTCTGCAGTCTCTAGTCTGAACTTTATCATCACCATTTACCAGAAGAGCTATTAAACCAGATTCTATTTAGTATTTACAATAATATTAATAATAATAACAATAATAATAATAATTATAATAATAATAATAGTTCTAATGACCTTCTTAGAAGAATTTCAACAATAGGAATCAGGAATGCCAAGGTTTTTCCAGACCCTGTAACCTGAAATGAAAAATGTACCACAAATCAGTATATCCTATGCATGCATTTACAGTGCTGGAAATAATCGTTCTTGCTTAGCAGGACACGTGTCCTTGCATATCTCTATTTTAACTGGACAGTATTAGCATTTTTTGCACTTTCCATAAACGAGGCCTTCCAAGGGGTAAAAGTGACAAGCGACATGACCCTGAATACTGACGACACCAGAACATTTTAACAGCAACAAGCGACATCATCACAGCACCTTGAAACGCGACAGCGACACAATGTGACAGCAACACAATAGCGGAAAAAACGACAGCGACATTTACAGGTGTTGACTTGGCGACATCGGTTCTCAGAAACATGTGACATTGCGACACGGCTACCCCCCTTGGAAGGCCTCATAAACTGATGACTCAATCCATATAGACACATGAAGTAGTAAGAATGCATGGCAACGCATTATTTGATTTTCAAAGGTCATGTTCATTTCGTTCTTTAGATGTTTGAAGAGTCTTGTACAGCCAAACAAACATATGATTTGGGATTTTTAACATGCTTAAAAGCAAACATGAACTGCAAACAAGATCTTCACAGCAAAAAGCAAAGTCATTGGTGCTCCGACATGATGTCTAACCTTACTATAAAATTAGTTCCAAGGGCAAATTCAAAATTTGGACAGACAATGCTTGATGACCAACTGAATTTATTCCCAGCACTGCATTGACAGTTGCATATGGGTGGAACTAAGTGCCAGCATATCTTCAGCACGAGCAGATCCTCTCATGGGATATGCATTCTGGCTTCGGTTGTTCAAAGGGCAGATAGCGCTATCCACCAGATAAATTACTGTCCAGTGGATAGCGCAGTTTGTTTTGTCAATACTTATCCACTGGATAGTGATCGCGTGGTTAGCACTATCCATGCTTTAAACAACTTGGCCCAGATATATGTATTGATAAATAAAATGGATAATTTATGGGATTATTTATGGAATGGATAATTTATGGAATGTAGTAAAAAATCTTTATTGTCAACTGAGGGATACTGTTTTTGATGTTCCCCCAAATTCTCATAACTAACATTAAAAGACATGTATGGCAATAACTAAAGAGAATTGACGAGCTGAGCTTGCCTTACCGCTTCGACTGCAACATCTTTGTTTGACATAAACAAGGGGATGGTGGCTGTCTGGATCCATATAAAGGAGAAAGTCAAATTACAAAAGCACTTGATAAAGTAGTAACGAGATAATTTGTTTGTTTACCTGTACTGGTGTCATTGACTTGAAGCCAAACTTGTCCATGATGTTTAAAACTGAACCGGACAAACATGGTGTTATTTCGCTCCCCGCGGCAGCCATATTGAAATTCTCGTCTCAAGAGGCCGCGATACTTTTGATCAGCACCATCCCCCTGAACGATTTCGCAACCGACGCCTCTCGTACCCAGTCCAGGCAGGGTTACAAGGCATTGGTTTGAGCAAGAATTCCGGCATTTTACACTTCGGCTGAAGTCTTCACTTTTAACGGATTTAAAATGTCAGAGAAGGAAAAGAATGTGTTCTTGGCCAAGCTAGCCGAGCAAGCTGAGCGGTATGACGGTAAGGAGATCGTTTTTGACGCCATCAGTGGGCATTTTTGGTTGTTAGAATTCCTTGGTCGTTATCGCGCCAAATCTGTTCGAGTGTACAAATTTTGCTACTTGACAAACATTTCAAGAGTTTACTTTTACCGAAACGGTAGTTTTGAATGATATTCGTACTCCAGTAATTCTAACTTTTAACCTGCCCATCGAGGTTTGTTATGGAGCATTAAATAACGTGATATATTTGAAATATTGACGTCGATTCACCATTCATTTTGTAAGCTTACTATATAAATTCGTTTTTTTGGGCGGTGTTCTTTCAAATAACTACTTGGATGCCAAGGGTTTTATTAGGTAGTATTTGTTTCCATAAATTATGAGCTGGTTCGCTTTTGCATGCTTCTTGTCAGTCTTAGGGTGGGAAATAACAGACAACAGGATCTTTATATTTGACTGCCAAGCTGATTTTGACCAGCTACTTACCGGTTTGTTACAAATGAAGACTGCAGACCCACAGATTTGCAGAATTTTTTAAAGTATATATCATGTTACCATTACTATTATTGAGAGCTAACCGGAAACAGGCCTACGTGAGCACTATTCAGGCCTATTATAAGCAGATTGTTATTCACGCTAACGGAAGTGTGAGTCTGCCATTTGTATTTAATTTACACTGGCGACTGACCAATTGACCCACCGTTATGCTATTCATGTCGAAGGGGAGTGTAAAAGGCCAGTGCTTTGTGATTTTTGTGTAGGAAATCATGCCAGCTGGGGTATAATCAGAAACTTGTAAGGAGTTGAAACGTGTAATTCTCGTTCACAGCGTTCGAATATTCAGTTTTGCCAAGTGCCATATTTGGAAACACAAAGAGTTTGTACACGAATGATTTACACACGTAACAACATACGCAATAAAATTTTTCGATTTTGCGGAAAGTCACTCGAATTCCGACCTAAAGGCAGTAAATTACTCATAGAAACTAAAGAAATTCATTAAGAGGATCCAAGTGAATTTCTGCAGACCACTAAATGACGATGAAACAGAAGAATTTAACCAAATTTAACTTAATTTGACCAAAGTTGTTCAAAAACAAGATAACGCAATTTAGCATGAGCTAGTGTGCGCTGTGAATTTAATCCAAATATTACAATTTTGATTGGTTGATTAGTTTCTCGTGATTTTCCAAATATGGTACTTTATGGAAACGAATGTGCAGACGCTTTGTGCAATATGAATCATAGAAAGTTACACGTTTCAACCCTTTTGGGTTTCTGGTATAATTCATGATTAATACAGTCAAACTCCAATTAAGCGGCCACCTTAGGGTTTTAATGTTAAGTGCTTCCTTAATAGGGGTTGACTGCTTAAAAGAGCTTTGTAAGAAATTGGCATTACAATGGTCAAAAGACCATCTCTTAGCTTAGTGGCAACTGAATCACACCAGACGTAACTAATCGATGATCAATGACATCAATGAATAAATGATAGTTAATCATTTTAAAACCAGCTGATTAGTCATTTATTATTGGCAATGATCGATGGGTAATCGATGACTAATCAATGACCAGAAATTTTGTGGCCTGTTGATTACTCATCCATGTCATTGATAAGTCATTGATGCTATTAATTACTCATCGATTACCTATTGATTATCCATTGATTACTCACTGATTTCATTACACATGTATTATTATGCAGCACATCTTACTACTGTAATACGTTTTTCATTATTTTTTATCATGACTGACCTTCCTGTAACAAATCTTTACATGAATGGTTTGTGACACTTATAATAGGCAGGGGTTTCAATAAAATTTGAAGTAGGCAGCTAGTTCGAATAGAGTAGCCGACTGCATCAACAAGGTTTGAAAGGATCTTTCTTTAGTTTCTTCAATTTAGGGGAAAAAGTAGCCGACTTCTCCAAGCAAAGTAGCCGACACTTTTCGTCGGCCGTCGGTGCTTATTGAAAGCACTGAATAGGCAAAGAGGAATTGTACAGATTGAATGGGGAAAGTAACTGAATTCATAGGAAATAATCCAAGACTCAACGTCTCTTATACGCCATCTATGACAAACTGAATGAAATGGCATGTATCATGCTGATTTGATGGACGGTAACAATGCTGAAAGTGAAATGTTCAGAAGGTTGAGATGTCTATCTCACTCTCCTGGCTATTAGAGTCTGCAAAATATAAGTGTAAATTATAACAGCTGTCCACAATTGCTTTGAAATCTTTCAGTTTGGTCTCTATCATGCAACTGTTGCATTACTTTCTACACAGTTGTCAGCCTTGCTGTAATTATAGTTAAATTGTAAACCCTGATGTACTGCTAATAAAGTACTAAATGTGCTCTTACTATTTTTCTTATGATTTTCAGAAATGGCAGAGTTTATGAGGAAGGTTGCAGAGGAAAGTAACGTGGATAGGACTGAACTGTCAGTTGAGGAACGCAATCTTTTGTCTGTTGCCTATAAGAATGTTATTGGGGCTAAGAGAGCAGCATGGCGCATAATAACTTCACTGCAGCAGAAGGCAAAGGACGACGGGAAGTCAAACAAAGCAATGATCGATAACTTCAAGGCTCAAATTGAGAAAGAGCTCAAAGAGATATGTGTGGAAATTGTGCGTCTCCTTGATGATTGCCTTATTCCTAACTCCGAAACTGATGAATCCAAGGTTTTCTTTCATAAAATGTAAGTACTAGTTAAAAGATTAATTTTCAGAAGAAGTCAATTAAGAACTGGTTCATGCTTAGCTTTTTTTATCAAGATATGGATGTACAAAACGAGTTTAGAAAGTATAAGCTCAGGGCTTATTTTTGGAATTTCATGGTATTTGATGAGATTACTTCATGTAATTGTTTTCTTTCAAACAGGAAAGGTGACTACTACAGATACGAAGCTGAAATTGCCGATGACAAAAAGATTTGTGAAAAAGCAGAGGCAGCTTACCGGGAAGCAGAGGACATAGCCTCGACAAAAGGTCTACCAGCCACGCACCCCATCCGCTTGGGCTTGTACTTAAACTTCTCTGTGTTTTATTATGAGATCTACAATGAGCAAGAGAAGGCCTGTGCCCTGGCAAAGAAAGCCTTCGACAGTGCCATTAGTGACCTGGATACGTTGAATGAAGAATCATACAAGGACAGCACACTGATCATGCAGCTTTTGAGGGACAATTTGACTCTGTGGACCTCTGATCTTGATGGTAAGTCTTTTAATTATCTCAAAAATACAGGCAGAACACATGAACTTTTAATTCATGGTGCCCACATGTAAGATTTGTTACATTCAAAATGGACTTACAGTACAATGATTTCCTCACCAAAAAGCCTAAAATTTCTATGAACAACAAAATATGGCTCATTCAAAGAATCAATAAAACGATTTTGATCCTTATACAACCCACACTTTGGATCAAAATTAATACTGACAATTTGTAAGGAAAATCGTCGTTGTGTGGACTGAATTACCTTGTATTGCATGACAATGTTCATGTTTCTTTCTATGTTTGTGTGCATCATACAATTCAAATCATATCCACTGTTTTCATGACATCCAGTGGCTGACTAAAACTTTACTTCCCTAGATGATATGGCTGTAATGCTTTCCACAGGGTTCATAGTCTTGAAAAGTCCTTGAATTGTAGGGGGAGTCTTTGAAGAGTCCTTCAATTCTATTTTTTCTTGAGAAGTCCTTGATTTTTCTTCAACTTTGGCCACCCAACAAACCTTTTTATAAGTTAGCCAATCAGGTTGCACGTTAATGATTGACGGCAACGCCTCCTTGCAAAGTTTAAAAAATAAAATTTACACACAAACGGGAAGCATTTACAGCCAAAACAGCTCAAGCGTTCCTATCAAGGGTGAATAGATAAATTCATTAATGGAAATTCAATTTCATTCTTTGCTTCAATATTCCATTCTTGAAGTGAATATTTCAATATTCAAATGGCGACTCGATTCGGAACAAAAATGTTGATTTCATAATGCTTGGCTTCACACAACATAATATCCCTAATTTGCATAAAAACAAAAATTGTGTAAACAACATTTATGCCACTTTCTCTTCCGCCAGCAGTATTTTTGTTCCTATTTAGTGCACTAAGATCTCTTGCCTCTCTTTCCGTATTTTGAGAGGGTTGCCCCCTTTCACACTGAGTAACCTGTGCAAAAAGAGGACAGGAAATGGTGGGGGGGGGGGGGGGGGAAGGGGTAGACAGCCCTGAGGATGTGCTCCCATGCAAAACAATGCTCACTGTAAATGATAAAACACACCTCAGGCCAAGAGTACATGGAATCGTGGTGCAGGCACATGTCGGAACAGGGGGCACTAATGCTCTTTGTTGTTAACGTTGTTTGCATTTAACTGCATTCTTTTCCCTGCAGATCAAGGTGACACACAAGTCGAAGATTTAGAGGCAGATAATAAGGAGTAGTCGAAGCAACCTGACATGAAGAGTAATCAAAAGACTTGTATGCTTATGTTCTTGATACACTGTTTTGATATGATGTGACAGCAAGTGTGTGCAAAAAGCTTCTCCATTCTATTTTAATGCTCATAGCCTTTGTTCTCTGAGATTAAGGGGAAACTCTACTCAAATGACAAGTTGACAATGAATTGTTTGAAATAATGCCTAAATTCCAAATTTTACAGGGAAGGGGAGAAATAACATTTAATACTAACAAGAAGTGAAAAAGGTTATCTCTTTTAAATCTGCCGCCTGCTGTCATTTTGGATTTTGTGACCTATAATTCAAACAATTCAACATCAACAGTGTCATAAGAGAAGAGGCTCCCTTTAAGTGATTTTTGGAAATTACATTTAATACCCTGCAGTTTTTGTTTTTCATCTGATTTTTTAATCTATCATAGGTAGCAAGGTAATAGCAACAATGAATCACTTGTGTGCATTTGGAAAGCTTTGTGAATTTTTTTCTTTTAACTTTTCACACTCCTTTGGTTGTATGTGCATGTTGTTATCCTTGGGGAGGGGGTACTTGGCCCAGGTTTGAATATAGGGGTGCTGCTGGGGGTTTTGAAACCCTGACCCTGTTTAGGACAAAAGTAACCTTTTAAAAAATACCTAACCTGTGTAGGACAATGCTGTCTCCTTTAGACCCTATCTAGGACAAAAGACAACAACCACACTCTCTTGTTTTGTTAAAACTAATATCTAGTCCTGAAAGTGATCTAATGTTGTTAGACTACCTGCTAAGTAAATACAGATAAATGTCTCCAATTTTGGATTGCTAAATACTTAACAGCAGTCTTCCAACCATCCCGTGTCCAGGATAGGTCCAGGCCCTGATTAGGACGGACTAGCTTGAAATTATACACCCTTTTCAGGGCGGAGGGGCCAAAAACCATAACCTATCCAGTGGCATGTGCCAAATAGGGGATTACCCCTCCCCCCAGGGTTTTTTATATGGTTATGTACTCATGCAGATTTGTTGTTTTTATTTGCTCCTTTTTGACACACCCAACCAGGGAAGACTTGGCAAGCAGTTCCCTCTCTTTTTCTGTGTGCTCGATTCTCCCCCACTTGTAAGGCATTAGAGTTCTGAACTGCAAACATCCCTTACTAATGACATAGCTGAAGCTTGACAGGAATTTGCGTCCTGTCTCAGATTAGTTGTTCCTTGGTAGCTTTCATGTGGAAATTGAAAATTATATTGATCTCATTGGACATCACACCACTAGTACTGAAACTTAGAAGTCTCTTCTGTAAGTGGAGGAGAATTGAGCACAAGAGCACAGATGTCTTTACTGAGATGTCTGTGTGACATCAGCCATCTCAGGGGAAAAGAAAATGGCTGGACCCCAAAATTCTCCCTAGGTGTATGAAAGTCAATGCAAACAAACCAGTAAGGTGAATAGATGAAAGGGTTTAGATGGGTGCTGAAACTAGACCATGTTTTGAGGGTTGCCGCTGCTTTTGGATGGCTAAGGGTGCGACATACTGATCCAACTGAATCAAATTATGAGACATGCAAAAATATACATAGAACTGGATCACTGTTCTTTCAGTACTGTGTCAAACATGAGAGAGAGAAATTGTTTCATTACATTTCCAAATGCTGAGAAGACAGTTGCAAAATGCAATGCACAGCAGAGTATTTTTGATGAACTTCTAGGTCTTTGCAAATGTGATGAAACACTCTCAGTTGTGTTTGATTATCTTCTCAATTGAAACTAACCACAGAGAAATAAAATAGTAAAAAATCTATGCTAATTTAGATCGCATATCCAGCCCACACCCTGGTTCTGATTTCCTTTGTTTTAACCTAATAACTATTAAAAGAGTTACTGGGAACGCAAAACTCTGAACTTCAAACTCAGTTAACTGACTCGGCAAACACTGAACAAAAAAAGAAACAAAATGGATTAAAATCAACCAATCAGTAACTCATAACCAACAGACAGGAAGTGAACTTCTGTTTTCTTAGAGGTCCACTAACGTGATTTCCACAGCAATGAATGCAACCAATGATTGAGCCCCTCCCGGGGTGGGGGGGGGGGGGGGGGAGGGGGAGGTGGTCCATGTTCCCTTCCTAAAAAAAATTTTCTTGTGATCTCTTGTTCCCTAAAAGTACTAAAATATCAGAAACACGGCTTGTGTTCCCAGCTTTTCTTCGTTTTGTTCCCAATTATTTTATGGCCACGTTCCCTTGTTCCCTGAAAACCCCTGGGTGGGGCTCGTTATTGAAAGATGCAGTACAATAATCAGAAGGTGATAAGTAACAAAACATTAGGTATTTTGGTGTGCAGCTTATATTATCGGTTATTTCCCAGTGTTTTTTCTTTTTAACAGAACAACAGTTTTGTTTGAGGCCAGTCATTTACAAGTGGGTTGTTAGTTTCAGGGCAATAGTGGCACCTTAGTTTATTGACCTGTAGGATTTTAAAAGTGTTGTGAGAGCTTGGCAGTTGAACATATTTGCAACATAAATTCCATGGATTTGTTATTCAAATACATTATAAATAATAAGTAGTTGAATAATAAATGACTTATTTATGATGGATAACTGTGTATTTATTAAGGGACTGTGCAATAATTATCAGGAGGGGGGGGGGGGGGCGAAAAATGAGTCTCACAAGGAGAAATATTACACAATACCCCCCCCCCCCCCTCTCAACAAAGGTAAATTAGCTCTGACTCCCCTCCAAATCTCCCAAAAATTATGATACCCCCACCACCACCACCTACAAATATAGTAAATATACCTGAATCCTTTACTTGCTTTGTACTGTAACGCATTCGACATCAGTGTCTGGGACAAAGAGTACCTCGCAACTGTGTTCGATAAAGTCGCCCATTTCTGAAGAGTCTGATTGTGCATCGTCTTCTGAGTCGTCTGGATCTTCTGAGTCACTAAGATTGCAGCTCAGAGTCACTAGTTGCATCATTGTCTTCGGGTTCCAGTATTTGTTGAGCAGCCCGAACATAACGTAGAACACGAGCTACTAGCATTGCTTTCCCTCCACTGACCTGTAAATTGTGGGGGGACATCAGTTGATGGTGAATATGAGCTTGGGAAGTATGGAGTGCCACAGATCGATAATGTTGATCTAGATGTTCTTGGTTTGTTTACGTCTCGCACTGATAAAGCTTGTTTAGGAGACCTGTTAAATTCTAAATGCTTCATTGGAGAAGCTGAGGAGTTAGTTGAAGAGTTTTTATCATCAACCTCCTAAACACCAACATAACATAACAAGTTAATTTCACTTGACAATGACTGTATGTTCTATTTTATTTTTGATGTGATGTAAGCCACGTTTTATTCATATTAAATCAGCTTGGAAAGTAATGGCTAATGAGTATAACTTTTAGTGAAATATCTTTGGTATTTGAATCTTTAAGTCAGTTTTTCAGTTGCCCCCCCCCCCCCCCCCCTCCACTTTCCCAGAAATTTACATGTTACCCCCCTCCCTAAGGCTGTGAGTTTACATTGTGCCCCCTAATAATTATTGCACAGTCCCTAATCAGTGAAATTCATTCACACAACTCTTATTGGTTTGACTGACTCCCAATGGAGAGGCCCTGAGAATGAAATCCTGACAAGACATCCTTTAATTCTCACCAAAATTCTGACAGCGATGTCAAGCGACATAAAGTGGGATAATTAAAACTCCAACATGGGACATTTTTAAATTCAGATAAGTGACACCCCCAACCCACCCCTCAACCCTGGCAGGGCTCTAATGGAGTCTTTATGCTGGCCCATGATAAAAGAAACTAGAAAATTTTCTCTCATTGAGATACTTTGCTACCTCGCATTAAAATATCTTGTCAAGCCTTGATTTTGTTAGGTACCTCATAAAAAAAAATAGAGAGGGCTTGGGTGACCAGTGGGACGCTGAACGCCACATGTCGCCCAACAGGGTATAAGTATCGTAAATCCAATGCGTGCTGGAATAGTTGTTAAATTTAATAACTAAAGGTACTTAGATCAGCTTTGAACTAAGAATTAATATATAGATTTCGCCAAGCCTAAAGGTGGAGCTCCACATACATTGAAAATACTAAATGCGCCTGGCATACACAACTACACAATCAGCTCCAATAATTGCAGAAATTTTGCTGACAAAATCCTGTCCTTTACCCTGGGCCAAAAAATAGGACTTGAGCCTGTGATCCAATGGGAAAAAAAAAACCAGTGACCTCGATGAGCTCCAAACTTGAGCCCACGATATGATCATGTGATACCAGTCAGCAGATACCTTGTTTTGACAGCTGTCAATTGACCATAACATGGATGTCCAATACCAAAGATGAAAGCTGACAAGGTATTGACAAGGCATGGCTACCCCAATGGCTGCCATGTTGTGCGACTTCGTCGTTGTCGTCGTCGTCATCATAGGGCCCACGGCCTGCGATCCATGCCACTGGCCATGTTGACCATAAAAAATCAAATGCATGGTTTTCCCTAGTCTCCTTCGCAGCCGTTTTTAGTGTCGTCACGCAACGTTGCGTGACGACACTAAAAACGGCTGCGAAGGAGACTAGGTTTTCCCATTTCTGTGCATGCATGATTCTTCCAGTGGTTATGGGGCTCCGCTCTGACGTTTGGCTGACTCGTCCCCAGTCCTGGCAGGGTTAACATGGGCCTGGCACAACAGGGCTGAGGAGGGCTGAGTGGTTTGAGCGAGAAAGCCGGCATTTTACAACTGTGCGGAAATCTTCGCTTTTCAAGGTGGTAAAATGTCAGGGGAAGAGAAGTCGCGTGAGATGAATGTGTTCTTGGCCAAGATAGCGGAGCAGGCTGAGCGGTATGAAGGTAAACGGACCATTTTTGGCGCGATCAGTGGTATATTTTGTGTTAAATCTTGGGTTGTAAATTTATCTCACAACTAGTCAGTTTATACAGAATACAAACTTTTTATCGAAACAATAGTTTTGAATGATATTCTCTTTTTCCAGTAAGTCTCGGGTCTTTTAATTAGCCTACTTACAGCAGTCGTATTAAAACAATTTTAACATGATTTGAACTACAAGCTTTTGAGCTCGCGTACTTTTGACATCGACTCGACATTTGTAAACTTACTTTCAGTTGTTTTCGGCGTTGTCAGAGACGTATTTTGTGGAATATTTACCAAGATATTGTAAAAGGGTTCTTTGCGTTTCATTTTTAGACATTGTAGTTACACAAATTGTTAAAATTGATTTTTATTCCACTCAGATGAAAGTAACAAGGTCGATTTCAGAAGTAAGTTTAGGGCTGGACTACGTCGACAAGAGTCAGTTTGTTTATGAAAACTGAAGGGCTTGTGTTCCTATGTCTAGCGGCTTGTTTAATACAAAACCTGCTTTTTCTTTGAAAGCTAAAAAAAGGTTGGCCGCTCTGCAAGGTACTTCGTTTTATTTGATTGTTGCGATTTCGAGGGTGTGCAAACAAGTAAAATGTAAATTTTCTTACGTATGGTATAGGTAAGATAAGCTTACATTTTACGCTGTGTCTAGATGTCCGGCAGCCGGATAGGTTTTTCAGAATACTCTATGTCCGGCAGTACGAAATATTGTACTGCCCTAACCAACAAATAAAAGCTAACCGCAAGCAAACCGGTGGGAAAGCTAACCGCAAGCAAAGCGGAATGAAACCTAACCGTAAGCAAACTGGAGTAAACTTGACTGCCGGATATTAAAAAACCTGTCCGGCTGCCGGACATAGAGACACTTCGTACATTTTAATAAGCAAACTGAATTTAATTAGCTTAAAGCTTATGTATTTTTACAAAAATATGTTAAATTAGCTTTACGAGAATCCTTGATCGGCGAAATGTCAAAAACCAGCACTGGGTGACATTTTCTCTGAGTTTTCACTTGTACTGTGCAAAAATATGCATGTATATTTGGAGTTGAAGCCAAGGCATTGTATTTACTTTGTCATAAAACAGACAACTTCATTAGCAAAATCAGTACATAGTACCATATTTACTCGATTAAGCACTGCTTTCTCCCCCACCTTCTCCAATTGCATGTATGACAGCAAAAATGTTAATAAGCACTGCCTTGAATAGAGCGATTTCTGATTGAGAGTTGTAAAACCGAAACCAGAGCAATTAGTCTGGCCAGTCCCAAAGAACACAGACAATCCAGGAGCCAATCAAGCAAATACATGTATCCAGCATGAATAGTGCGGTAATTTTATGTGTGACACCATTGGTTTTGATTTTACTTCTAATTGATGAGAAAGTGGCAGGTGTCTTTTAAGGACGTTTGCGCTAATTGTTTATGCGCATCCTTACTGCGCACGTAATTCCTGTCGCAACGTTACGCCACGTCATGCATCGAGCGCGCGCGCTGAGGAAACTTTCCAACCACATATAGGGTGAGTAGCCGTTGCGATAACTTCGCGATGATTTAACTCTCATAGATGCCTGGTGACCCCTGTTTTTCTTTACGTAGAAAGTTTCCTTTACCAATTCTCTCCATTTACACAAAAAACAAAAAAAATCTGAACGTGAGAAGTTTTTTTTTTTTGTTTTTTTCGACTCGCGTAGGCTCAAATTTATGCATTTGGCGGCTGAGCTTGACAAGCAATTATCCTTCCAAAAGGTTCACTCTACCTGAAGGAATGACACCAATTGCAAATATTTACTTAATAGGCCTGTTTTAGTTAAGGCCAACACAAAAACCTTGGCTGTACTAGACTAAGTTCATTTTCATTTTTTTTAAACTTGAATCAAAGTAAGCTAATTCGAATCAATTATCAAAGCTTCCATAAATACTGTGGTCTTCCATACGGTTTATCTCCGAAACAAGCGTGGTGACCCCCAATTTTTTTCGTTTCTGACACGAGTTAGTCATTATCTAACTGCAGGTAAAGTTATTTAAAAATCTGAACGTGGGAAGATTTTGGCGCGAACATCCTTAAACCAGTAACTGAGCCCAGTAATGCAAAACCAAAGCAATCGTAAATTATTTTTGACATTCAAGTGTTTTTAACTTGACGGACAGCCTAAGGCCAAGCCAGTTCATAATTCACTTGAGGTTTTATTGTTCAGAATTACTCATCCCAAGCCTCTACTCGCTCGACACCACCACCAAAGTGCTGGGAGGGAAGGGTAGAAGGGACTACCTGGTCTATAATAGCAGGACAGGAGGAAGGAGAGCATGGGAGGTGGGATACATGAGGGAAGGGGTCAGTAGGGTGAAAGGTTAAGGAGAAGGGAGGGTCAGATAAAAATCTACCCTTGGTTTAATTGTGGAACCTTTGACTTGTTTTCTTGTAAACACTCTGCACTTTAAAAGTGTAAAGTATATTTCCTGGTCATGTAATTCAAGCACTGATTTGTCTTGGGGTGAATACAGTGGAACCCCATTAATGTGGACACCAAGGGGACATGCCAAAGTGGCTGTATTATCAGGGTGTCTGTTGTTGTTGTTTTTAATGTTGCACGAACACTGACTTGTCCCCAGTCGTCTTCATACAGTGCACAAGGAGAGCGCAGGGAGAGATGGGTACCGAGAAAGGGAGTGCAAGGTGAGATGGAAAGGGAGAAAGCCTCTTCTCCCTTCCCATCATCCCCTGCTCCCCTACCTTGTGTGCAACTCTTCCTTTGCCGCGGGTTATATGAAGACGACTGGGGACGAGTCAGGCACGAACATATTAACCAAATCACATCAAAAATGAGACATTTAAATCAACTAAAGATTAAAACAATTTTTAAATTCTGAAGAGGTTGGGTATGGCAAGCCAATCGTAGCAAAATTCAAAACTCCTTTGTTTTCAATTCAACTACTATTTTAGGGTCAATTCAACGCGTATTTTCATTCAATCAATGCAACTGGAATTTTCGGAGGGGAGGAGAGGCTCAAACAAAAAAAAACTATGTGGGGGGGGGGAGAATGTTTTGGAACAACACATCATTATTCTTCAGAGCTCAAATTAGCAACCAGCCATTAGTCATGATTTCAGGATTGATTATTTTGAGTTTGAATGCGCTGCCAACTCTTTTATTCTCCAATAATTCTTTTTTTCCATCTCAGAAATGGCAGAATTGATGTGGAAAGTTGCAAAGCAGGGGCCAGATCTGTCAGTCGAAGAGCGCAATCTTCTGTCTGTTGCCTATAAGAATGTCATTGGGGCTAAAAGGGCAGCATGGCGTATAGTGTCTTCATTGGAAGCGAGGGCAGAAAAAGAAGATAAGGACAAAGCAATTATCTATAAATATAAGGTTCAAATTGAGAAAGAGCTCAATGAAATATGTGAACAAATTATTTTACTCCTCGATGAAACCCTTATTCCTAACTCCAAAGAGGAACCCCGGGTTTTCTTTCTCAAAATGTAAGTAACTTAGTAGGCCTTGATTATTAAACTTCTTCAGTAAATAAAAGTTATTAGCTAGAGCTTGTTGGTGATTGACTGATAACTGGGCTAGGGTAGATTTTCAGACTGTAAAGCCTATGGTCAACAGTGCCTCATAGAGCATATTAGTAAACATCTTATCAGGGCTTCGAGACTCACTAGTTGCAGAAAACAGCCAATACTTCTCAAACTATTCATCAAGTTGCTACGCTTATCATTCAAGTATGTAACAGCAGAGTTTGAAGGGTAAAACTTGGGTGCAAAACCTCCCTTGTTACATACTGAACTGATAAGCGTTGCAAAACATTTTGTAAAATCAGAACTGTGATGGTAGTCCGAAAATGTGATTAATTGGCATACTAGATTTTTACAATTTTATTTCTCCATTTTCTCCTTAGTTTTAGTTTCACATTTCCAAACACCTTGAAGTTCATCCAAAGGACTCCACTGAGTGTCCTGTCACAGGCAGCCCAAGTTCACTATATGGAATAATTATTTATGAAGTGTATGGGAGACTGACTCTTTCCTTTTTGAACAGTGCTGTGTTACAAAGATTTGATTTACATACACGAATGTTGAGCGATTTGTAAGGGTTTGTATAAGAACTCATCGATTATGTTTTAAAAGGAATAAAATTTAATGTTCTGCAAATAAAATCAACTTGCCCTGTTGTATTTTTTGTTGTCTGCCCGTGTCTCAGGTGATTTTGAAATGTTTTCAGCGAGTTAGCACTTGCTGATGGTGTTCCACTAAGAAATGCCTGGAACACCACCAGCCAGTGCCAACACTCACTGAAAACACTTCAAAATGTCCTGAGATGCAGGGAAACAACAAAGAATACAAGGTAAGTTAATTTTATTTGCTGTTCCTTTTGAAACAAAATCATTGAGTTCCTATACAAACCCTTACAAATCGCATCTTTGTCACACAACACCACTCAAAGGCAAGAGTCACGTTCATGACGCTTCATTAATATTTCATATAGTGAACTTGGGCTGCCTGTGGTCCTGTTTGAAATTGTGATATAACACAGTCATGTTTGACCAATTGTATGCAATTTGTGAGATCTCTGATAGCTTCCTTAAGTCAACTGGATGTCTGATAATCCTACCATGTGCTTTCATACAGGATGGGCGATTACTACAGATATCAAGCTGAAATTTCTGGTGAGAAAGAATCTGATGCGAAGGAAGCTTATGAAAAGGCAGAAGAGATAGCCCAAACACTTCCTTGCACAAACCCAATCCGCTTGGGCTTGGCCTTAAACTTCTCTGTATTTCATTATGAGATCCTCAAAAACTCAAATAAAGCCTGTGAGCTGGCAAAGAAAGCCTTCGACAGTGCAATTGGTGATCTGGATACGTTGAATGAAGATTCCTACAAGGACAGCACGCTGATCATGCAGCTTTTGAGGGACAATTTGACTCTGTGGACTTCTGAGGATGGTAAGTCTATTTAGTATGGGAAACAAGTGCCAGTTGATGGTGCAATCACTTCTCTGAGAAATGACTGAACCCATGGTTTTCGTTCCAGAAGTTGCTAAGCACATGACGTATTGTTTGCATGATTGCTTCTGGATCACTCGCTCACGCTCACACTAGTTTTTGATTGGATGAAATAATTTAGCGAAGATTTGCCAAAATTTGTAGTCTGAAGTTTCAGCCGTCCTCTCTTTCTCTCTTCTCCTCTGTGGGGTAAGGAAGAGAGAATGGCTGACACTTCAGACTACCAAAAAATGGCACTTTTTCCCCAACTGTGTATTAGCGAAAAAGGGTTGAAATGAAAATGCCTTTAAAATTGACATGAATATTACTGCTAAAACTGAGCTGAAGTCTATCCTTGTATCTTGTGTCTTGGCAATTTGGGAGAACAGACCCGGGGATCAGCAGTTTTAGAAAAATTGCAAAATAATGCAAACCATTTTTGTCAAAAACTGTGTTCATCAGCTATCAGTGGCAGATCCAGACCTTCAGCTAAGGTGGGGGGGGGGGGGGGGGGTGCTTTTAAAGGCTTGACTATGAATGTTGAATTCTACGAAGATAATTCTGGCAGTGCACATAAAATACGCTATTTCCAGAAAAAATAGGGGGGGGGGGGCTGGTTCCCTCCCCTGGAGCCACCACTGACCTTCACTAGTTGAGTGTGGTCAAATGGAAAACTAAGCCTGATTAAAAATAGGTTGGGCAGCTGTCTTCCAAATCTGTGTTGACCACATATTTGTTCCTCTGTATACATGTAGTTGTCAATTGTAACAATTTTGTTAAAGGTGAAACTATCAAGGCCTTTTTTGCCTTGGTTGAGTTAACGTTGGCCATTTTGTTTCGGATCAACTTTTCCATTTTGTCCATTAACCTAAGGTTATCTTGGTTGATAATGATGTGAATATACATCGAAGTATTCTGGTTGAATCTATTTCTACTTTTTTAACATTAATTACTTTTTGATTTTACAACTGTCAGGCACTTATGGATATTCTGCAGTCATCATGGACTTCTTTTGAAGGGGGTGGAGGCTGGGGGTGGAAGTTGGGGTGTGGGTGGGGAAGAATTCAGTACTGAAAGAGGGTCACGCTTCTTTCTTTACAAGAATTTGTTTTCTTTTCAATGCAGGAAAAGATGACACAAAATTGGAAGACATGGAAGAGTCATCTGGGAAATGACTTGCGTGGTTACCTGCTTAATAATTAAGTGTTTTGATATAAAGCAGCCACAGCAAATGTGTCCCTGAAATGTCAAGCTTCACAATTATTGTTTTTAATTCTAATAAGCTTTGTCTCCTAAGGCTGTATTCTTTGTTTTAACTTTTACAGATTTTTCATGCACTTTAATCATGCATAAGAAATCAAGCGTACGATTAGAATAATGCATCTAGATAGTTACGACATTGAATACACCTGTGTACATTTGAAAAGCTTTGTAAAGTTTCCTTTTTAACTGGCAGTTCAGTGGTATGCTTTTGGTGTTGTGAGCATTTTTTGCTAGGTCATATTTATGCATTTATGTTTCATGAAAATTAAAATTTATGGTTTTATTTCCCCCACAATGTTTGTTAAGGGAGGATGGGACCGGGGGGGGGGGGGGGGGGGGGGTTGCTTCTTAAAGGATGCTCTTCAGCCCCTGCCATTTCCGATGCCATCAAAATCATGAAAATTGTATGGTGAAGTGAAATCTTGTTACACTGCCGCAAGTTCTGTTACTGGAAGCCTGTTCAATCGCCTCTAGCAGTTTTGTGATGATCTCCTTTGTTTAGACACTCTCCACGTGAAATGTAATACGGAGAATCCAGTATGTCAACAAAAACAAAGGCGTAGCTGACATTAAAAAACAATTTGTTTCCAATATGTTACTAAGGAAGGTTTCTATCGGTCATATTTTAGAAATCAGGGCCGGGTTATTCAA
The DNA here is from genome assembly GCA_963693305.1 of Meandrina meandrites. NCBI lineage: Eukaryota > Metazoa > Cnidaria > Anthozoa > Scleractinia > Meandrinidae > Meandrina > Meandrina meandrites. The sequence goes on from OY855913.1 coordinate 17,823,038, forward strand.
AGCACGATTAAGCTAATCCAGGAATAGCGTGAATTTTGATTTCAGTTTTTTAACTTTTCGGTGCGGTTTACTCTTTCCATTTTTGTCCTCCAGTTTTGACGTCGACTAATCTCAATCTCCACAAAACAAAAGTAATTTTATACACTTTTTAATATACAAGAGAAATTGAACCCTCGATCAACTTTTGATCCTGTGTTAGTGTCTGTGTTAGTGTTATTCGGCTTTCGAATAACCCGGCCCAGACCTCCAGCAGAAAAGCTGTTTGCACAGGTTTGTTCCATTGAGAAGAGTCCTTCAAGAGTTTCAAATCACGGCCAGATTTGAAAAGTCACGTCAGCAGAACAGGAAAAAAACCTAAAACTGAAAAGACGTATAGATTTGAGAATTAAAATCAGCACCAATAGATAAAGAACGTCCAAATGCTTAACGTGACGTATTGATTTAAATTGTGAAATTTGCATCATTATAAAAATTATGGCGTAATAAACACCCGTATTTACTGACTTTTTTTAGTAGAATTTCTTTTATTTTGCGTGTAAACGGTAATTGCATACGTAAGATTATAAACAAGACTGTTTAATATCTGATTCGTAAAAAAAAAAATAAGAATTCTACCTACTGCCGTGTTTTTGGGATTTTAAATTCTAACGCGCGGTTGGAAACTGGCGCTTATAACGCACACGCAACGCTGTTATCCGGGGTTTGGTTCGCGGTGGCCTAATGGTTGGCGCGCGAGACTCCGGATCGGGCGGTCCGGGTTCGAGCCCTGGCCGGGGCAGTGCGTTGTGGTCTTGGGAAAGACACTTTACACTCGTAGTGCATCTCTCCACCCAGGTGTATAAACGGGTACCGGCGAATTTAATGCTGGGTGTTAACCCTGCGATGGACTTGCTACTAAAATCGGGATAAGCTCCTGCCTGGTGGGCCACTGGGCTTGTACGCAGACTTTTTCTTGGTTCGCAGTCGCATTCGAATGAAGAAAAGGTTTAATGAAAATCGCGTTGGGCTCCTGGGGGGCGTCGAGGTCTCGTTTAGAGTTGCAAGAAGTGAAGAAATTAAAAACACTGTCATACTGTCTAGAACGATCAGGCCGGGAAAGTGGTGTCTTTTAGGTGTTCAAAAAGCTTAAGCCACGCCCACATTAATCTCCTTTGATTTTTCTTTAGAGGTTTAATTCACATTGTCCTACTTTGTATCCTTGTCCCTAATTATCCGAGGAGAGTGTCATGGAAAGTCACCTCCGCTTGCCCCGAGCTCCAGATGGGATTTGAACCCACGACCCTCCGTGATCTAGTCGGATGCTCTAACCACTGAGCTACTGGAGACTCTATGTTGACCCTTGCTCACCACAGTGTCTCCAGTAGCTCAGTGGTTGGAGCATCCGACTAGATCACGGAGGGTCGTGGGCTCAAATCCCATCTGGAGCTCGGATTTTTTCCGATTTTCCATTTAATGCAAATATTTATCACGCTGTATTTCTTCGGAAGACAAACTTGGTGATAGTTTTTTAGACACGGTATTTCCATCAGCCATTTTTAGAATTATTATCAACTAACTGCCACCCGACCTACCGGTAATGCATCAGTCAATTCCAGCAGTGCCCATCCCCCCCCGGGCAACCCCGGGGCATTTCCTAATGTTGCCCATCCCGGGGGTGGGGCATTTGCGTACCTCGGGTTGACCCCCGGGCATTTGACACGTGGTTTCGAAACCGTGGAGTGAGTCGCGTATTCGTGATGGAGGCGTTTATAGGCCAAGACGTGGACTACGTTGCAGATTAGCTAGTCCATGAAGGACTATAGAAGCTCGTGGATGTTCATGGATGTTTTTAAAGGTATATTTTCTGAATTTTAGATATTTCTTCATTGTCAAGAAGCAACAACTTGTATTATATTCTTATATCACCTATCGAGAGATTGACAACAATCAACCCGGGAGCGGGGCATTTGCCCGGTTCCCTCATCCTCACCCCGGGGAATTTACCAAAGAAATGCTAATGCCCGGGGGTTAGCCCGGGGGGGGGGGGGGGGATGGGCACTGCTGGAATTGACTGATGCATAACTACAAGTATAATAATAAAATTCAAAACAATGGACGCTGCCTTGTTTAAATAAAAATATGGCGACTCAGTTTTGCCTTAAATCGTTTAAAGAAGTCGCTTGCCGTTATTCTGGGGTTAAGTTGTTCCACAACTGAGCTCCACTCTATGAATAAACGGCACGCAATGCATGCAGAAGCGATGACGTTTCACAAGGGGTCTTTAAGAATTTTCAGGAAATTTGACAGAAAATTTCAAGAAAGTTAATAAAAATAGCTGACAACTTCTGTGTTGAATGATTGTTCGACAAAAGTTGCGTTATGTTGCAGGGAGATATCTGATACTGACGACATATGATACAAGGTCAAACGCTGTCTTGAAATTGTTGAGCCCTTTTGTTTTTAAAAAAAGAATAAAGATTTCTGTTTACTAAATCTTATAAAACACATCAAATATAATTAGTCTCTTTCACTTATACTTAGAATTAGTCCTTTCTAACTGCCCGGGAGTATTTTGCTTTAAGTTCTACGCAGTGCTTTCTTGTTGAGTTAAACTTGATTTCTTTTCTACTGACGTTTATTCCTGAACAACTTCTGTGTTGAATGACTGTTTGACAAAAGCTGTGTTATCTTGTAGCGCGACATCCGATACTGACGACATAAGATACAAGGTCAAACGCTGTCTTGAAAATGTTTAGCCTTTTTCTTTTAAAAAATGTAAAGATTTCTGTTTACTAAATCTAATAAAACACATAAAATATAATTTGTGTCTTTCGTTTATACATAGAATCGGTCCTTTCTAACTGCCCGGGAGTATTTTGCTTTGAGTTCTACGCCGTGATTTCTTGTTGAGTTTTACTTGAATTCTTTTCTACTGACGTTTATCCCTGAAGTTAGTTCCAAATTCTATTCGGTTCTAGAAAGATCGGTCGATTGCAGCAGACAACAGATCCCGTCCACTCGCCCGACGAATACAACAAGAACACAAACCATGCACCTAGTTCCCAATGCTCTTCGGTTCAATTCAGGGAGTAATCGTAACACCAAAAATTCCATAAATTCCATCGCTTTTCCGCTTTACAGCATTAACCGATGACGTCATAAAATGACGTCATCGCTTAAAAACTTCTTATCTTAAGATAATCAGTGCGTAGTTGTGGAAGAGCTAGTTTGTTTTCAGTTTAAAGGAGCTATGTCACGGCGATTTTGGCCTTAACTATTCTGAAATTATAGTGGTAGGTAACTTAACCCATGAAAAACATTGTCTTTGAACACCTAAAGGAAGATATAACCTTGCTTCAGGGAGAGAAATCAAACCACTGCTATAAATAACAATGTTTGAAGACGCGTGGAAACAACTTGAAAAGTTAAGCCATAATTTTTCAAGTTGAAATTCACTTTCATCCAAGCCACCCGCAGTTAATTAAATTGGGCAATTATTTTTAGGTTTCCTGCGACACATATACATATTTTGGCAGTTTGAAAATGTGTTCAATTCCGTGACAGAGCTCCTTTAAGCATTCAGGATGTCGCGGAAAAAAATCTTGATGTTAAATATCCTAGTGTCATCCCATGTGTAGGGTCTTATACATCGCGATGGCTTCCTTTTCTAATCTTTGATGACAGAGTTCCAGCCACCCCAGTGCCTGGAACAAATCGTTCAAGTTACTATCATAGCAAGCAGACAGCGGGCTGCCCGATTTTGAAGCTTTGAAGCTTTTCAGATATGTAGGCCTTTGTTACAGTTTCCCCACACAATATTACAACAATCAAAGTGAGGCCGATCCGGAGTCCAGCGCACTGACCATTAGGCCACCGTGCCGTGAATGGAGTATGGTGCCGTACTTGTTTGATGGCACCAAGGGTGGAAGCAATCTTTTTGCAGACATTTGGCAGACATTTGGACGAGTTGACAACAGCTCGCATGGGGAATAGGCTGCGAAGTAAATTTTCGTGCGCGCACGTGTGCCAACCCGTTCTCAGTAGAGCCCGCATGCTGGCTTTGGTAATGAGATTGCCACTCGACTGAATCCCGAGAAAAATCAAGGACCACTCGAAGCCGGGGGCGTAGCGTGAATTTTTCGTGGAGTACGCATGAAAGAGAAAGTTATGCGAGCGCCGAAGGCCCGAGCCGCCGGAGTTTGGGAGTATGCAACTCCAGGAAATTTTGTTCTAGTTGCTCGGAAATGAGCCATTTCCCACGATTTCCTTGGGATAGTTTCATAAATCAAAACATGAAAAATGTTTAGTATTTAGTAACTTATGTTTGCAAATGCCAACTTTTGGGGCAATTACAAGTAGGTTTATACATAGGAAAGACTAATTAACAGTGTTTTTCCCAGTGTTTACAAGACTTACAAGCAACGCGCAAGATGTCAAAACCACATTCATGTCAATGTCGACGTCTTTATGGTTAAATACTAGGAGTAATCATAGATTATGCAGTGCGTTCGCCATGCTTGCCATTGAAGAACACGCCACCACAAGATTAGGATGCGTATTGCTACCGTTGAGCGCAAGAATTGTTTACAGCCTATCGTTATCCGCTTAATAGAATTCTTTTTGCGCGCGCTGTCTTTGCGGCTGATGTCATTGTTGACGTTGATGTAACGCAATTAAATTGCCTTCTAATGTCTTCTCGCATGAGACATACCGACATACCGACATACATACCGACATACATACCGACATAGAACGACTTTCGCTTGCGCGTTCACAGGACAACCACGGGACCACAGGTCACCACAAGATTAGGGAATGATGCAGGTTTCGCTCCCAACCGAGTTCGCACCCATCGATCTCTAACGTAGTCACGCTTTTCTCACGCTTAAAGAACGAGAAACATTCTAGTTTTTCTCACGCTTAAAGAACGAGAAATATTCTAGATAGTAAGCGTACTTGGGAGTGAACGCGGTAAGTGTACTCTGAAGTTGGGTGCGAACTCGGTTGGGAGCGAAACCTCCAGCTACCCACGCGCGTACGTGTGTATATGGTCACTACGCCCCTGAGTAGCGTATTAGTTTTTTGTATCAGGCAAAACATCCTGTTACAGGATGAAACGTTTGCTTGGATCACTGTAGTACTAGCCTGTAAAGCAGACTTCGTAGAACGAAGTCGGGTTTTGGAAGACGAATTTTACCTTAAAGTTTACTTATTGTATTCTACTGGAAATTCGCAAGTCTGATTTGTTATCCCGTTGTTTTTCATTCTCTGATAGAACACGATCTAAAAGTGCACAATGTTTTGGGTTGAAATTGTAGGTTTATTTGGACTGCAATCGATAGAATTTCTTCTAAAACTGCAAGTAGATTACCAGTCCTCGTTTTCTATGAGTGATAGTCAACTCGGCTGGGGCTCGAAGTCTCATCGTTAGGAGCAATTGCCGACTTCGGGAAGTCTCATCGTTAGGAGCAATTGCCGACTTCGGGAGCAACTATTTGGACTATCTATTTGGCGACTTCAGGACTGGCCCATGCGGGAGCAGTAACGGGAATATCTGAACCCTTCGAGACGCCTTAAGGTGGCTCTAAATGGTCCACATATTCCCGTCATTTGGCATTCTATTGCAGCTACACCAATAACGTTGAGGTTAAACTTTTAGTACAACTTTGTAAAGGTTTAATCAATGAACAAATTATAGTCACCGTGACGTCAAAACTTGTTTCCATGACAACGTCATATGAGGTTAAGGATACCTTATTTTTCATCGTTTGAGGTTGACTCAAAAACTAGACGGTGAAAGTTTTTGTTTTTCATATATTTTCGTCTAATGGGCAAAACAAACAATCCAACAATGTTTTAAACAAATTTTGTACTTTTTGGTTCAGAGCCATCTTAAATTTATGAAAAAGCAACGTAGCTCCAAATTAAACCTACAGATATTTTTTAAAAATTGCAAAAATGTTCGTTTTGTTGGTTAGATAGAAATATACCAACAAGAACTCTCACCGAGTAGTTTTTCAGTTATTAGACTCAAAAAGTCCAAAATAGGGTATCTTTGACCTCATAGAACATTGCCATGGAAACAAATTTTGATGTCAACATAATCTCAATTTGTTTATTGGTAAAATTTATACAAGTTTGTCCCTTCTAATGTCGTTGTGGCACGTGAAGTGTGACCAAATTTGATACTGAACGATAACAGCAAACAGTTAGGCATCATGAATAAGTTATTTATTATTCAACTGTCTATGTCCATATCAATGAATGTACTTGTGTAACAAATTTGTGAAACTTTCCATATATCGTGAAAATAATATTCCAGCACTGTTTAATAACACTTACACACTAAAGTTATCTTTCTCCAGAAAACTTGTCATTATTTACCACCTAGGAAAATAAGGGGACGGGTTTTGTACAGGGGGGGGGGGGGGGGCAGGGGGGTTCACGGCATCATTTAGCTGGATCACCCCTGCCCTAAACCAGTGTGCATTTTAGTTAACCAAAAGCAGTACCTGCCCTCCCCCATCGCCCACCCCCCCCCCCCCCACCCCCACTTGAATGATGCAAACTCTCCTGAAGAAAACAAGGTTGTTGCTTTTGACACCTTTCAGTACTCTTCCAATCTGTGTAAACCCTTTCAAGCAAATGATCATATCTCAACATCAAGATTTTCTGACTGGTTTGTTTGCATTTTCTATAGGGTGGCAAAAAACCACGTCCAAGAAATAAGGCAATAAATCTCTCCTCTGGCGCATTGGTTTGATAATAAAGTAACAATTACAGATGGGAGCTAAAGTAAATTATGCATACTAAGATAACTGGAATATTTCACATGGACATTTCTTGTTTAGCCTGAATAAAGAGACACCTTTCTTTGCATACTTACATCTTTCCTCTGAAGAGACATTACGTTTCGTGTTGAACAATTCATATAATATTAACAGTAATAGTATATCTGGTTGATGCTTGGCACTAATAAGTAAGGAATTTTGGGAGTCGAAGATTAATTAAGCATGCAAAGAGATGTGTTTATTGAGGCTGCTCGGGTGTGCAAACGAGAGAGATTTTTACGTGAGCATTACATGTACACTAATTTAATTACATAATTTGCTTTGGTTTTGCATCACTTCACATAGTAATTGCTTTAAAAACCTCCAGCCACATCTTACCCAGTTTGAAGCAAAACCAAAACAAATCATGACTTACCACATGTTTGCCCACACTTCATGCCAGCAAAATGTATTCTGTCATGCTAAATCACGGCAAGAGATTGAAAATCAAAAAAAACACAATGGGCATCAAGTGGCCAGTCTATGGAAAGATTAAGTTATTATAATATTACTGCTTAGCTGGAAGGAAACAGCAGAGTGAAAAAAAAAAAGAATTCAATCTGCGTTAAAAATGACATTTCTTAGCCTGAAGCTTACTTTCCAAATGTACACAGTGGTTCACTGTTGCTATAATTATCTTTAGTTAGGGCTGTTTAATTGTACAGTCTAACTTCCCGCAGTGGGACTTCCTTGGAACCAGAGAAAGTATGAACTTCGAAGAGGTGTCTGCTTAAGGGAGGTTGTGGTTTGGACCATGACTAAGTGCAGAGGTTCGATTTCTTACACATGATGCATACTTTTACTTTAATTAAGGTAAAACTAAATGGAAAAAAATCTGTAATAATTACAACAAATAATTTTACCAAAGAGAACAAAGCCTATAAGCATTAAAAAAAATAGAATTGAGAAGCTTGACATCTCGGCTACGCATTTGCTGCGGCTGCATCATATCAAAACAATGTATCAAGCAGCAAAGCATCCAAGTCAATTCTAAGATAACTCTTGTGGTCAGCCTGTGTTGACTATTCTTTAGCATCATCTGCCTCTAGATCTTCAACTTGTGTGTTATCTTTATCTGCATTGAAGAGAAAACACGAGCATGAGTATCTCTTTGGTGAGCTGTAAGAATGTGGGAAATTCAAAGCCGTTCAGTTCTGAAGTTCACCCGAGTTTCTGACTTCGTTTTGAGTGTTTTTTACAGCAATAATAAGGTTACTTAATTAATTGCTTAAATTTTTTTTAATTAATTGGTTTAATTGCTTAAAACGGCTAAAGAAAGAATGTCGAAAGTTTCGTTCACGTGACCTTTAAGCTTCTGTTAGGGGCTGTAGGGTCCAGCTAAGGGTACATTTTTTTTAAAATGTCGTTATTTTTGGTAGACAATAAAGCTATTTTCAAATGTGAAAAAAGAGTATCTCTTTGGCATCCTGTCCAGAAAATCATTTTAGTCATTGAACGGACACCACATTGATTGCAGCTTGCAGCAATGCGCAACATTCCTTAGAACCCCAAATGTTTAAATCATAAATAATTCTTTCTGATAAGCCCACCAAATAGCATTTCAAATGGCAAATAAAAATAAATTACAATATTTATTACAGAGGAAGGCACATCAGCTGTGTAGCTGGTTTTCATGCGAGTGCTTAACAAGATAGAATTGGAATTTGGAAATGCTGGTTTTTCGGGAAGGAGGAAAACCGGAGTACCTGGAGAAAAACACTTGCAGCAAAGCCAGAACCAACTCAGCCCACACATGGCACAGTGAATTCAAACATGAACAAAATCCGAGCGCTGATCAACTCAATTTGGCATTTGAGAGTTGTATTGATTGAATTTATAATTAAAGTAAATCTTGCTAGATTTGAAGTTGCTGTTAACCATGGTTTTCAGACTGCGTTTCATATTGATCACAAGATAAACTGCTTCAGTATTTTTTAATATGCAAAAGCACCCTCCTGCACAATGAGTTGTTGCCCCAGACTGTGTTACGAGTCATTCACTTAAAAAGACACCATTATTTTATATTATTTGTCTATATTAGGGCCAATTCGCACTTATGTCTAGCGGACAAATTTTGTAACAATTGGTAGATTTCATCACTTGTGTGTCACCTGTTACAGAAAACAAGTGCGAATACGTTTTTTGAGACCTAGCACTTGTCAAACAATTCAGGAAAACAAAGAAGCAGTTGTCTTATGATTGGTCCGCGTTGCACGCGTGATACATTTTGTCAAACAATCGCAAAAACAAGTGCGAACGACTTGTCGGACAAGTGCAAATTTTGTCAAAACGGACAAATCTTCAAAGGGGCTGATGTCCTGCCTCAAGGCAGGACAAGTCATGACAAGTCGCATTCCAACGCCCCTCATAATACCAGATAACAATACGTTTTTGATTGGCTATTGTGTTTGGTCTGGATTGTACTAAAAAACAACACGCAAAATTTCTCCGCGATAGGCGGCAAAACATGTTAGCGTGCTGAGGTGAGGTCATGGAAGGATGGTAATACCAGGGTTGGAACAAATGAATGCGGAGGGAACCAGTTTGTGCCGATAAATGGAGGAGAAAAAAAATAGTTTACTTGCCACATTTTCCACGCAGGTCAGCACAAAAACATCACTACATGTGCACTTCAAATGCAAATCGTTTTAAAATCCTTTACCACGTGGACCTGCCTGATTATTTGATATTTGCACAAGACGACCGTGCCGAGAAATGTACCAGGATGCCAGAAGCACGTGCAGAGCTATTGTAATAATAATTACACCTTTTGTTTTCTTCAAAATGTCTCTGACTTGTCGCGACAATAAATTATTTTGTTTTTGTCAAAAATGTTATGACATTTAAAACTTGTCCGCTAGTGCGAATCGGTCCTTAGTGAACAAAACCTGTAACAATGGAGAAATCAGAAATGCTTTACCAGCAAAACACAAGGACCCAATAGGGCCAAGGGCCCTATTTTTTAATTCATTAAGAATAAAGAATTATTTTACTCAAGGCACTGCATTGCCACAAAGTCTTATTTAACTGCAGTTTTGACTTGGCACCACAGCGTCTACAACAATCGTATCACAGGGAAAAGCGTGTGACGTTCATGAAAGTTCACCTTGAACGTATAGAATAATAATCATTAATTAATTAGTTAATATTAATTAAAGTTTACACTTTAGCATGGTAGAGACTGAGGGCCTTAAGCAGTCCACTACCCACACAACCATCACAATAGTGATAATTAACACCCACATCCCAAGTGGAGGTCAGGTGCCATAGGGCTTGGAGCTGCAACCGCAATCACACCCCCAAGGCACCAGAATACCCGACTGGCCTGCTCAAAACCGAAACCCGGCCAAAAGCTCCCCGCATCAGGCCCCAGAACTCGAGCACCCATCACACTTAAACCCAAATGGCTCAGTGGAAGAAAAACTACACAATAAGTCCCAGAAAAATGAACTGGTAACAGGGAAGGGTGGGAAAGGAACGCTGAGAATGTAACTCCAAACTAACAAGGCCACGCTGATAGAACAAAGAACAAAAGCACATGGGATGGAGATGCATGTACCAGACGAGAATACCACTGAAAGGAAGTTGGCCTGAACACTCCAGCAACCATATGAACGCCAGAAACACAACAAACAAACGCCAAAATGCTTAACACTACAAACATATCTGTCAGGGTTCCCTGAAAATTTGAAGTAGAAGAAGAATGCTTTGTAGTAGGCGGCACTGAGCAATGAAGCAATATACACATCATGTTGTCTTACATGAAGTCTAAACTTCTGACCATTAATGAGCTGACTGACAGTAGTTCGCGTTCGCAAGCTCGCTTACAGCATTTACGCGATTCTTGCTTTGTTTTCTCCACGTTTTCAGCCAAATTTACATTGTTTTCAGCTTGGAGAGGTAATTAAAAGGCAGGGAAAACCTACACAACTTAAAGATTGTTTGATTTTACGCCTTTTTAACTTGAAAAAATGTCATTTATCTCAAGAGTAGCCAGCACACCAATGACTACTAGACAGCGATTTTCGCCGACACCAGGGCTTGCTGAGAACACGGCATATGCCAAAACGCTAATGCTTAAACACGTTACTGAAAGGCTCTTGCTCCTTGTCGTTAACTATGTTAAATGACATTTAACTGTATTAAAAAAAAGAATTTATTGGCTAAAGAGATCTTTGAGAATGGGCATGAAATGGTCCTATTTCAGATGTGCTATTAACTAAAAGTTACAAGAACATGAAAAACATTGGGTTACTGAATATCTTACTACATTATTGGGTCCAAGAATCGATCCATTTTTCACTAAAATGTTAAAATATTTTCATTTCTGCCATTTCAACCCTTTTTGTACAAAAGACTTACCATCATCAGCAGCCCACAGTGTCAAATTGTCCCTCAAAAGCTGCATGATCAGTGTGCTATCCTTGTAGGAATCTTCATTCAGTGTATCCAGATCACTAATGGCACTGTCGAAGGCTTTCTTTGCCAAATCACAGGCTTTTTCTGGGTTATTTTGGATCTCATAATAAAATACTGAGAAGTTTAAGGCCAGGCCCAAGAGGATTGGGTGTGTAGCTGGAAGATTCTTCTTGTTGGCTATGTCCTGTGCCTTCTTGTAAGCTGTTTCTGCGTCATCACACACCTTCTTTTTCTCTTCATCACCAATAGCAATTTCAGCTTTATACCTGCAGTAGTCACCCATCCTGTTGGATAAAACAGTTACCTCATGAGACATCCTCACAGTGGGCTTAAGAAGTTACATCAAATTGTACATTGTGGAAAATTTATTATAAAACATTTAATGAGGGATTGTACATACCATGATTAATCAGTTCAAGTTCACTGCAGCTCCATAAAGCATGCGGCTTATGTCATGAGTTTGAAGGTGTTCAATTTCTTAAACATTATTGTTATAAAAGAGATATAAAACTTGCTCCTCATTCATTTTTAAGTTATATATTAAGCACTTGGCAATTTTCAAGAACACTCGAGAAGTGCAAGATGCACTCAACTGCAATTTGTGCTTCTCTATGCACTTCTCTCAAATTTCTGTGTGCTTATAACTCAACATGCACTCACTGAGGTGGATTTTTTATTTCTTTAGCTTTACTTCATTTTCAATTTCATAATTTAGTTCTTACAGGTATGATTAACAATCATAACTGTAAGTCATGTACGCAACTATCCTTTTAAAAATTTTCAACAACCTTACAGTGCCACTTGACCAATCAAAATGTTGAGAACAGTGAATGGCGATCTTTTTGTGCAAACAGGCCAATGACATTGGCACATCGAGACAATAACAATAACAAAATTGAAAACCAACTGAAGGTAGTTAAAGTTCTACCAATTCCATCCATTGCAGGAAATTGTTATTAATTAGCTTGAAAACTTGTTTTGTGATGGCTAAACCGAAACCAATGAGAACCACTCAAAATTTAGAATCTGTTGAGGACTGTATACGTCAACCACTTGATAGCTCAAACACAACAAACTTTAATCTTGATTTCTCATCAAAACACTCGTTTACATGTACAACACCTCTTCGTATGCTAACTACCCATCTTTTCTCGCATCTTCGCTTTGCATCTCTTCTCGCATCTTAAAACAACAACACGTGTTCTTGTGATCTTACTTTCCAAATATGGTTCAAGCCATACGGTGTTCACGTGAAAGTCACACAATCAAGTCATGCAATGTTTGACAAATGAAACGTCACTCAATGAATTCTTTAACGTTCGATTTTAAGTCCCTACAGAATCGAGCCCAAGCAGTCAAAAATAATTAACAGTCTCCTGAGAGGTCCACATCTTTCCACAACTTTGTTGGATCTCAAATTTCGCTGTTAGTAGAATTATTGTTTGTATTTTTCAAAGTTTCTGGTCTGCTTACAAAAAAATTCACCATCTGTTGTTCTTAACTAACTTTTTAATTGGTTAATTTTGTTCCAAGTGTAACCACCCGTTCGGTCCATCATAATTATTTACCTAGAGCTATGATATCGGTGTTTTTCTACTTAATAATAAATACATGTTTTTTGTAGTAACCAAAGGTTATTTTGAGGTTTGCTACAATTTTCGAGCTACCATGAATGGCCAACTTTTTTTTGCGTTTTTTCACATGTAAAACGTTCAAGTTTGCCAAGACGAACCGTCGCTTTTTTTAACTGAACCGACAACATTTGGAGCATAAACATGTCAAGTTTTGACAGCTCTGCCTGTGTGTTTCTGCACATGAAACACGGGTTTTGAAAACTTTTGCACAAGCACTTTATGTTTCATCAATTAAATTCGACAGCAAATGGCGGCTTTATTTTTCTGGTAAATGCTGAGACAGCGATCTTCGTTGACTAATTTTTAATTTAATTTTCAATTGGTTTACTTGTAAAACACGACAGTTTGTCTAGACAAACTTGAATGATTTGCTCATGACAAAACGCAGAAAAAAGTTAGCCGTTCACGGTAGCTAAAAAATGGTAGTATGACATTGATTCTCTCAAACAAATGATCTGCAAGCTTGATATCTTAGAGGTGTCATTTATGCAAAGGATGCATTTTGTTGTAATGGTGGAAACCCTAATTTCAGGTGCTACATTAAGTAATTTTGTAACATTTTTGGCTTTATTTTGGAGGAGATTACTATGGTGTGGGGAGGGGCATATTATTGAAAGGAATTTTGTGTTAAAATGTTTGGGTTTATTTTTGGGAATGATATTGTGTTACAGGAATTTTTATATGCATTCAATACTGCATGGTAAAACTATCTAACAGAGAAATAGGTTTAAAGCAGTGTTGTCACTAATCTTTCAAGTAGGCAGGGAAAGTAATAAAATAGCTGGACGACAAAACTCACTTTCCAGTGGTTTTGTTTCAAAGTAGCCAAACTCATAGTTTCCCTGGCCCCCAGCCCTTAGTGACAGCCCTGTAAATAGTCATTAAATGACAATACAAGCTTATATCAGGGAGCTTATAAAATAGAAAGTTATTCTTTTAAGAGTTCAGTCTAATTTAAGTCCTTGGGCTTACATGTATATCAGGGAAAGCTTATCATTAAAACATAATCAATTGAATTTTGCCATCAACAACTCACAGACAGGATCTCTTGAACCTGATGAAGCTTAGCTGTTTCACAAGAGGTCTGCTAAGATGATTGATGGCATCTTAATCATGACCATTGCATTTAGTTGGGTTTTGAGCTAAAACGTAACAAGGTTTTCCAGTATGAAGCCCATGTTTTACCTTTTGAAACACACACACCAAAAATTCTTGGTGTACATGTAATTAAAATGCACTTTGGTGACAAATTTGTTTTTGACAAAGACACTCATTGAAACTGATCTGGTAAAGAAGCAGCCATAACAACCGCAAAAAAATCCACCAAAAAGTACCTGCAAAAGTTTTGTACCACATGGCAAATTATTTATCCAGTACTTACATTTTATAAAAGAAAACCTTGGATTCACCATCTTCTGAGACACTGTTTGGTATGAGGATTTTTTCCAGAAGATCAATAATCTCATCACAGATCTTATTGAGCTCATCCTCAATTTTCGTTTTGTAATCTTTAGTTATTGTTTCCTTGCTTGGGTCTCCCTTGCCTTCTTTATCTGCCTTCCCCTCCAAGGAAGAAACTATACGCCATGCTGCTCGTCGAGCCCCAATCACGTTCTTATATGCCACAGAGAGAAGATTCCGTTCCTCACTGGACAGTTCGGTCCCTTCCTCTGCAACCGTCTTCATATACTCTGCCATTTCTGAAATTAGAAACATAATCTTGAGCACATAAGCACCAACAGAAGAGCGCACAAACAGTGAAAAATTATAACTAATCTGCAAAATCATGGTTGATATTTATTGGCAATGACTGGCTTCATTTTCATTCAAGAATTTTTTCTTTGTCTCACGACAATGCTGGAAATAGTTTTTCTTGCTTAGCAGGATGTGTCCTGGCAAATCTCTATTTTAACAGGACATATTGCAGATTTGGTCAGGCATTAATTAGCATTTCATGCAATTTTTATAAACTGATAACTCAGTCCATATGCATACATGAAGTAATAAGTCAGAATGGTTAGCAATGCATTAGGGGCCAATTTTCAAAGCCTGTGAATTGTTCATTTTGCATTTATGGACATTTGAAATAGCCTGTGAATACTGAATACAGCTGGGCACCTCTTATCGCTTAACATTTAGTCGCACAATGTCTGATGGCCGACAGTGAAAACTGCTTTAAGGCCTGTTCCAAACTTTGTGCTACCGACATGCCGAACTCAAATTAATTTGGCCTGGCAGTGGCATGACAATAGCATGGCAATGGTTTCCAACGTTGAATTTAATGCGGTCAGGCCAAATTCAAATTATATCAGAAACAACAAAACAAACCACAAGCTAAAAGATAACTTAAAATTCATTAATAAAAATAATTTATGAATTGAGTTTGCACAACAAGAGCACGCCGTTTGGAACTAAGTCACACTCAGGGTTCAAAATAACATCAGAGCTTTTAGCTTGAATTTGTAGGCTTTTTTGGTGAGGGCTCTTTTTTCCCTGGCTATTTGCGTGTGTACAGCTACACTAATTAACGAAATTATGCCAAGAATCCATGGGTTGGCTAGCAAATGGGAAAAATCGTCCTGAATTAAAATTTCACTCTCTTCCTGTCAGCGTCAGAATTTTCATTTTTAATAAACATGTTTCATTGCGACATTAATTCCAGCCCAAACAAGGCATCATGAACAGCTCTCTTTCTTAGACATTTGCTCAAGCTTAAAATATGCAACTCTTCACTCACAAACATGGGAAATCCGAACGTTCTGTCAAACAATATGAATACAAAACTGACTTTAATTTGAGCGAGTGAAAAAACAAATTTTTGTGCGAAATAAATCTTGATTACAGGTGCAGAAACATAAAGGCGATAACACAATGGCTTGTCTAGACAAACTTGTACGCTGTTTCACGCTTTGCAAAAAGAGTTAGCCTTTCATGGTGAACAAGAATTATCCTTGTCAACTTTTACAGTGCGCTTCAAATTTTCAAACCTTCTTCTACTCTTTCTAATAGTTTTAAAATGTTTCCAAAAAGCTTGGCTGCTTTATTGTCTGATAAGAAATTTATGCTTTCTATAACATACAACTTTGATTTCAGCTGGCTGATCAAAGCATGACATTTTTTAATTTTCTTTGGTGAAAAGTCGCTGGCAAGTGTGGTCAAGTGCCTGCTACCACCGGCAGCCGGCTGCTATTTTGAACTCTGACGCTACTGCTGTGTGCAGCGCGGAAGCCCTGCAGTGCTAAGTAGTCATGCAGAACTTAATTCAGCCTGCCGCACTGAATGGTTTCAAAGGTCGTGCTACGGCCACGCATAGTTCAAATTTAACCCTTCAATTTAGTTTGGCACAGTAATAGCATTAACTTTGGGACGGGCCTAACATAACACAAATATTTTAGAGCCATGTTGCAAAAAGTGTTCTAGTTCATTTGAATATGACAAGATCCTCAATGGCATAACTACAAAAAAGTAAAATGAATGCAAGGTATAAGGAGGAGGGAGCTTGGACTATTGCACTATAAGTGATATTCACTGTTCCTGGACAAATTAAAATTGCAAATAAACTAGTTGTCAACGAATGAAGGTGGCATGGCATGAAGTTTTCTCGTAAATTGTCTGAGTAAATTATAGACCAAGTAGTAGCCTTAATGAAACAAAACCTTTAGGGATAAGACTTAACTTGAATCATAACTTAAAACTGATTCTGGCAGCTTTTGGGGGTTTCTATCAACATTTCATGTCACTTTTACACGCATGTCCCCTATCCTACCCCTGGTGGGGTTATATAAACGGCGAACTTCAAGTCAAAGGCTTGTAGTTTGTAAGCTTATCACGTTTAGGCTGCAAAACAAACCTGAGTGGCACGATTAAAAGACAGACGAATTGTTGTTAAGTGTAAACGCCGTTTAAAACTATCGTTTCGGCGAATCTAAGCTCTTGAAATGTTAGTCAAAAACAGCGTTTTTCGATTGTAACCGACTTAAAGCGATAAAACAACCCAGGATTCTAACAACACAAAATGCCCACTGGTGGCGTCAAAAATGAGCCATTTACCTTCATACCGCTCAGCTTGCTCCGCTAGCTTAGCCATAAACACACTGTCCGTTCTGCCAGTCATTTTACTGCCGTTTAAGGGAAGATTTTAACTACAGAAGTGTAAAATGCCGGTATTCTTGCTCAAACCAAGGGCGTCAACCGAACTAGTGACCAGGCCCTCACCTTGTTTCGGTCATTATCATTTTCCTGTCCGAGCATGACGTGCCGGAAACAATGAATAAAGCTTCCGGCTAGCAAAGCCTGAGGCACGTCAAGTAAAAAACACTGTTTTGACCTGTTTTCCTTCTCTTGAAAATTAATAGCTTTAATCAGTTCCATATTAAACTTCCACATCAAAACATGAACTTATTTTTTTTAACTTTTGTACAATTGCAATGCAGTGTTTTTGTCTTTATGTAAGCAAATCATGTAAATCAGTTCTGGAAAAAAACGAGAACAGGTTGAAATACCTTGCCACCGCGTATAGTTGGTTTTCACGTAACGTCAACAAAATTCTATAATCCATAATCGCAAGACCCCTGAGTTTTTATCCTTTTTATCCTTTATTAGACATCCTTAATATATATCTTGTTGAAGGTTTTTAGCTCGATAAGGTCCGATAACAGCCGCCGTCTTTTATAAAATAGACCATTCTGAATTTCGGAGTTTCACGCCACACGACATCAAGATGGCCACCAGAAGGCTGTCACGTATGCTTAAAAAAAGTCCCTCATCCTGTGATTTTTAACAATGTGAACAGTTAAGGTTTTGAGAGAAGTGTTTATGTGAATGTTTACTTGTTCACGACAGTGATCTGACTGCCTTTTGTGGCAGAAGTGAATTCCAGATGTTTTCATCGATTTCCGGCCGCCATGTTGGTGCCCCTCTGCATGGGCACCAACATGGCGTCTCCATACTGTGCTCTGTAAATTTGTGTGGAACATTTTGACGGATAACTCGAGTACGGAATACCGTACAAACCCGAGACTTGGACAAGCAGAATATCTGGTAATTTTCTTCAACCTATAATATTCCTGATTTTTTTCACTCAATAGTTTTGGATTTACTTTTTAGCGGCGTGACAGTGAACCCTGGACTTAAAATTTTTCCTTGTTTAATTATTATTATTATTATTATTATCATCATCATCATCATCATCATCATCATCATCATCATCATCATCATCATTATTATTATTAAGGAGAACATTATGCTAAAACAATCTCCTGGATAAGAGCAAGGACATCCTTCGCTTTACTAAGATCCGCACTAATCTGCCTAAGAGGTTCAAGAGCTAGAAGGAAAGCCTTTTGTGACTTTAAGAACATTGATATTGACGTTGAAACCCAGGAGGGAGCCATCATGTAAACACTGTTCAAATAGGTGTTAATAGTTTATTTCTTTTATTTACTTTTACCTTGTATATACCGATATTGACGTTGAAACCCAGGAGGGAGCCATTATGTAAACACTGTTGAAATAGGTTTTAATAATTTATTTCTTTCACTTTCTTTTACCTTGTATATACCAATTTGTATGGAATATGTTAATTTATGTTATGATGATGATAGTAGTATTAGTACTAGTTGTAGTAACCATGATATCATGACATATATGATATGACAATGATGATAATGATGATAATAATAACTTTTTGTGCCTTGGATATTTTTACACTGTAATATTGGAATTTTTACCTTGTAAATGGCAACTTGTCTGGAATATGTTAATAAAGATTATTATTATTATTATTATTATTATTATTATTATTATTATTATTATTATTATTATTAATAAGTCAAACTTTATTGAGTACTTTTCATGCAAACTTGAATCTTAGGTGTATCTGGTTAAAAGAAATATACAAATTTTGTTTTTCCTTAAGTTTTTCCCATGAGATTATTTCAGCAAAAATTTCAATAGCCTACCTGCATAATTTGTCTTAAATCTGATCCTCTTTCAGCCCAGATGTTCTAAAAATGGTGTCACTTTTCTTCATCCCTTGTGCGTTCCAGTTATTTTCCCATATAACATACCGGCTCTCCTTTTTTGGGCACACCATTGACTCCAGGCCCGTAGCCAGGATTTTTGCTGGGGGGGGGGGGGGGGGGGGTGGTGCGAAAAAAACAAATTGCACCCAATGAAAGTTTTCCCTCAATCTTTATTTTTTTTGGCACACATTGGGCTTATTTCTACTCGGTAGGCCTGAAATTTTGAAAACTGGGTTATCTGAGGCCGCATTTCGTGCGTTTTGAAGACAGTTCGTTAGGAAACAAGCCATATAAAGGTACAGGTAGCAAGGACAATAATTCTGGTACATTGTTAAATTCAAAACGTAGTTTTAGAAATAGAACCTTGTAAACATAATTTACAATTTATTTAACTAACAATGACGGCAGTTCTTTTAAAGGAAGACTGGAAAAAGATAGATATCTTTATTTCGTTGTCAAATGGTAATTACATAAATCAGCCAGAGTCGGTTTTGCCGACTATAAAGATCTATGAACGGCATTAGTTAGAATGTATCGTTAAAATTAACCTAGAATCACACAATTTGGTCAAAACTATGCCATACGAATCTTCAAATGGTGGACCCATTAAACGTAAATAGACGAAGTACAGAAATACCATTTCCCTTTATTTATTTATTTTTATACTTTTTTCACAACGAGCGGACTTCCAAGGCTCGTGTGAAAACGAGTAGATTATTTGGCTTAAATCACGATAATTACTATAGACTTTATCCCACCCCAACAAACTTTTCCTCATCAGTTTACTTACATTCTCACATTGTACTTGAACTGAAATATCCAAGCGCAGATCAAAATCTGTTCCAGTCAGATTTACCAATCTTTTACCGATTTTTGTTTTGCTTCTATCCCCATGGTACATTTTCCAAGCCCTGGTTCTATTACCAGGATTGTGGTCTAATTGTACCTTTGGTACAATCTGGTATTTTCCTTATATTTATCATCATATATTAGCACTCACCGGAACAAAGGAAAAAACAAATTGCACCCAATGAAAGTTTTCCCTCAATCTTTATTTTTTTGGCACACATTGGGCTTATTTCTACTCGGTATCATGAAGCTATTGTAGGTTAATGTTTTGTTACATGGCATTGTTTATTGTATGTCTTTTGAACCTTTGGTGTTTTAAGCATTGCTGATAACTGTCTCGAAACAGCGACGTATGAGCCACTTGTGTAAAAATAAAATAATTGGACAACAGGTATCCCTGTAGATGGTTTGTGAATGACAACTGGAAAAATAATCAAGGGCTTGGGAGAACTCTGCTGTGTTAATCCGATTCTGAACTGAAAAAACCCATTCAATTAATCTGTATCCCAACAATGTAACCCTGTTTTAAAATTTTCTAGAGGCTTTACTGTGAAACTCAGAAAACCGTGAACACCAGAAATATTAATGGAATGTTATTGTGTTGCAAGGAAAAAGCCAATCAGGCGTGAGAAAACTAAACCGCAAACAGCAACGGTTATTAGTTTGTGGTTTTGAGGTTTGCTTGCGTGTCCTGAACTTTATTTTGATTGGGCACTAGACAATCAACATTCCTGAAATATTTCAGGTGTTCACGGTTTTCTGAGTTTGATGGTAAGTTTCCTCACCGAACTATTGCAGACCAGTCTCAAGCTCCAGCTGGAAAAGAAAGAATGATAATTCGGTTGCAAGCAAGAACTATAAAAGAGATGAAGTGAGATTTGCACTCATTTTTTGCACTTCACGCCCAAATCCTTCTCCCTCCCATCACCACACTTGCCATAATGGCTATCCTCTCCTTATTTTGGTTTCAGGCAATAAGAAGTTGATGAAGGACAAATTAGTTGTGTTGTATGCTTTTATTCTTGTAATTTACACCAGTGAGCTCAGAATTTCAACAAATGAGGGTACTGTCCCTTTCTGAGTGAAAACAGCGTCTTCATGTACTTCTTGAGGTGTGGCACCTTAGAGATCTCAGGAAGGATTTGCTCATCAACAGTCTTTTGATCTTCTACACGCTCCTCACTGGGTTTCCTCTCCTTAAAAAATAAAAGAAAAAATGATTATCAATCGATATTTATTTACAGAAAATTCTTGTACACTCTTAATGCACTCATTCTCATCTAAAAAGTCAACCTTGAAGGCCAAATCAAATGAGAGAAAGGATTAGTCAAAATTGATTTCATGCTTGAAACATCAATATTATTTTTGAACTTGCCATGGCTGTTAATTTACCTTGTAAACACATGATGATAATTTGCTTATCAATTTACTTGCCTACCAATCTATGTAGCACAACAGCTTTCTCAATTTTTTCCACTTCTGATAGTTTTTTTTTTCCACTTCTGATAGTTACACACAAACAAGTGTTCTTGGTAATTTTCTGTGTCAACAAACAGCAAGTTTTCCATACCAAGTTTTCACTTCCCTAGTTTCATTTGCTCACAGCAAGTTTTAAAAGGTTCAAATCACAGATTTTATTTCAAGAAACAATACTCTGTGCAAAACAGAATTTCCCAAACTTAAGTGATTATTTGCTAGTTAAGATTTTCCTAGACAGGTTTTTCTTGTTAGGCTATCAACATGAGCAAGTATTGCTACAATAATCATACATGTCAATGAAAATCTGCTCGTTCATAATTAATAACTACAATGTTAATGTTTTATTAGACACGACAGTTTCAATACCTCCTGAGAATCCTCAAACATATCCTCAGTGCGCTTCTTCTTCTTTGGTTCTCTCTTGAAGAAGTCGTCAGTGAGACGCTCGGGGAGCTTGAAGCTGCTCAAGTCTAGCTTTGTCTCAGTAGCGATGACGTAAGCTTGAGCCACTCTCCTAAGAGGAACACCGTTCACCTTGTAAGGTCCTGCACACACAAGAAAAGAGAATGTGATAAGTACAGACCACTACTTACTGAAATATAGACTGTTCGGTACCAATTAAGACACAACCAATTCGGCAACCAATTAAGACACAACTCGGATCTCTGTAGACCTGCACGATCAACATGAAGTATTTCAGGCCAATTCTCAGACACCTCTTGAGCCAGTGAACGGTTGAGCACCTAATGATGTACATGTACAGTGTATGCCTGTTTGCTTTTAAAGTTAGTTGACACCTAATTCCAAAAATATTGCACCTTTAATTCAAGAGAGCTTCTTAAAGAGATAAATCTCAATTTTCAAGGACATGTGAAGTCCTTTACTGTGATGTTGATATAAAGGCAAGTTTTTTTTTAACTTCAAATTCTCCCAAGGCAAGTTTTTTTTAACTTCAAATTCTCCCAAACCTCCTCTTGTGTTTGCAACAGGGCTTATATGAAAACAACAAGTAGCAACCATTTACTATAATAATATAGGCAGCAAAATACAATGATACATGCTCACCGTGTTTACATAAGAGTATGCCTTATAAATGGGTTGTGAGATGTACCTCCAGTTTATTATTTTGATTCAGCGCTCCAAGCCCGGGGGATAGGGTATGTTTTTTGAGGTTCTCGGTCCTTAAATAGGGTATCACTTTTGTTCCTTTTGGCATTGTGTTCCCGGTGTGATCCTTAGATAGGGTAGCTAAATTCCACCAGCTCAAATAAACGCCCAGCTAAACGAATAAAATGGTCTGTTAAAACGGAACTATCCGTCAGTAAGTATTAACAAAGCAATTTTGAAAGATTTGAGCTTTGCCGTGCGTGGTTAGCCGTTATTTGAGTCGTCACGCAGTGCTTCTCCTCCCCTTGAATAGGGTAAAAATTTTCGGGTTTGGGCCTTAGAAAGGGTATTAATTTTCATTATCTTTATCCTTAGATAGGGTCAGGGTTTGAGAACGTTCGCGGCACACCCCTATCCGAAATTTAGGGGAGTACCCCCCCCTCCCCCCGGGGCTCCAAGCTGCGACCATTTATGTCACCATGGCGAGTAAAAATAAAATTTGGTGACTAAATTTTCCACACAGGTCGCCAATTTGGCGACCAGTGCAGTGCAAAGGGCTGGCCAGGCATCAAGAATGTTTTTTGCAGTTTAATTACTTTGCCAAACAAATTTGACTGCAAAATTTTCCATTACAACTATTTCAATTGCCTATCTTACTTATCTTAATTGTGTTGTTGATTTTACTTTTCCATTATTTAACTGAACTGTACAAGATTTAACATATTTATCTTCCTTACCTGTTTCTTCAATCTTTTATTTACTTTTTTGCATGATAATTGAAACAGGTCAACAACAAAAACTCTTCAATGCAAACGGAAATAATTATGTTAAACATTCTTTGGACGATTTTAATGCGGCTCATCGTGGTCAGGGGTATTACTTCATGTAAGGTGACACAAGGTGCCCTTGAAAAACACTTTGCTTTTGGCGACCAACTTTTTCTAGTGGTGACCATTTTACAAAAGGAAGTCACCAGAAGGCGACTTCTAAAAAACTTGGGCTTGGAGCACTGTGATTAGATTTTATAAAATCTGTGCCTGCAAACTGGGGTCACTGGTAACATCATACTGAATGGGTCAAGCAACAACTGCATTATGAAATGAACCATACCTGTCACAAGAAGAAGACCAGAGGCAAGCTGCTTGAGGAAGACAACTCTCTGTAAAAACAAAATTTCAGAACATCAACTTTTTATCACCAACTTCTTGTACAAAACACACTATATGTCAGACTTTTTTGCCATCCAAAATTCTGTGCTTCAATTTTACCCTTTGTACAATTTGGTATTTTCCTTTGTTTTAGATGAAAGACAAATCGTTTAATTAAAATCACAACTAACAGCTGAATTACTTGAATGTGTTATATTGTAAGAAAAAAGAAACTATTATATAATGATAAAATACCTCGTTCTATTTATAATTGTTGCTTATATGCATAGTGCAGAAAAAAGGGAAATACCATACTGTTACCTATCTCCACTGAGCCTAAGGTAAAATTGAACCGCAACATATACATATGGGACCAAAGCAACTACTCCCCTGGGATGTTTTGGGGACATGCAAGCTGACAAAGAATTGTTTAATGCCGTATACTAAAAGATTTATACTGACCTTGCCCCTGTGACGCCCTGCAAGGAGGATGAGAACGGTTCCAGGAGTGATAGAGGACCGCAACTTGGTAGGCTTAGGCTTTCGGTTGTTCCTCAGGGGTCGTCGCACATCTTCAGTTGGATAATAACGGGACTAAAATGGGAAATTACTTTGTTTTAATAGCAGCTCTCATGTGATAAATGAAAATTACTGTTCAATAAAGCATAAAAGATTATTAGCTAGCAAAAAATTATGGGATTAGTTGGAGAGTAAAGCCTATATATATGTTATGGTTTAAATTTTTCCTTGGTTTAAAATTTTTAAAACCAGTTTGATTTTTATTTTCCTTTGTTTCAGATTATGATAATCAATACAAGACAATGAAAACTAAAATTCAAACTGGTTTGAAAAATTTTAAACCAAAGAAAAATTTAAACCACAACACATACAAGTACCATGACTCAAGAACAGCTTTTAATCCAGGAATAGCACATTCGCAATACCCTGTCATTTGTCTACAACTACCAGAATTCACTTCACTTTTCCTTCATTATTTACATTTTGAATCCATGGTGGGGTTTGAAAAACAATTGCTATAGCTATAATGATAAAAAGAAAAGTGAAGGATTTTGGTAGTTGTAGTCAAATGGTGCCATTGATCATGCAAATTGCCTATTGAAAAGTGAGCATGTCTTTGCAGAAGATGTTTTAATTACCATGCACCTTAGTACTGAAGTGAATTTCAATTTCTAGGCATCCTGTCTTATTCTTCCTTCTGGCTAATATTTTTTGACAAGATACACCTTTCATATTGTTAATGTTAGTAGGGGTACCTGTAGCTACACAATTATTTAGAAAGCTTCAGCAAACACACAATAACAAACAAATTTTAGGCTGCAATCTGATGACTGAGCTATAGTACACCATCAGCCATCAGTGTGCAGTGGTTGAACGTAGCTGTATTATACAAAATGACAACACTGAAGTCACGGATGAAGCTTAAAAATATTACTGGATTATTCAATTCCTGAGAAGACTAAAACAAGACATTCCAGCATTATGCCACTTGCAAAAGGCAAAATTGCTGAATGAACTGATAAGCATGCATACACAGCTGCAAGTTTCAAATGACAATTCAGTGTGCATAGGATTATGCTAAAGCGTAAACTTTATTACTACTATGAAGAGAAATAATTTATTGGAAATCATAATACTTTAAAGAAAATAAGTTAGAATCTTCTAAAACAATTACCTAGATTGTTATCTCTCAATATCTACGAGGTAATAGTTGATTTGTCCTGCAGCCTCATCAACCTCACAGAAATCTCGAGCACGCAATCTAATTTTTAATCAGTACGTACCTCTCTTTTCACTGGAACAACTCTAGTTCCTCCGTTCTTGTCTCCACCAACTTCCTTCACTCTGGTTTTCAGTTCTTCCGACACTAATTTCTTTACGCCAGTCTTTTTCCTTTTATACAGAGCCCTCTTTTTGTAGATGGCCGATCTACTGTACCTCCCTATGCCGGGGGCGAGATCCTTATTGCGTGGTGTGTGGACTTTTGCCATCTACAAGAATGCACGTGAACTATTACCTAGAGCTTATACACTGAAAGAAAGATCGATGCACATCTCGTAGAGCAAAAGCTGTTTATAAAACAGTAAAAGTTAAAAACCCTGACTTTAACATCTTCAGTGGTTCACAAAAAGTACTTCATGTCAGGTAGAGCTCACAATCATTATAGTTGCAGAAAGAAACTCAATTTTTATTGCGATTTTACATACAAAACACGTCCATAACATTTCAGACCATACAGGAAAGAACAAGAGAAGAAAACAAGTAATTCTTTATTATTCGAAGGAAATACGTCCACACTTCGCTAGAGAGATTGTTTGCTGAGATGCACACTGAAAATGAGCTGATGATGTCGTAAGGGAAAGTAGATGGAGGCTGATTTTGTTTCACTATATAGTTTTCTTTCCCTTACCTTTCCAAAAGCCACAGCGAAGAGACCGAGAACATCCGGGAGATCGCGATTGAAGAATTGTTGAGCCTGCAGTTCGTAACGTTGGATCAGTGGCAATTCGAGTAAAAATGGTACTCAGTCTTCGCTGGTCTTCGCTCGATCGGATGTTGAGTCACGATCGTCTGGGAATCGTCTGAGAGAAATTTTGGACAACTGAACCAGAATTTTGTACTTAAATTAGGATCGTTAAAGCATGGTTTTTCTTCGCATTGTCCGTGCCATAAGCGCACGTAGAACAGCAAGTCTTCTTGTCGGGTTTGGAGCGTCGGCAGTAGGTATAAGTACAGCTTTTGGATTTTCTTACGTTGCTGCGCGCGAAAGGAGAGTGGACTCGTCGAAATTTATGGCAAAACCATTGACAGAAGCTCAGAGGTTAGAGGATAGTATGGACGACATGAAAAGCAGGATGGAAGTGATGATTCTTGGCGTGCAAGCAGATATTTGCAGAAGACTTGCAGCAATCGATGGAAAAGATTTTCGTGTAGATCGTTGGTTGCGCGAGGAAGGTGGCGGGGGTGTCAGCTGTGTTCTGCAGGATGGTAAGAACTTGAAATCTAATGAGTATGCCAAATAGTTTGTATGTTTTGATTCTGACTCTGTGGGGGTGCATTGCTAGCCTTGTGCCTGGGGCGCTTTTTAGATGCTCCCTTCGATCTCCACTCTGTAAAGGAGGGTCAAATCCCATACCCCAGCCTAATTTTGGTCCAAATCCCAGTATCCGGGAGGGGGGGAGGGGGGGGGGAGGACTCGGGATTTCAAGTGACAAGGAATGTAGAAGGATTTTTTTGGGGGGGGGGTTGAAATTTTTGATTCTGGGATTTTTTTGGGTGGCTTGATTTAAGCAGGGATTTTACTGGCCTTGGCTGCACAGTTCCACAAAATAAAGCACAATCAAACAAAGTGCTCTTGGGTGCCTCTTATCTAATATCATTAAATTGACTACCAGATGTGGGAAAGGTAAATTCAGATTATCTGATTAATCAACAAACACAAACATTCAATTTCTAATGTTTTTAATATTTAAAATTTTAAGGGTCAGAAATTCAGCATGGGATTTTTTGGGGTTAATTTTTGGTCCAGGGATTTTTTTGGGTCTTGATTTTTGCTCCCATTGAATCATCCCCGTTACTTGAAATTCTGAGTATCCCCCAGGATTTTGGTCCAAATCCCAGTTGCCAAATCTGAAATTCCATTCCCAATATTTGTTTCCAAACTGATGAACACTTGAATATAGTAGTACGTTCATTTTGCGGGATTTTGATGACCCTCAAGACTGGAAGACTTTGGCAAGACTGGCTTGAGTCCACGCGGACGCATGCGTAGTGTATCCGCTTACACCAGGGGCTTACAAAATGTTGTAAGAATTCATAAATGGTTCATTTATTAAAACCGATAATAATCGATAAAAATCGATACAATTAAGAGGACTTGAGATTGTGAGTATCGAGTTTCATCAATTGGTGAGATCAATCGATATTTTTATCAATTGATTTTTATCGATTATATCAATTGATTTCCGATGATCAATTATCATTGTTTGGGCACGTTTTTTTATACATCAACTTATATACCGCCTTATACATCAACAGGCTGTTTATTTAGTTAGTTTGCGGGTCATGCGCTGGTCACGCAAAGCGCGAGGTTGAACGCAAAGTGAAAA
Organism: Meandrina meandrites; assembly: GCA_963693305.1. Taxonomy (NCBI): domain Eukaryota; kingdom Metazoa; phylum Cnidaria; class Anthozoa; order Scleractinia; family Meandrinidae; genus Meandrina; species Meandrina meandrites. The sequence continues at coordinate 17,850,633 of OY855913.1, forward strand.
ATAAACCGCCTGTAGCCACAGCATTGTTTGTGCTCTTCCGCCCACTTTCTTTGATTGACATGAAAGACTGAGAAAGGACCAATCTCAGAACACTTTTAATTTACTCGCACGAAAACAGGTTTCAAGTAACAGTGCCACGACATAAGTCAGTCGGCTCTGTTTTCGTAGCGTGCGAAATGATGTGCAGTTCCTACGAAACTTTACTAAAGGGGATCGCCTCCTGCCAATTCCATTTCTAGATTTTGCAGCAGCTTTCTTGCTTTTGGGTTGCAAAAACAATGGTGTGGCTACAGGCGGTTTATTTTTCACTTCGCGCTTCGTGCTCGCCCTCGCACTTCGCGCGACCAGCGCGTGACCTGCAAACGAACTAAATAAACCGCCTGTTCTGCAGGCTATACATGTACATCAACAGAACACAATAGCGTGGCTTTGGAGCAAAAAAAAAATACCTAGAAGGGGAGGTAGGGGAAAATGTGTTTAATCCAGGTTTAATGCGTAAATTAATTGTTTAACAGGAAGCAAAGGATGGAGGGACAAAGAAGCTCCCACCAAATGCTATAATGCTATTTTGCATTCTATAAAATAGTTGAAAAAATGTTAATAAAGCTCTTCCTCACAAGCTGTCTATAATGTAATTTTTTTTATTGCAGGAAAAGTATTTGAGAAAGCTGGTGTAAATGTTTCTGTTGTTTATGGCAATCTGCCACCAGCAGCTGCAGCACAGATGAGAAACAGGGGTAACAACCTTAAAGGAGACAAGTTGCCATTCTTCGCAGCAGGAATAAGCTCAGTTATTCATCCTCGCAATCCATTTGTCCCTACTCTTCACTTCAACTATCGTTACTTTGAAGTCCAAGATGAAAGTGGGAAGAAACACAGTTGGTTTGGTGGAGGAACAGACCTTACTCCATATTATCTCAATGAAGAGGTAACTGGATTGAATTGTCTTTATTTTAACCCATTGACGCCTGTGCTGGCCAAAACTGGCTATGACAAATGTTGGCTTTTGTTTCACTTCTGATGTCATTGATCACCTTTGACCAAAAAAAGCAGTCACTTATACTCAATCACTGCATGAGGAAAAGATATTTTTAATGATACCCAAAGCACATTGATTGGCATTTGAAATACACACAAAAATGCTTAGAAATTTGAGTGAAAAAACTCAGGGAAAATTTCCCTCTTCTATCCTTAGCTACTCCATGGAAAGAATTTCCTGTCTCATTGATTCTTTCTCAGAAATTCTTGAATTGAAAGCAAGCCTGGTAGAAGACCAAAAACTACTGCAGAAAGATAAGAAAAGAGGGAAAAGGAAAATTAAAGCGAATTGATTTATGTGCATTCCCAAGCAAAAATACTGAAAAAAAAATAATACTAGTGGAATGTTGCAAATGCTGGTTTGAGTGGTTTGGATCTAATTAATTAGCCCATAACTGGGCAGGAAATGTAACAAATGTCTTATTAATAATAAATGCATTTTTTTTCTTTCAAAGAAAAAAAAAATTGAACTCCAGGCATCAATGGGTTAACTTGAAGACAGTGATGTTTTCCCCAACTTGAGTTACATCAACATGTAAGCAATCCCTAACCTAACGTCATGCATGTGATGCCTGCTGTTGCTGTCAACCTGATATTGTATTGTTTGTAATCTGAAGTAATTGGTAGCATCCTCTCTAATCTGAGGCATGCATTGGGGGGGGGGGGGGGGGGGGAGGGAGGGGGTGTCCTTCAGAGTATTTTTTATAATGTTGTTTTAATTTTTGTTGTTAAACCCAGGATGTAAAGCATTTCCATAAGACTTTAAAGGACTGCTGTGATAAGCATGACCCATCTTATTATCCAAAGTTCAAGAAGTGGTGTGATGACTATTTTGTTGTGAAGCATAGAGGTGAGTCGAAAGGTGCATGCACACAATATGTTTAAAATTTCTAAAACATTAATGGGACAGTGTCATGAGCTGTGCATGCGTGCCTTTGCACTTTGAAAATATTACTGTCTAGGTAAATGCATTTGTGGCATCTCTTCCACTCCTTTTTGCTCCTTTTACATCATTCACTTAATATCTGTTTCTGACCAGAATTATTGCCTCCCGCCCCCCATGGCCAACACCACTTCTCGACGCCCTCTTCAATTTTGCAACTGCACAATCTTGAAAAGGAAACAATGAGGTATGCACAGCTTATGACACTGGCCCAAGGAGCAACTCTTTTTTATTTCTTTTATAAAGTGTTAAAAGAAATCGCTCGCTTCCAAACTGGTGACATAAGGTATATGTACTGTGTATTGTATCTCAAAACCGTGAGATAATATAACCCAAAAACAATTATTGCTAAGCCATTTATTTCTGTCAGGAATAAATGCTCGAGTTGGTCAGAGGTGAATAGCAAAGGACATTCGGAGTTTAAGTAGCCAATGATCACCATGTCAACAACGCTATCCACTGTTTTAGTATATTATGCTGAATAATCATATCTCTGTATATGCTTCACTATGAGAAGATATCAGTGTTATTTTTCTGACTGCAGGTGAACGCCGTGGTGTTGGTGGTATTTTCTTTGATGATCTCGACAAACCCTCGCAGGAAGCAGCTTTTCAGTTTATTCAGGATGGAGCTAATGCAGTCCTACCTGGCTATGTCCCTATAGTGCTTAAGCACAAAGACGATCCTTACACGGATAGTGAACATCAGTGGCAGCAGTTGAGACGAGGCCGGTGAGTTTTCAGTTGCAGGGTTGCCACCGGTAAGGAAAATTCTGGAATATCAGGGAAAAGTCAGGGAATTTGTTTTGATGTTTTGAAGAAACCCTAGTCAGGGAAAATTATAATATCTCTGATGTAATATCATTAAAGGCTGTGAAGTAACATTTCCGTTCAATGTGTTCTCCGTGAGGTTGGAGGCTGCTACTACATGAACATGTAGTACTAAGTCTGACATTTTGCCCAGGTAAATATCCCATACTTAAGGAGTAGCTACACTCAGCGTACCTTCAAGCTTTCTTTGACCATTATAAATTATATTTGCCGTTAATTTGTTTTGGCCTTGTTCACAGATATGTGGAGTTTAACCTAGTCTATGACCGTGGCACCAAGTTTGGACTGTACACCCCAGGTGCTCGTATAGAAAGTATCTTAATGTCCCTACCTCTGGAGGCACGCTGGGAGTACATGCACACTCCAGAAAAAGGAAGCAGAGAGGATGAACTTCTACAAGTTCTGAAGAACCCTAGAGACTGGGTTGAGTAAGCATGCTAATACCATAGTTCTTGACAACTAAGGTAGACAGTTAGCCTTAGATATTCTCTGCTCTGTTTTCCATCCGTTTACAATTAGCTGAGTAATTTATAGGCCATGTCGCTAAATTTTTAAAAGAGGGGATGAAGGTTGTAGAAATAAAGTAAGGGAGAAAATTCACACCACCAAAACTACAATTGACGAGTCATAGTGGTTTGGCTTGGTAGAAGTCAGTTTCTGGGTTAACAAAAGTCTTGATTCTGATTGGTTATCACCAAGCCTATTTTGAGCTCTTATACTACGGTCTACACATCATGCCATTAGACACAATGACCTAATGGGTAGCAAAGGACTGCAGAACGAACAGTCTGGGCTCAAGCCCTGACTCGCTGGGGCATTGCATTGTGTCTTAGGTCAACAAGCTTTGTTATTGTCTGATATTGTTTATCACCCATACAATAACAAAATGAATAGAACTCCACTCTAACCTGTTCATTGTTGATCCACTGATCTCCATCCCCATCTTTCCCTCATAAAGTCTTACTAGTAAAAGCCATCAAAAAATAAATGCTTTTAAAATTTTATAAGATCGTCCATTGCAAACTAATGATGGGATTTTAGATAGTAAACTAAAGAGATAGTGAGAGAAAATTGCTAAAAATACATTCGTTCAGGTATAGTGCCTCTTCATATTTAATAAATGGAGAAGTGTTCTCAAGTCGAATACTCGGAATTTAAAGATTTTCCGAGTTCCCCAACGGGAGTCGAACCCATGACCTTCCAGAATACCGGTTGGAACGCTCTAACCACTGAGCTATGGGGGACTCATGGTGAGCGAGGTCATATTCTGGGTTCTTATGAGTATTCGACTTGAGAACACTTCTCCATTTATTTTCACTTTATCCAAGTCACCATTTCACTTATCATTTATCTTCATATTTAAGTAGAAATTAGGTGTGAATAATATATCATTAAAGTACAAGTATGACATTGACAGTCAACAAGAAGAATATATTTTTCTACTTTGTACTTAAACATCCCTCCAAGGGAATAAGTTATTAATTTTATGGAATTGTTTTTTGCTTGGCTAGGCTTTTAGAGCAGTCGATATAATCCCATTACCAAGCACTGTAAAGTATATTATCTTGGAAAGTTTCTCTGAGTGTATTTATAGGTCGTTAAAATGTAAGAAATTTGCATGGGAAATCGCAACATTTCCTAGCAATCCCGGCTTTTATGTTTCGGCCGCAATTTAACTAAAATTGAAATGCTTACCGTATTTTCTCGATTAGACGCCCCCGGCGTTTATTTTAAACTTGGCCCGGTGGACCCGGCGTTTATTTGACTCCTGCAGTTTATTCAAGCCCGTTTTCATTAAGCAACGGTTTTTATTCATTATCTTTGACAAAAATGTATCTGGTTGATATAGGTACAGCTTATTATACCTCAAACAATTGGACAGGGTTCGCACAATCTTGAAAAGTCCTCGAATTTTAGGGGTAGTCCATGAAGAGTCCTTGAATTCCATTTTTCCTTGAAAAGTCCTTGAGTTTCTGAAGTTCTTGAAAAGACCTTGAATTTTCTTCAACTTTAAATGTGGGGGCGTCGAAAGCAAATTGCTTTGCATAGACTTTGGTATTTTTTTCCTTTGTAAAGCAACTTCAAACACTGTAAAACACGGATGTAAAAGCAGCTAATAACGAGAAAAGACAAGTGAACTGAAAAAATGTAGAGAAGGAGATGGAACAAACACTTGAAACCTTAGAAACCTGTCAACTTGGACTGGGAGTGTGCATTTATATACCATCTGTGAAATTACATCCCTGGTAGGTGGTCCTTGAAAATTCAATTTGGTCCTTGAAAAGTCCTGGAAAAATGGTTGTGATTTTTTGTACGAACCCTGTTGGAGACCCGGCGTTTATTCGGTACCCGGCGTTTAATCGAGAAACTACGGTACTTCTTAAGTGAAAAATGCTTAGAAAACTACACGAAATGACACGTTTCTGAATTCTCTTTATCCATCCACATTTGGATGGAACATTTTGGCTAAACATGTCATTAATTTAAGTAAGCCAAAATTACACAAAGCACTTAAATTTCTCAAGATAATATCATTCATTTGACCAGCTTGTTTATGTGACGATTGTCAACTTCTTTGAAAACCTGGCTCAACAAAACATTTCCGGGCGGTCATAAAAAGATGTCTGGATTTAACCCCCGGGGGGGGGGGGGGTTACTCCCATATATGGGCTATATAGGTATGTGCCGCGGGATAGGGTATGTTTTTTGAGGTTCTCGGTCCTTAAATAGGGTATCACTTTTGTTCCTTTTGGCATTGTGTTCCCGGTGTGATCCTTAGATAGGGTAGCTAAATTCTATCAGCTCAAATAAACGCCCAGCTAAACGAAAAAAAAATTGTCTGTTAAAACTGAACTATCCGTCATTAAGTATTTACAAAGCGATTTTGAAAGATTTGAGCTTTGCCGTGCGCGGTTAGCCGTTATTTGAGTCGTCACGCAATGCTTCTCCTCCCCTTGAATAGGGTGTCAATTTTCAGCTTTGGGCCTTAGAAAGGGTATTAATTTCCGTTTTCTTTATCCTTAAATAGGGTCAGGGTTTGAGAACGTTCGCGGCACACCCCTATCCTAAATTCAGGGGAGTACCCCCCCCCCCCGGGGATTTAACACTTTACACTGTGATTAAAAGCGAGTCGAGTTCATTCTGTTACTTTAGTGCCTTTCGCTTTTAGATGAATATTTTTCTAGAGTTGCATAATGAAAACAAAATAAATACAAAAATAGTCGCCATTGAGGTAGCCATTGAGGCAATTGGGATCAAGAGAATGTTGATCGGAGCACGTTTTATATGCACGTCTTTCTAAAATTGCAGAATGAAGACAAATAAATAAAAAAGTACGCTATTGGAGTAAAGGTAAAGGTAAAGTCTGCTTACGAGCCTAGTGGCTCATCAGGCCAGAGCTTATCCCGGTTTCCGTAGCATGAAGCGACTAGGAGTATTACTACTCCCCCCTGGACGGGATGCTAGTCCATCGCAGGGTTACCCCCAGCAGTAAATTCGCCGGTACCCATTTATACACCTGGGTGGAGAGAGACACTATGAGAGTAAAGTGTCTTGCCCAAGAACACAACACATCGCCCTGGCTAGGGCTCAAACCCGGACCGCCCGATCCGGAGTCCAGCGCACTAACCATTAGGCCACCACGCCTACGCTATTGGAGTAAAGAATAGAAACGAAAGAAAGTGAGTAGCATAGGAATGAACCATTATCATAAAGGTGATGTCGAGTATTTAAAATGCTGTTATCTCGGGGACTGCAAAGGTTCTCTGCCCTCAAATAATTGTGGAAAACGTATTAAAGTCAATTTTTTTCTATAGTTTCTCGTTCTATTTTTTATGACCAAGTAAACTCGAGAAGTGCATAGAGGCACAGTCTCCCAGCATGTTTATATAACACAACAATTCACTAGGACGCGCAACGATTTTCTTTAATAAAGACTATATATGACGTAGCAGTACACATCAAATTTTTCATTCGCACACGAACAAGAAGTCCAGGGTTGTCGGAACCTCGTTCCTTCGTATTTTTATCCCGTGGCAATTTCATAGAAGGAATTAGACCTCCGTTTCTGTCTTTATAATGTGAATAAGGTTTTAGCACGCCATTACGCACCCTCGAATGACAAATAGAACCCTTGCCTGTAGACTACGAGTACTCCTTTATTTTTCTTAGTCCGTCCAGCTTTGCGCGGAGTATTTTTCCACTCGCGCTCTTACTAAAAAGAAAAGAGACTGCTCGTATTTAGCCCGCGAGCAGGCTTACCTTTGGGTCCCACGCGCGAGCGGCGAAGCCACGGGTCACTTTCTTGGCGCTTCCGCACCAGACTACTCTCCGCCAGAGCCTCGCGCGTGTGACCCAAAGGTGAGCCTGCTCGCAGGCTAGCTCGTATTCTACCTCGCCTGTGGCTCGGGCTCTATACGCTATTTTGGGAGCGAAATGACGTGGCTATAACTTTTTTCAGATTATAAAGACATAGAACGGGAGGTTTAATTAATGATTAATATAAGCGAGCAAACAAAAACGCTGGTTTTCGTGAAGGTTGCGAACCTCTCAAGCACACCCCAACGTTAATCCACGTATGTACGCTCGCTCCAGACCCTTATACGTTGGGTATAATATTGATTGATTGACTAAAGAGCCTGTTGACGTCACCAAATTGCTAGTAACGTGCTAATCACGAAACTATTGCTTGGTACAACAAAGAGTCTTGTTTGGCAGGTTGACAACTATAACAACAAACCAATGTTTGTAAACAAATAAATTAGGAAAAACTGACGGCTTGCTGAGAAATGAGCTATTGGGAAAGGATTAAAAAAAAATTGAAAATGAAAGAATTTAGCGGTTTTATTGACCCCGTTTAACCAAAGAAATAAAATTTTGGCTAATCTGTTACTCGGCGGTTTTCAGGCGCCCCCAACGCCAAAGTACAGAAGTGGTTCTGGTCAGTGTGGTTCGCCTCATGTTTGAGTTGAGCGCCGTAAAATGAAAGATTTGATGAAAAATGTTTCTTTTCCAAAGGTGCAAATTTCTAGTGTTGAAGAACATTTATTGCACGGCTGACACAGCCGAGAGGGCTAATAAGCAGAATCAGCCAATCACAATGCTCGATTTCCCGTCCAATATTTTTCTTAGTATTAGTATTGGACCGGCTAAAGTTTCTCTTTTTCAATTCTAAAGTCATGCTATAAATCTCATATTACCAAACTTGCTTGGAACTGTGCTGGGAGGATATCAGTCCTTCGGTTTTTTCCGTACGGACCTCTTGCTGTAGTCGTCTCGTACTGCCAAGGCCTAGGGGTGATTTTCTTCCAGTATAGCCCTCGCGCTTGTTCAATAAGATGCATGTATTTATCATGCTGAACTGAAGCGTGGATTCGGGACTATGTGTTTGGTTATGCATTGTAGCTGCACAATTGAGATGCCAAAGTTCAAGTCAAATCAGTGGGTACGCGTTTCTGATTCACACAGCAAGAATGGCCTTCCTTCGTATTTTTCGTGCCATGAGCACGCGAAAAGCAGCAAGTCTTGTCGGAGTTGGAGTATCAGCTGTAGGTATAAGCGCAGCTTTTGCATTTTCATACGTTGCTGGGCGCGAAAGGAAAGTCGAGGTGGATTCGTCGAGATTCATGGCGGAACCGTTGACAGAAGTTCACAGGTTAGAGAGTAACATGGACGACATGAAATGCAGGATGGAAGTGTTGATTCTTGGCGTGCAAGCAGATATTTGCAGGAGACTTGCAGCAATCGATGGAAAAGAGTTTCGTGTTGACCGTTGGACACGAGAGCAAGGTGGTGGTGGTGTAAGCTGTGTGTTGCAGGATGGTAAGAGTTAATTGAAGCTAATGATCATGAATGACTTAATACTAGTACCCCAGTGAAAACGTTACCCTGGGATTGAAATGGGACACTTCTGATAAACCTACACCTTCAACAAACTACCAACAGTTCCTGTTTTGCGACACTTGAGTTTTGTTGCTAGTCACATATAAACAGTTCACTCTTTATTCCATATAGCCTGAATTTTAGACGTCTTCCGAGAAGACACATCTAAACAAAATATCCGCTAATGCCGTGCGGTGACGTCATGACGCTTTTGCGTTAATTCATGCGGCGTATAAAAATTCAATAAGGCACTACCTCGCTGGAACCTCTATTTTCATTCGCCCGCTGTAAACACTGCCTCTATTGTTATTCAGGCTAACTCGTTCCGAGAGGTTCCGTCAAGGCCATCAGTCTGTGAGAGAAAAATCGCTTGAATAAAAGAAAACAGGGTACAAAATTGTTTTAAACGTAGACTGACATGAAATGCATGAGATTGTAAAATTACGGCACTGATTTTCTTTTACATACCAGCGATCAACAATATAAGCTTAAGCTATACACGGCGCGAACAAATACACTTTCGAGTATTATTTCCCCAATGTTGGAGCTGGTGTAAAAGAGTACAGCATCTTCCGCATATATTAGCATCCATGACTGATGTAAACAATTATACATATCATTTCTATAAATTGATAACAAATTGGACCCAGTACAGGGACTTTATAGCTGTGAAGCGGACTGTGTACACTGCCATAGACAACAGATCGATTTCGATCCGTGAGATCGGGAGCGTAGCTAAGGGGGGTCCTGGGGTGGGGTACTATATCCAGTTATTTTTCAGACGTCTCTTCTCGGGAGCGTAAGACAATAAGGAGACGGCTGAAATTCAGGCTATATTCCATCTTAGCCTCCTCCGCAGGCTACTCCTTTTAATCCTTAATATTGAGATTCCTGTGGTAGCAGAGGGAAGAGAGAAAACTGGGACTAGTAGTGGGGACGAGGTAGTCTGGCTTTTCCTTCACCGCGGTCAAACGTCTGAGGCTGTTTTTGTTTTCTTTTTTCGAGAGAAATCATTCACGTTAACGTGAAAGCATCAGTAAGGATATGTAAAATAGCTGCTGAGGGTAAATATATTTTCAGTTCTCTCAAACGAGATTCTTTACTTTTAAAATGCTCCGCACCCGAACAAAATTGCTTTGATAATGGCGCCGACAGTCGGCATTTTGCCGTTTTCAAACAGTTAGAACTTTTTTAGTAAAGTTCCAAAAAATTTAGTAAACTAGGATAATACTTCTAAAGTATCAAACTTTGAACTCTGAAATTGAAAACCTTATATTTGAAGTAGTTTTCTTGTTTTTTACGTTTTACCGCGGTGAAGGCTTTTCCTTGGCTCCATCTCCCTTGCCTTTTTTTGCTCGGTCCCACTCTCTTCCGTAACAATTCAAAGGGAGTTGCCCGCGGAGGAGGTTAATTTCATCTAGAGCTGCGATAGATAAGCATGCAAGCTTTCACCCGAAATAGAAAATTGACAAGGCAGCAGATTAACTAAATTATGGACTGCTTTGTTGAATCCAGGAAAGGAATTGACGGATTCCGCTGAAAGTTTGAACAATAAGTTATTAATTTAAATTAAAAATCTACTCAAAGCAGGTAACATTTTGTATACTATTTGAAACATCTCACAGTAATTCGTTTCTCTAAGTGACCCCGCGGTTAAATTCTAAAGCATTCTCGAGGACGTTAATATTTTTGAACTGAAGTGAAACGTCCGTTTTAACTAAAATATGGATAACTTCGAATTCATTTCTCTCTCGCGGGGTCAGCTTGAGAGCTAAAGTTGAAATAAGTTCTTCTTACTTGACTTGACTTATGGCCATAACCCTAGGTGGGTATAGGGCGCGCCGGATAAGTTCTTCTTAACTGTATTCAAACTGTTACCATTCCGTGAGTTCTTTTTGGTATCTTTATTTTTCCTTTGTTGCTCGAATGTTGAGCGGAAACCGTTTTAAACCTGTGATGCCCGGATTTCAAGTCCATCACCTCAATAGCTCAGTTATGCTTCCATACCATCTCCCATGTGTCTCTACATTTACACAATGCACTACAAGCTGTGATTGGTTATTCTCTTTGTTGCAGGGAAAGTATTTGAGAAAGCTGGTGTTAATATTTCTGTCATCTACGGCAGTCTGCCTTCAGCAGTTGTGGAACAGATGAGAAGCAGGGGTCACGACATTAAAGGAACCAAGTTGCCATTCTTCGCAGCAGGAATTAGCTCAATCATCCATCCTCGCAATCCATTCGTTCCAACCCTTCACTTCAACTATCGTTACTTTGAAGTCCAAGATGAAAGTGGGAAGAAACACAGTTGGTTTGGTGGAGGGGTTGATCTTACTCCAAATTATCTTAATGAAGAGGTAGTTGCATTGAATTGCCCTAAATCGTCCTATCCGACACCAGCAACTTGTCATACCATTTCTACCCTAACCTGAAGTCATATTGCCTTTAACCTGAAGTCATACTGCCCCTAGCCTGAGTCATATTGCCCCCAAACTGAAGTCATATTGCCCCTAACCTGAAGTCACTCTGCCACTAACCAGAAGTCACAGTGTCTTCCCTAACCTAGTAATGCCACCCCAACCTTAAGTTATGTTGCCCTAACCTGACCCTGTCATGGAGTGTTTTTGTCGTTTTTAACACTAATCCAAAATTAAAAGCTGATTGAGGTTTTAATTTATCTAGTATAAAAGTGCTTTTTTATGGCCAATGTTTTGTACAGTTTTTTATAAGTTGGCGGAGGAAAGAAAATATAACCAGAAAACCTCTCTTGAAAGTTCTAAACTGAACTCAAAATCAACGCTTATCCCAGATAAGCTTACCGTAAGCGTTCTATGAACAGCTGGGCCCAGAAGTGTTTTAAAACAGGCGAGCAATGTTCTTAATCTTTGTCTTGTTGATTTTTAAACCCAGGATGCAAAGCATTTCCATAAGACTTTAAAGGACTGCTGTGATAAGCATGACCCATCCTATTATTCAAAGTTCAAGAAGTGGTGTGACGACTATTTTGTTGTGAAGCATAGAGGTGAGTCGAACGGTACTTGCACATAATATTTCCATGATATTTTAATAGCATTAGAATGACCTAGAGGTGGCTCCATTGTAATTTTAATTTGGGCAGACTCGTCTGTGACAAATGTTGGATCATAACATCTCGCCTTAGCTTTATTTAAAACGTTCAAAAGTGTAAAGCCTCCATTCATCAATAATACGAGAAATAAAAATTTGAGGGATATTAGAGCGTAAGGTTCGCGTTATCATGAATTTCAGGAATTGACTTATATCGATTTTATACATACCCTGACCTAACAAGATTCGGCCAAATCAGTGGACCGGGGGTGCGGAGGTGTTAAGCCAATCTAGATTCAGCCCTGAATTCTATACCTGATGCTCTTGAAAAAAAGACATAAACTCAAATTCTGGTAGAAGCCTTTCCAATGCTTGGAGTGCTCGGAGTACCAAGCAAGATCGCCAATCGTGCGAAGCATTAAAAAAGTATTCGCTAGTTCATCGCTCATGTAAGGTCGTCATATGAGTGATGAATATATCTTTATTTATCTCACTTCAGATAAATATCAGTTTTGTTTTTCTGACTACAGGTGAATGTTGTGGTGTTGGTGGTATTTTCTTTGATGATCTCGACAAACCATCGCAGGAAAAAGGATTCCAGTTTATCCAGGATGGAGCTAATGCAGTCCTACCCAGCTATATTCCCATTGTGTTAAAACACAAAGATGATCCTTACACAGAAAAGGAATATCAGTGGCAGCAGTTGAGGCGAGGCCGGTCAGTTTTCAATTGCAGGGTTGCAACTGTAAGGCATGTTGGAAGCCTGCAGCTGATAGTCTGATGATGCAAAATGCATTGAGCTCTAAAAGTAAAGTAAACTTCTTAAAGTCCTTTCCAATTGCTGGCTTGCATTGCCACGCCATAAAAAAAAACAAATTAGAAACTGTTCAAGGAAAGAAGTCAAGAAAATTAAACGTTATTAATAACAGACTTACACTGGAAAAAACTTCTCCAAGTCTCAGGTCTCTGTGGTGCGCCGTTTCTGAGTTTCGCGCAACTTTATAGAGCTTTGTATGGAGACGTCATATTGGTGTACAACTTTGGTACACCAACATGGCCGCTGCAAATCAGCCAAATCATCTGAAATTCACTTTTGTGAAGAAAGCGCTTTCTCTTCGCTCTTGAGCTCGTATACATGCGCGTAAACACATCTCCTAAGACTTAAATACGTTTAAGTGCTAAAAATCATAAGAGGATACCTTTTTTCAACCAGTAAAGCTTTGTCGCGGCCACTATCTTCGTGTCACGCAAAGTTGAAATTCGGAAATTCATAATGCTGTATTTTCAAAGCGAAAGACGCTACAGGACTGAAAACTTGCAAAACTATTTTTTTCTAGGTCATCTTCAACCTAGTTAAAATTTTATGACGTCACATGGAAACCAAGAATAATATTTCCAGTCTGATCTCCTTCTTGACGAACTTGTGGCAAGTCTAATCAAGAGATCCAGCTTTAATCCTGGCTGCTGCGAAGCCTCTGTTTCAATTAACGTTGTCGAATGACAGGGTTAAGGTGGTCTTCAACTCAAACTTTGGCATTTTTGTTGGAAAATGTTAAATTTAAAACCTGATGCATTTTTTGCAAACTTTAACCATTATTGTTTCATTCTGAAGCATTCTTTTTACTTTTCAACCAGTATCTAAATTCCTGAGCGAGTATGATGGTGGTCTGGGTATTATTGGAATTATGCATATCAATGTGGAGAAACGTTTTGTACAATTCTTGATTTTCCTGTCATGAAGCTGTTTCTATGGCGTTTCTTTCACTGTTACGTGGCTTTGAGTTTTAAAAAATCTTCCAGAAATTCAGTTTGGCTACAAGGTACCTTGTTCTCTCTTGTCGGAACAGAACGACATGTTACAAAATCACGTTTGCCAGGTCGTATTCATCGTGTGCAGCAGCAGCCTTCGTCTTGTCGCGTAAGCTTGAAGCGTCGATCCGACAACGTTAAGCGAAATAGCTGTAAATGTGCACCAGCAAATAGTTGAGGCGACCTGTCCTGGCGACCTTTGCAATGGACTACCCTGCTTCACAGAAAAGTGGCTAAACAGATACTATTTCATATTATCAATGACCATAAATTACGGCATTTAATTTTTTCATGTGGTTCACATGCAGATACGTGGAGTTTGTCCTGGTCTATGAACGTGGTACCAAGTTTGGACTGTACACCCCTGGTACTCGCATAGAAAGTATCTTGATATCCATGCCTCTGGAGGCCCGCTGGGAGTACATGCACACTCCAGAAAAAGGTAGCAGAGAGGATGAACTTCTACAAGTTCTGCGGACTCCTAGAGACTGGGTTGAGTAGACAATTGATGTTTGCCAATGGACATTACACTTGAAAAGTTGAAAAGTTACATGGACACGTAAATTGCAATTTACACCATGTAAATTCGATTTACATTCTTTGCAAGTTTCAATTTGCATGTAGGATTTGGTAAAATAAAATTCACATGACATTTCCAGTTTTCATCACATGTAAATCGTCATGGCTTTAAAAATACTACCTTTCTGCAACAAAGATTTGAAGAACGTTTAAAAAACACGTAAAACGTTTTACACACATTTATAGTATATTCTTTGTAAATAACATGCAATTTTAATTGGAAGCTCAAGTGAAAGTGCTTGTAGGTGAGTGGGGATTTATTCGTTTTTTCGACATAAGCACTGGACGAACAACAGATAACTGGTTGTAACTCTACACTATTCGCTTAAATTGCTCAATATATGTTCGATATTGTGCTCAGATGAGAAGCAGACCACATAACTCACTCGTATAACCTGTCAACTCTATGTCAGTATCTTAACTGGGGCGCTTATTGAAATAGAGGCGCTCTTTTAGGAAACTTAAAGGGGCAGTAACACGAGAAGTTTTTGTTTAAACTATACTAGAATTCTAAAGGTGCACTTACTGATCAACAACGACAAAAAAGGCATAAATTTACTCTCTACGACATGAACAAATCACGATCAATGATTTTTTAGTGATTTTCCTCGAAGTAACACTGTCAAACTTGAAAACGTCGGCTCAACGTTTACAAGTTTTAGACCAATTTTTTCCTACCTGTCCGTAGCCACACAAATTTTAAACAACTTTCGTGACCTGTACAGTGCGTTTTAGCAAGGTTAGGCAACTACTTCATTGGATTTTGAAGTAGCACTTAATCTTGGTGAGACTGCCCCTTTAAGGGGGAACTATTGTTATAAAGGAGGCGCTTATTGAAAGGAGGGTGGTAAGTCAAATCGTTATGGTATATGCTAACATCGCGTTTTAAACACGAGTCAATTTGATCTTGTTAGGTCCTAGCTTTAACGGCTTCTGTGTCGAATTGAAAAATGTAGAAAGCTTTAACTGAACGAAATACATGCATCGATACCATTATCAATGTATTTGATACAACAGAACAAGGCATTCAAACACTATAATTAGCTATTACTTATTTTCAACTCAATGATAGGTTAATAAACATGTTGTGATTGTATGCTAAAGTAGGTAGGTACTATTTGACATCTAAGGTAGTATTTTCTGTTTCGTTTCCTGTAGACCTTTAATATCAAAAGAACTTAGCTTAAGCCAATCTAGGTAATGAATAAATCTTCGTCTTTCTTGGTTAAAGACGAGAAATTAACCATTAGCCGTAAACAAGCCAAAATTTCAACCGTTAACTGTAAAAACCACCACCTCATTGAGACACTCGTATATGCGCTGTAGTGAATAAAAATACCTATGTTTTTTTCAAGCAACCTACCAGAGCATTTTCTTATTCCGGTGATGCCCCTTCGGATTTGCCCCGTCCACCCCCACCCGGGGTAAGCCGCCCCAAAATCTCCTACGGAGTTGTGTAAGGCTTAGCTTTAAAGGGTTTTAAAGTAATCCATGAAAGAAGATTGAGATCGTGCCGTCAGTCGGAGATCCTCTTATAAGAGAAAAGAAAACAACAGTAAAAAATAAAACATTTTTTGAAAGTCGCTTACTGTAAATTTGCTTTAAGCTGATGCACAAAATGACCGAATTAAATTTGAATTTTTTTTCTTACGGTCAGCTGGTATTTCTGTTTCGCGTTTGTAAGCAGAAA
Source organism: Meandrina meandrites (assembly GCA_963693305.1). Lineage (NCBI taxonomy): Eukaryota > Metazoa > Cnidaria > Anthozoa > Scleractinia > Meandrinidae > Meandrina > Meandrina meandrites. The sequence continues at coordinate 17,866,465 of OY855913.1, forward strand.
TTAAGTTAAATCTTGGATAATTTACACCTTTTCATATGTCAGCACAAATGTTACAAATGTCTTCAATTTTGCGGCTTTTCAGATTCGGCGATATGTAGTTGCGAACTGTTTCACTTAAAATTTTAATTCTAAGCAACTTCATTTTTTACAAAAACACTGAAAAAACGCGCTTTCGATTGGATATTTTTCAATTGAATAAATTTTAAACAAACCGTCGCTGATTCGCGACTGGTTTGTTGTCCATTCGCATGCAAATCGACTCCCGAAAAGAAACAGGACTCGGAACTGTTGATAAGAATTGGATTAGCATTTTACAAACCGCTTGTATGGAAAGGTTTTTGTGACTAAATACAGTAAGTTTTGTTTCTACCAGTGGACTCTTTTAATCAGTGAAACATGTGTGAACTGATTTCGTCCAACGATCTGATCATTAGATGTATATTACTAGTCAAAAGACTTTCTTTTTTTTTTAATTGGAACAGTTCTGGCTTATGAGATTGACATATTTGCTGCATGTTTTACGTTTTCCGAGCGATCATGCTTGTTTTGACTAAAACCCTTTTCTTTTGGCTAACCAGAGCACAAATCTGGATCAATGGCAAATTAAACCTGCTTCATATTTATATAATGAAGTCAGCTTTTCTTATCAGCTCGCGAAAATAAGCTCGTTTGAGAAATTCATCGCCAGAGTTTTGCTTCTTAAAAGTGCGCGCGCGATTATGCCAAAACAGAAGCGATGACACTAAAAGGAAGCGAGCAATTAAAAGACTATTGGATACCATTTTATCAAAAGAGCTTTCGGAGGCATTTTACAATAATTACTGTGAATTTGTAAGCAAAATATCGAGCTTAAAAACAGGTGTACGCTGTCGGACTTGGTTATATTTCACACTCCATAGAATTTGCTCATGACCAAGTGCATTTAATTTACAAGCCCAACAGAAAACGCTGACCGAAAATAATTTGTTAATTTTACGTTGGGCAAAGCGAAACAGTTCCACGTTTTTCGTAGTGAGTGAACTTATTTCCTCTCTGGGCATTTTACTCGGCTTCGGTTTTTTAAAAGAAGACTAAAAAGCGATTGTTTTATTTTAGTTGGCAACGCGTGAAATATTTATGAGCTGAGAGACTATTTTCTCGTTATCTGGTGTAACTTTTATTGTGAGTTGCGGTGAATGTTGTGGAGTTCCTGCGCTGACGAGTGCCAAATAACAGCATTGCCATCTGTCTCGAATGGAACTTGCTTTAAATTTTAATTCGCTATTCAAAAAGACTCGACTCTCGCTGTTTATCCGAGCATAGATTTACCAACCGGGTCAAATGCCACAGGAAAAAGCTGATGAGATGCATGCAATCATGGAACAAGGTAGGAAAACCCATTTTATTCTCAGTGCCAACTCGTTCATCTTATTTTACGGGAACGAACCTAGAAGCTCACCCTGTTCAATGACAGAAACATAATTTCTTTCGCGGCGGCAATTCGAACTCGATTGAAAAGGGATGACTACTCTACGCTATTATTTTTTCTGAATGAATTACTTTTCGCTCTTTTGACTAATGTAAGAGATCAAGTACGGTGTGTTAAATTCGTAGCGAATCCAGTAAACCTTGAAACAAGAAAATACTGCATTCGAATGGTAGATTAAAACCAGATGCGTAGGGCAATTCGTTCTAATCATTTATGCAGTGTTACCGAGGTTAAAATTGCCACAAACGTGTATACTGCTGCAAGTTATTAAACCATGCATGCAAAAACACCTTTTTACGGTCATATTGTTTCTGTGTGTAATATTGCGAGGGGAAATATTTACACGATGAACTAACATTGGAATAAACCGGACACTATGAACACGAGACGAGAAACAGTGCTCCGAAAAAGACGAGTTATGATACGTTAAAACAAAAGAAATTTGTGCATCTGCAAAAAATAGTTACTTTTGTATTGTTCAACCGTTTTGATTGAGGGAAACTTCGAGGTAAATATTCATGTTAATCCAAGGCTTTTGCCGCCTCTGCCGTTTTCGCATTTAACCGCGGTAAGACATTTAAAGGCAAATAGCAAATCTAGGATTGGCACGATTTTTTCCAAATCCTGTCTTTGAAATGGTTTACAAGATCGATTACATTTAGAAATTCTATATATTTGAAAATTAAGTCCGGTCGCAAAATATCTGTTGTTTTTTCCTTTAAATTTTGCCAATTGATTCATTTGCTCTCGAACAAAAATAATTGGTTGGCTGAAGTTAAAAAGTGTGTGATCTCGTAGAACCAACGTAATTAAAAATGCGGTCGAAAAGAATATTTTTTTAATTATTTTGAAAACATCCCAGCAGAACCTTTGTGTGTTATTCGAGTAACTGTACGTCACTCTGCTTTAAAAAGGCCAACAGTTAGTTTAAAGAGAAATATCGACGATGATATGAATGATTTTGGTTGTTGAGATAGTTTTGTAGAGAATGTGTAGTTTGACGATTTGAAAGAGAATATTACAACAGATAAATTATACCGCAATTTAATGAAATAATAATTCATATAAGTCGGGTTTTTCTGTTTCGAGAGCTTTAGAAAATTAAAATTTAAAACATCGTGCTTTGGTTTCAGTATACTTTTAAACGAAAAGTCAAATGTATAAAACTGCATCATGCATTTTTCATTAAAGAAAAATACTCAAAACAGGTTATGTGGAGACAGAACTGTTCCAATTTTCAAACAGTGAGCATAATTTATTTTTACAGTTGCTTTCATTTGTCAAATAAGCCGGAGTTTTTTAACAGAAGGATAACATAGTTTAATAATAGAATTTTTCAGCGTAGAATGAGTTATATAAATGGTTAAACGATTCAAAAGTGAAAAAACAAACGAATGCATTCGACATACCGTCACCAAATGATGACAGCCAGACGAAATTTTTAATCTGTTAGTTTCTACAAACATCTTTTCAATCTTTTAAAGAACGTTACTTCGAAAACGAAAATCCTTTATATTTGTACTAGCAATACAAATTATAGTGTTTGTTTCTTGCTTGCTAGCTTTAATTAAGCCGGGACTCCTTCTGTTGCGAGTGTTAATTAAAAATGTTCTTAGGTCCATTTTGGTATTTGGCGTGCATAAGTTAGCGACGTACTTTCTGTGATAAAACGCGCGCGACGCGAGATCACAGTCCAAATTCTCCTTACATAATGAATGCATTGTCAAAAGCATATGTTATGAGAATAGCGAAAATAATCGATTATAAGACGTTCTGTGATTTAGCAACAAATTCACAGAATTAACATAAGGACCGAAAAGAATGTCAGAAATGAAAAGCTTAAAGTGTATATGACATGAAAAATATTTTCTGCTTATTTGAAGGGCCTTTCAAAATACAGAAGAATGGCGTTTTTCTTTTCGAAATATCTTTTTTCGTTTCAGAGATATTGTCATTTTTGTATTATGCAAATTAGATAAGTGATGACGTCATAAGATTTGCAACTAAAAAATGGTAAAATATTGAATAAAAAATATCTCTGGAAATATTGAAGCAGTGTTCTTGAAACTTGGCACCACAAATGTGCATCACAAAAGGAACAAAATGACACCCTTAGTATTGTTGCCATAGCAACTCTTTCGGCTCCAGTCTCTCTCTGTTAAAAAACTAAATATCCCCATTTGTAACTGCTAAAGTGAGACAAAGGGTCCTGTTTGGAACAGACATTGTTCCCATATTGTCTTAATTCCCATCATCTGATTGGCTGCGCTAGCTGGTTCTTGGTTTAAGACAAAAACTGGGAATTTCAGTTTTTATTGAGACAGCACCAGCGGCAAAACTGTTGTCATAGCAACAGCCTAAGGGTGTTATTTTGTTTCTTTTGTGATGCACATTTGTGGTGCCAAGTTCCAAGACCACTGCTTTAATAGTTTTAGAGATATTATTTATTCAGTACTTTACCATTTTTTAGTTGCAAATCTTATGACGTCATCACTTATCTAATTTGCATAATACAAAAATGACGATATCTCTGAAACGAAAAAAGATATTTCAAAAAGACAAACGCCATTCTTCAGTATTTCAAAAGGCCTTTCAAATAAGCAGAAAATATTTTTTATGTCATATACACTTTAAAAAAGCTTGCACAGTTCTCGCAACGCCAAAACTCATGATTTTTACAAAAGAAAACGGTTCCAATGTAGTTAGCGAGCAGATGGCTTAAAGAAACTGTTTGTTGTTGTTGTTGTTGATTTTTGCAAAAACATTTATTAAACAAACCCATAGTAGAGTACAACTATCCAAATCGTTTATAAAGTTTCGAGCATTTCGAGTATTTTATGCCTTGTTGACTGGATTTAGGTGATTTTACGATTGACATAAATAGCACCATGGGTCACTCGAAAAAAAACAAAGCGATGTAAAGATTTGCCATGTTTTTATTATATCATGTAAGAAAAAGTAGTTCGCACGATTTTTAGGCGATTTTAGGTGGAATAACAAATCCATTTTGTAATACTAGAAAAAAGCTCATAATAAATCAGATGTAACGGTTCGAAATGACAGAGATCTAAAAATGAAGAATAAAATGAGAAAGCCGTAGAAATGGAAGTATGTTCCAAATCAGCCAATATTGTCTTGAATCAGGAGCACCATAGGACTTTGATTTGTAGAAAAATGTGTAGTTCTACAAAACTCATTTAATCCTCCTTGATTACTTTGCAGTGGAATGCTTCATTAATAAATAAGCACTATTTTCGTCTTTCACTTGGAGCTCACCATTAAAAAAACAATTAAGCAACAATTATCTGAACACCACTGTGTACTCTAGGCTCTTTCAAAACTTATTTGGTTCATTAGAAACAAAGCTATTAAACTTTAATAATAATGCTTATTTTTGCTCTTTGTTCAAACCGAATGCAAAGGGGCGGATCCAGGAGTATTTTTAGGAGGGGGTGCACACCCATGCAGGATTTATCTTAGGAGGGGGTACACATAGTTTAAACTGTCTTTTTTGCAGAATACCTGTTGTATTGGAAAGCCGCCCGGTCATCTCAGGGGGTTGGGGGGGGGGGGGGAGGGGTACGTGCACACCCCCTGCACCCTCCCCCCTAGATCCGCTCCCTGAATACGGTAGAACATCGATGAAAACTTTTGGATCACTTTTTGACCGTGAAGTAATTTAACCAGTTATTTTTTCTGAACTGGACATGCACGTAAATTAAATAATATATTTAAACTAAGGCCTTCTCTCTATGCAAAATTTGTCAGAAAGTTTTGGTATGATTGTCCCATGTTAATAGTGCAACTATCCTGCTCAAATTGTAATTATGAACTGCTTCCATTTGAATGGCGTTGGCGTTAATTAAGGTATCCATGAAAAGGAGCACGATCTGATTGGCTCCCTCGCGTGCCGGCTTCAATATCTTGGGAAAAATAACCGAGATTGCTTTTCACCGGCCGCACGTATTGTTTTTTAGCTTATTTTTTATTTGTCCCTGAAAGACGTATAAAAATGGCCGTCAATCAGGCACACGTGCTTCGAGTATGGGATTAGTTTAAAACCTCAGCGTTGTTTATAGCAGCGAAGTTTACGATACGGTAAACTTGACCGCCGCCATACAGCTGAAGTTTCGAGCGTTTAAAGTCGATTTAGAAGAGTCATGTTGTTAAATTACGTGTAACAACAGTTGCATGGAATGCACACGGTATGTCGCGGGTTTGGATGGGGGAGCTGGATTCTCACCTATCAGTTCAAATTTCAGCCCATTTCTCAGCTATCAGTTAATGCTGCAGATCTCAAATATAATCTTAGCTTATTTCTCAGCTGAGAGTTAAAATTTTCACAAATCCTTAACTATCAGTTAGCCACCATCCAAACCTTCGTATGACGATAAGATAGTGACACGAACGAATACACTAGCTTCGAAAACAGCAGGTTAATTGGAAAATGTCAAAGCAACTGGAAGATGAACGGGGACATTTAACGTTTTGAAAAATAGCCAGAAAATAGCATACGAGAAAGAACGTGAAACTGACCAAATTAAGGCAGTCGAGCAAAGGACTGGGCATGGCTTGAAGCCAAGACATGTCAATAAAAACTATCGTCGTTCGAGTTTGGTACCATTTTCTAATCGATAAAAGGCGCACTTCTGGTTATCATATGTCATATGGAGTACCGCAAAACTTAACGTCGTGTCACGTAGCGGGCCCTTTGCCGCCAACGATTACATGCATGGTGGGTACGCAACGCGCTGGGACATCCATTAGCTTGCCACAAGTCCACTCTTAAAGGGACACTGTCACGAGCATAACTACAGAAATTTAACAGCCCAAAACCATGTTTACACCATTGGAGACCTATTAACAGTGGTCATGTTTTCTAAAAATTACTATACCAGTGTACTGAAGCTAAATATAGAGTGATATCACTGTGATACCATCGGGAGCTTTTGATCTCAACTTGAAAAGTCAGCCTGACTTTTTCAAGTTTTGTCCTTGTGGTTTGGAAAAATTGACGAAAGCTATTTACGGTCACCATCTTCTTTAAACAATTTGCTAGATATCCTTCCCTTTACGTTCTAGGAGCATTTCCTGCATGGTTGAAAGTATTTAGTCGTAATTTTCATGTCGTTTTACTAAAAAAGCCAAAAAATGTCCGTGACAGTGTCCCTTTACAACGAAGTCGCATAAAAACAGACGTTGGCTCGAATACCCCATTCACACCAACAAGACGTTTAGTTAAACCTGGTTTAACAAAATGAAAATCAGTAACAGAAAACAGAGGCCAAGTAAGATCTGTTGTGTTTACATTGTGCTAAGAATCTGAAGAATGTCCCAGGGGGGGAGATAGCCCTCCAGCATGGCTGATTTTGTACAATGAAACCAGTAGTTGTAAACGGACCATCACTCAAATGGCCTATCTACATACATCGAATCTTATGTGGGGAAAAGGCGGTAGTTTTTCCATTTGTTTAATGAATTAAAGGCCAGAAAATTGAGCCTAATTTTACCACTGTTTTTACCAAGCTTGAAATAGTAACACGCTAGGCAGCCAATCAGATCACCGTTAGTGTCATTATTATTTTATAATTGTACTTAACTCTTCTTAAGGCCTTAATGATATCAGCATTTAAATTCTCCTCATGTTTCACATAAATTTCTTATAAGTTTAGTTGAGAGAATTTGTTCTCAAGTCCATACTTTTGCTGACCAGATCTTTCCGGTCGAAATTACATGCCACATGATCAACTTTAAAATTGCCTTTCAAACGAGACAACTTTAAACTTGTAGCTAGATATAAAACCAACTAACCTTACTTGATTCCATTCAAATAAATGCAAAAAAGAAAACAATCCCAAATATGATCATGCTGTATTTTATATAGCGTTTGGAAAAAAATTTGTTTGTAACCACACAACATTTTTTAATTTCTTGTTTATACAGTTAACAGTTACAATCAACTGCTTTCGTCAAACGTGTATACTACAGAACGACAGGCAAGAAGAGCATTGATTTATTCAAATTGTCATTTAAAACGCCATTTTCTTCCAAGCAAAACAGTAGTTGCGACGTTTTGCGGTGTTCAAGAGAACGCCCGCATTTCCCCAAAGTTGGCGCCAAGCGAACACCAATCCATTAAAATTTGCCTTTTAATTACCACTTTCGTAGACACCTGTTTTTGGTAAGAACAAAACCAGCGAAGTGAAATGCATGGATTTCGCCAAATATTACCTTTTGCTATTAAAAAATGATCCAAATTTTGGCTTGAAGGTTTCCAATTGAGCTATCGAAGTTTTAAAGACGTGTTTCGCAAACCGAGCGTTTGAAGAGGTTCTTTATTGGTGCAAAATTACCTTTGCGTGGCGAACCGTCTTGGAAAAAAAAAGATCGGCGATCTTGTTAAGCATCGAACGACGTCATCGCGGGCAGCAAATTCAAAACAACACCATTCCAAGGAAGTAAGATGTTTAAAAATGAATACTGCGTACGGCATCTTTTTTTCTCGCACCCTTTTATGGCAAACGTTTGTGTTTTAGATATTTCTTTTTCCACAACATTATTCTCATTTGGAAGCTATTAGGTGGTCAGAACTGTGGCGAATCGAGTGCAAATTTGAAAGGGAAATCAGCGCAAAGATTTCACAGACAGTGAGTAATCTCGAAGAAATCTTTTCGTTCTTTTTTAATTTTCAATCTCTTTAAAAGTTTTTAATATGACGCGCTTTACGATTTACTACGGTTATTTTTCAAGTTTCAGGGGCGTTTCGATTTGAAAATACCAATTTAAGGAAAATTGCAGGACGGAGGTGCCCCGTCGACATATAATTTCGAACAGGAAATAGCCTTGGGCACAGACAAACAATCTATTAATTAGACATTTTTAGAAGAAAAGGCAACCTTGGTCACATTAATAAATATATTCTTAGGCTTCAAACTTCGTTTTGTGAAACACGTTTTTGATTGAATTTCGACTGAAAAGTCGGAACACTAATATTTACTGCCGTACTGAAATTGAAATAACTGATTTCGTTTTTCTTTTCTAGGTCTTTTTGAGGGACTGAAAAAGCGTCAAGAACTTTAGGCCAAGGACTTGCAAACAAGCTAAGGAGATCTTCCGAACATCGCAATTATTTCTGGTCGAGCGTTTTCTTCCACACTAACTTATTCATAACACTCACGAATGGCCATTCGACTTCTAGGAGCAAGAGGTGAAACAGAACGTCTTACAAAGAATCTTCGATTGGATATTACAACGATCGTAAACACTTCAGCACTACCTATTTAACAGCTGTTTGGGAAATTAAAAAGTTCGCATTTCCTCAAGACCAAGCTAAGGAAATTAATAATTTTCAAGACGTATAATTCAAAACACTGAAGCTGGTGTCGTGCTGTGTGTTTTGAATAATTTAAAGAGTTTGCGTTTGATTTCGGATTAATCAAAAGAAACATTAAAAAAGACTTGTTCCTACAGGATTTGCAAAACGTTGGGTCAATGCGACGACTGTTTGAAAAAGCTACGGAAAGATGTCTTGAAAATAACTGAGCTCTATGGATAATTTGCAAACGGGAATTTAAAAATAAACGCTCCTAGAGGAAAGTTGGAACTTTAATAAGTGGAACAAGTGTCTTAAAGGGAGGAAAACTACGTTCAAAAAGAGGGAAAAGTTTTCGCCGGTTTCTTCTTTGGCCTTATGGCAATGGCTGTCGCGACAGCAGTTACCCTCAGTTACCGCCGCTCACGCACTACCTCACGTGACTGGTCAATCTCCAACTCGGTACCAGTCGTTGTGGACAAATTGGCGGAGCCTGTCATCATCAACATCGGCGGGAAAAAGTACGAGACATTCGAGCATACGCTCAACCAGTTTCCCAACACGCTGCTGGGAAATCCCGAGAAGCGGAAAAGATACTTTGACGAGAAAAACAACGAGTATTTCTTCGATCGGCATCGGAGTTCCTTCACAGCCATCCTGTATTACTATCAGTCAGGCGGACTACTGGAACGCCCCCTGCACGTGCCGAATGACATTTTCCTCGAGGAGCTGAACTTTTTTCAGTTGACTGATGATATACAGAAAGTAAACGAGGAGGCTGCTGTCTGCGATGAGGAAAATGGCGGAGACGAGGAAGGCGATGAAGAGGAACTCCCTGAGAACAAGACGCTGCGTGCTATTTGGGTGCTGTTCGAGTACCCGAGCTGCTCGGTTCAGGCGAAGGCTCTCGCGATCTTCTCGCTTGTGATTATCATGCTATCGATTGTGATATTCTGCGTGGAAACGTTGCCCGTCTTGGACGATTCTGTTCCCGAAAAGAGGCATGCCAACGGTACGGTAATCCGGCCAGCTGAGCGTGGCAAAAACAACCAGGTCTTCTTCGTGATGAACGCGATTTGCAGTTCGTGGTTCACGTTCGAGTACCTGATTCGCTTGATCGCCTCTCCCAATAAGATTCGCTTCCTCAAAGGGGTACTGAACATTCTAGATCTGCTATCCATTCTTCCCTTTTACGTGACCCTCACGGTGCCACCGGAGTCGGCGGGAAGCATCGACATTCTCCGTGTCATGAGGGTGATCCGTGTTTGTCGGATCTTTAAGCTTACTCGCCACTCTAAGGGCTTGCACGTTCTAGGGAAGACCTTGTACGCCAGCATCAACGAGCTGATTATGTTAATGCTTTTTCTGGTGATCGGAGTCGTTCTGTTTGCCAGTGCCGCTTATTATGCCGAAGAAGAGACGAATCCCCAGTTTTCCAGCATTCCTGCCGCCTTCTGGTGGGCAGTGGTTACTATGACAACGGTGGGGTATGGCGATGTCTCGCCTGAGACCACAGTCGGTAAGTAAGTGATTGAATTTTTCCAATCTCGATCTCAACGTGTTTTCAAATCCCTTGCATCCCTTGCATGTTTTTGCTCTCTTGTTCTGATTTTAAACTTATTTATTTATTTAACATTTCTTTATACACGGTTAAAAATCATCAGGTAATACTAATATTTAAAGTTATAATAAAAATTAATACTAATAAACAATCCATGCTAAATACTAATTAATAAAAATTGAAGTAGTAAATCCTAATTTAAATATTAAACTAATCCTGTTTTCCATGAATGCCGTGTCTAACTTTGCTTTTAAATTGATTAAAGGATTTTATCATCCTGAGATTGCAGGGTAGGCTGTTTTAGAAAGTTGCACCACTGTAACTAAAGCTATTTTTCATATAGTTAGTTTGTGGATGAGGTACAACCAGGTTGTTTTCGGAATCCCTTAAAGAATAGCGCATTCCACAACGTTTTAGAAATTTAGACGATAGGTATTCAGGAACCAAGCCAAACTTAGGGACGTTTCTTCTTTATGGCGAGTCATGCCTGAACCTCGCAATCCTTACCGTCATCTGAACTCGAATTTGACTGACAGATAATAACCTCACCTCAACATCCTTACTGACAACTAATAAGCCGGCCAAAATTTTAACCAACAACCGCTGACAGATGGGCAGTACATCATAACTGACAAATCGTGTACTAACTTTTAAATAAAGAATAAGATTCAATTTCGAAATAAACTGTTGACTGTAAAATAAGCGAAAAGAAAGAATGACGTTTTTTTTTATTATGTCTTAATTTATTCTTTTTCACACCTTAACAAAATTAGTATAAATTACTTTTAGTGTAAATTACATTAGTTCCCCTTGCCTTCTTACTTAATTTTAAGGTTATTATTGCCATACGGTTTATACATAACTCCCTGGCTCGGATACGGAGAGCAACCTCATCCTGCGTCAGGGCATTAATCAACCTCGTTCCCAGGGCTTTTCCCTTTTTCGTGGGGGCGGTCGGACCGCCCCCTCGAAGAAGGGAAAAGCCCTGGGAACGAGGTTGGACATAAATAAATTGATTGATTGATCTTTTTCCGTTCCACTCTTTACTTAATAATGGTTCCAAGATGGCACCGAAACGTCCTTTCTTCTTTTCACTTATTTTTATAGTCAAAAGTAAAGAATGGCCAGTATTTTAAATAGCAACAGGAGAATGGTTACGAGACTGTTTGATTGCGTTTTGTTTATTTCTCAGGTAAATTAGTGGGAGCTCTGTGTGCTCTGTCAGGAGTGCTCGCCATTGCTCTTCCAGTACCGGTTATCGTCTCTAACTTTGAGTTCTACTACAAAGAGGAACTTAGCAAAAGGGAGAAAGTGGAGACGTTGTCCTATCGAAATCTCGACAATCATGTACTCAAGTCCCCGCTGTTGGAGCGAAAGTTAATGACGCCAAAGGATTCACCGTTGCTCTCCGCCAAGTTGGATGTCCCTGCTGGGCAGTACTCCAGCCCTATTGTGGCGCATCGAATCACCAACGGTGCTATGAAGTTTGGACACGACACCATTGTTGAAACAGATGAGTTGAGTCACTCGAGTGCCGGTAGCTCAAAACCTTCAACTCCGAAAGCGCGAAGGAAACAGCATCCTCCTCCTCCTCCTACTTCAGAAACCATCTTGTAAACTTGCTGTGGCGTTCGTTAAAAACAAACAAGAAAACTGATCTTAATTGGGCCTTCTAAATGTACCAGCGGTTAACAAGGTTGTACTCATGCTCGCTCGTCTGCCTCGTCACCCTTTGACAAGGCTGAAAATGCATGAACCAATCAATAAGAGGAGAACGGATTGTTCACAGGATGGAAAAATATTCTCGTAACTTGTGGTTTCTGAAAGAAGGACAAATGACTTTCTTTTTAGTAAGAAGGAGATATCTGAGTTTAGTTTTTAAAAAAATGGCCTAAAAGGGTGCAAATCGATGCGTGATTTTAACAGCATCTTCATCGCTTATTGAAATTATGTTCGAGAGTGTAGCTCCCAGCCCTTCGCTCGCATAACCGGTTTGGAAGCCTGTTTATGTCGTGCACGGAAAGCCCCCGTACCATCCTTTACTTGAGAGTTTCGGTGTAAACGAAAAGAAATGGTAAGAAGTGTGAAAACAGATTGCTGATATTTGTTTTTCCTACACGCTTTTTTAAATTGGTGACAAATTGTGCCGTGAACTGTTAGGAGGAACGCTTTAAAATTGCGATGCTGAAGGTCTCTGCGTCAGAAGAATTACTTCATGTTGCTTAGCAACTGGACTCAAATACAACAGGCTCACCAAAATCTCGAAGTTTCTTAGTCAGCATCATTTTGGGCAAACCGGTAAAACGATTCAGCATTATTCTTCACACAAAATGTTGGAGACAAATGTTTATTTAACTAGGGGTAACTAAATGATTAGACATGTTCATCAAAATAGGCGACGTTGGGTCCATAACTTACCGTATTCGTCAGAAGGGCACGGAAGAGACCAAAGGAATGAAATATGTCTACTTTTGTTTCGTGATTCATGGGGGAAGAAACAAAAAGTGGACCCATATTTTTGGTGGAATAGCAGGTCGAAATTTTAAATGTAGAATACAAGGAACAATGTAACTAATTAAACTACTCTACGTTCAACAGCGTAGTTAATTTATAACTATGTGACAGATAAAGGTTCTCCAACTTCAACCCTTCACAAAGGTGGTCTCCTAACTTATGCCGGCTCTTCCAGTAGAAGACGGTTTCGTGTCACTCACCTTAGCTGCTTGTAGCCGGCTGAGCACGCACCCACGTGAGAGCGGCTGATCACCTTCATCACGTGGTAACTTATGTGGTTGATCATTGGTTGGCAGGGATGACGCGTCAGCTCCCTTAGTGACTTGTACCCGATTTCTGTTTAATAGAACATCCTTAAGACCTGGAAATGAACAAATCGTGTTTGGTGCGCGCTGTTTCACTTGACTTAGAGATAACACGGTTTTGCTTTTGAGATAGAACTCCTTCAGCGGAGAGAATTAACAGAAACGCTTTTTTGAAAGTACTCTTGAAAGCGCAGTTTTTTTAAGTAGAGAAAGGTAAAAAATGAATACTTTCTAAAATTGTTTCATGAACTTGTCAGGACACAAGAGATACTTTCGGTTACTAAGCAACCCGATTATCCAGAGATATTGCAGGCTCAGGTGTTTCTGGAAGATAAAATCTTCACAAAAGAATTAATTTATCCCTTCGCGGAGCGATAAACCTCAAGTCCAGGAACAGATGAACAGAAATGAGTGTTTTACTCTCGAGAACATTAATGCTTTAAGTACTCAGTGAAAACGTAAACAAAGGGGCTCACATTTTTGTATTGAAGTCAACCCCAGTTTGCACTCCAAACAGAAGAGTTTCAGAGATGCAAAATGCGAGCGTGAATCATGTCCGCGCGAATAGTTTGTGTGGGACGCGATTTGTTCCTGCACGTCCATTTTCACGCTCGTCTGTTTTTATCGCGTTGCTCGATAACCTTTGGAATAGCGGTATAACTCGCAATCTAGGCCCAGTCCAAACGTTGAATATGTACTTACGGTGCTGTAATCGAGCCGCAGTTTTGACGAAGCCAAACCGCAATCGTACCGCGGAGTTGATGGGTCGTTGAGCTCGTCGCGAACTGTCTAAGTGCTGAAACAACCTTCGTGCATTTTTGCGCGTGTTCGTCAAGGTTAATGACAATTTTTTATGTTTGGGCTGGGCCTTATAACCATAAAGATACAATATACTTAATAAGAAAATAGTAAATAAACAAAAACAATTTCTGCGTTAACTAAGCTTCGAGATATTACAAGGAAAACAGCATGTTTATAAATTGGCACCTTTCTGGCAAACAGTTGAAATAACTTTTAATAAATCTCAGTGGAAAAATAAAATGCAAAGAAGAGGAGTTTGTATTTGTAAGTTGAGGATTAAATGAAATGACAAGGTTTACTTTACGATATACATGATGAGAATCACACTCCGGGCCCTCATGCAGAGTCATCCTGGAAGACGCAGGGACAGTTAGTTGGAGCGAAACGAAGAAACCCGGCAATTTTCGTCGCTCCGACTTTTACCGGGCTCGATTGCCACAATGAGACACGCTCACAGGAATTTAAATTTAACAAATATAGTCGCGGATATCAGTGGCAAAGTTGAACACAATTATCACGATTCCCTGCAGGCGTGTCTCAGGGCATTTCTTTAGTCTTTAAGATCACAGACATTTATTAAACGGAAATCACTAAAGTTGAAGTTAGGAATGGATCGGACGTTTAAAAATGGGTGTCCTGCACTGACTTAAGCGTAGGGTTAGGTTACGTTTGATTGACCCTCCTGATTCCGGAATACGAATATATTCCGGATTATTCCAGAATAGCTATTCCGTCCGTCCGACAATGAAACGATTATTCCATTTCTGGAATTATGCCGTGACATAACACCCAGACAGCAATCAATTCCCAGACTTGTTTCTTGTTGTAATTGACGTTTTGAAACAACTCTTTCATTTATTCGTACAAGGAAATGAGGAGAAGCAACTCTTCCCGACTCCAGGAGTATCATTTTCTGAGTAACAACCCGTTTTCCTCGCACATTTGATGGTTGCTGGCGGTAGCCATTTTGTTTTCTTGTTTTGAATAAAGGCCGCGAGACGATGACAAATTGACGTCATTATTCTGCATTATTCCGAGCGTTCTGCTCCTCAGGCGCAGAATGCTTGGAATTGACACATTTCATGTATTCTGGAATTTGAATAGTGACTCAATTGAACGGACATTCTGAGTTATTCTGTTTAGTCTTATTCTGGAATAAGGGCAATCGAACGCACCCTAATACAAACTTTATGAGAACTTGCAATAGACACTTTTTGCATTTATTACTTATTTAAAATAGATCTGATTTGGGCTCAGTCTTTGGTCTTGATGGTGCCGCCACACCCAGGGCCATATTGAAGTGACATGCATGAAGCAGGGACAAAATCAAAAAATTTACACAAAACAAGAAAAGCAACGACAAGTCAACAGTGGCGGATCCAGGCGAGGGTCCCGGGCCCCCGACCTGTGAACGGCCGGAATTATCTTCGTAGTATTCAACATTCGTAGTCAAGCCTTCAAAAGCGCTCCCCCCTCCCTCCTTAGCTGAAAGTCTGGATCCGCCACTGGTCCCCTCATGTGCACTGATACTTTGCAAGGCCGTGTCGTTGCAACACGTTGACTGTTACATTTGCTTGTGTGTTTTCATGTTGTAATTTTGTCTCTACTTGCCTTCGTGTGTCAAGTCCTTAAATTGCACACAGCACTGTAAAGACTGCAACTTGTGCTATTTAGTCATTTGTTTTTTGTGGTTCTGCCAAAAAAAAATACGAAGACCGGTCTCAGTAAATGAAAAAGAAATGCAGAAAGGAAAGTGTATGGTCCCCATTATGTCGTCCATTTTCTGCAATTGCCAAAATTTATTGTTTTCATACTTTAAAATCTGAAAGCTAATGGGATCAACAGATAAATGAGAAAAATCATAAATTGAGTATCAGCTTGGAGTCTGAAACAATACATGACAGCTACGATTAAATGACTGTAGTGAAGATCGGCGATTACATCCCTGGAGTAAGTCATAGTTTCCCTCAGCGAAACTGCTTAGGAGGCTGTAGAACTGCTTTCTGTTCATGGCATTCTCCTTCATGGCAGTCCTCCTTTTGCCAGACAAAGCACGGTACTTTTAAGACATCGAAATATATTTCCCCAATCTTTTTGGCCGTCTCAGTGTTTGCCACTTTCAGGCACCGATAAAAGTCCAAATCACAGTCGCAATGGGAGACCGTGTAAGGTAAGTCGTTCTTCACTCCACCAATGGAGCCAAGAGCTGGGACGTAGTCTTTGCAGTTGTCGTGAGCTCGGCAACAATAGTCGGTCTTAATCTTCTCTCCCAGGTCTTCGTAGCTTTTTGCTTCGTTACCTGTTATCGACAAACAGATTTTACAATTGCGGCATGGACATTAATTAAATAAATGAGAGAGGAACTAGTACTGGGGAATAGGGGGATGGGAACATGGGAGTACAGGGGGCGGGGACCCTACGGGAGGCGAAAGCAGAGAGGGGAGATTCCCAAAGTGGTAGGGACCACGAGAAAGCGGGAAAAATTTGCAAAATGGCTTAATATTTTGTGATAAATACAGCGCCGAGAGACGGGAGTCACTAAGGAAAGGATGCAAACCGAGAATAAAATTTACGGTAAGCGGTTAGTTTAGATTCTCCTGCTTAACTTAATTTATTACTCATATGACAATCTAACCAAAAAATATACACACATACACACGTATTATGATTAAATTTTAAAAAAATTCAATTTCCCGTAGCAGTTCGATGATACCCATTTGCACTTCAGAGTGAGGATGTAGAAAGACACTTAGAGAGGGCCAAAGGACAGAACCCGGTGGCCGAATCAGATAGCGTCCTGGGGACGAGGCTAACACCAGGCCGCGAAGAAAGGCCGGGTCTCTCTCCATTTATTTTAATAGTGAATCCAACTCACTATAAAAATAAATTAGGTCACTGCGCCTCCAAAATGTTTACTATAGGTTAAGTCTGTGTGCGAGCCCAGTGGCCCATCAGGCCGGAACTAATCCCGGTTTCTGTGGAACGAAGCGACTAGGAGCATTTCTACTCCCCCCTGGATGCCTGTCCATCGCAGAGTCGAGAGTTCCGCCCCCCCCCCCCCCCCGCCTCCCCGCCTCCACAACGCAGTGTCCCCAGCCAGGGTTCGAACAGTGAACCCTAATATCAACATAGAAATTTTTCTGGCTGATCTCCGTACATTTCTTGTACAACAAGTTTGGAGAATCTTATAGTACGTCAGATAATTTTACTTTGTTGATTTTTCTCTCCATTCTTATGACCCATGTGACTGCGTTTTCCGTCGACATCGTAAAGAAGTAACGCAAACTAATAACGTACTCTGTTAGAATTGACAAGGAAATTCCACGTCAGTGTACATGATTGTCATAAGTACACTCCAGGAGGAAAGATAATGCTTATGTGAGATAGATCATTTTTTTCGAACTATAGTTCTTCTCAATCTTAGTTACGATCTTTTAACCCACTAGGTCGTCTACGGCTGAATAATATACTGTGCAATGGTTCCTGGATCGAAGCAAAGATACACATTATATGCTGCTAAAAATTAATAAAGAACAGGGCAGGATAATCTCAAAAGCTGCATCCCCTCAGAATACCACTCTGCATCTAATGCCATAAAAACAAGGCTGCAACCTACTCCCTTAAACAAAATCGCCCAGTAAGAACTCATTTGCAAATAGACTACGTTTTAATTTGTCAGCACGTTTTCCTCGTCTTAGCTATGACAGCGATGTTCGTCGGCTTCGTTTTATTGGGATGAGCAAAGTTGAAATTCATAAAAGCAATGATTTATAAGCATATAGTATAAAAACATTACTTGATAAACAGATATAAACTGATTGATTTTGGTTTCTAATTACAATTCGCTGCATACATAACTGATTTACGACATAATATTAAAAATCCACATGGCGAAAATTAATTTTCTTAGTCAGAAAATTTGAAAATCAATGCCCGCAATCCCAGATTTTAAAGTTGAATTATCGAGGAATTTATCTTTACATATAATTCACTGACTTACCCATTCCACACCATTTTGTTCCTGGATATATGAAGGACGAAAAACGCTTATTTCGACTTAAACTGATGGCGGAGGAAGAACTTCGATTCGTAAACAACAGTGGCAACATGACAAAGAAGGTAATTCTTAAAATGAACATTTCTCAAATGGCGTGCTCGTTGATTCTTATAGAAATCAGTTCAGTCTCCCATTTATCTGCTTTCTGTGAAAGTCCCTGTACATACATATGTTTACGGCGGAAATTTTTACGAAAAATGATGAAATATCATTGTGCCGTGAAAGGCAGATAACTGACAAGCCTTTTTTGCGACGCGCATATGTGAATATGAATAAAAAATTTATGCGCCACACATCACACTTATAAAAATGCAAATGCAAAATTGCCATTTTTATACAATTTTTTACTTTATCAAGAGCTCTTTGGTTTAGTTTACCGGTTTAATTGTAAATTCTGAAAGGACTTTTCCAACATTTTTTTTATGTTTGAAAAGATCAACTTGTAAATTCAAATACGAAATTGGATTTGATTGCTATAGTAACACGCGTTACCAGCAAAAATTTGTCTAGCTTTGTGTTGGAAAAACGTAATCAAATCAGGCTCAAATGCAAATATTAAGCTTAGAGGTTATCCAATAAATGACGGTTATTAATTTTTGTCGTTAATTGCATTTCCGTTTTTAACCTGTGAGGATTTCACTAGAATTCAATTTTGACGACATTCACGAAGGCTACGCGCGACTCCTCGTGCGAAGTAATTTTCTCTCGTGTCCTCGCGCGCGCCGGCCCACGGTCAGTGGAACACTACAACAAGTATGAAACAGAAGCAAAATGAAATGGCAATAATAACCCGTTGGTAGGTGGAGGGGAAGAAGGCCTTATCGAAGTCCTTATCGATGGCAAAGGCCGGAGAGAATTAAGAATAGCATTGGAACTAGAAGTAATACACCCTCGAAACAACGCCACCAATTAAATCGCATTGGTTAGATTTGGCTTACTTGGTACAGTCAACTCTCGTTATAGCGGACACGCTCGGGACTTCGTTATAGCGGGGTGTGAAAAAAAAGTGCCGTTAACATTAGACTGTCCACAGCCTCTCGATTTTTCAACGCCAAAAAGCAAACGAAGCGAGCGCGAAGTGCGAGCGCGCGAGGGAGGAGCTGGCGCTCATCGATCGAAAACACAAAAACACGAAAAAATGGAGGGCTGTGAACAGTCTACATTAACATATGGTGAAATAACCTAGACTATGACGAGCTTATCAACAGTGGCGAAAGTGCTAAGCGGTCGTTGGGATTGGAGGATGAGGGTTTGATCTCTCCTAAAGAGTCTGGAAGGAAAAGGTGCAAGCTGAAGTGAAAAAGCAAAGTCTGTTGTACAGCTACTGAACGAATTGATGCAAAAATATATATTCTAGAGGTCTTTTTTAGTGTGTTTTAGATAAATAGCGAACAACAGACTGCGATTTTACGTAATTATGCCATATGAGAAGTTCATGGTGTCTTGTCCGCTTCATCGAGAGTCAAACAATAAAATTGTTCTTTGCTACCACCAAAGTGTCCTTAATTCCGTAATAGCGAGAGTCCGTAATAGCGGGAGTCATTTCCAGTCAAACCTCTATAGCTTTCGCCGGGGATCTGAATTTTGTCCGTAGCGCTAGAAGCGAGTGTCCGTAATAGTGGGAGTCATTTCCAGTTAAACCTCTATAGTTTTCGCCGGGGATATGGATTTTGTCCGTAATAGCGAGTGTCCGTAATAGCGGGGTGTCCGTAAGGCGAGAGTTGACTGTACAACCAGTTACCCAACAGATTATCATGTGAGCACCATGCCTTGACATAAATTTGTTATACACGTTATGTCTGGCGGCCATCTGGCCATGATGTCTGGTTTCTGTTGCACAACACTGCAAACGTTCATTGTTGAAATTGGATATACTGTTAGTCTAGCTAGGTGTCAGATGTCAGATGTCAGATGTTGCCCTGTCACAAAGTAACAAGTTTACAGCTTCCTTAGTTTTATGTCAGAAGAATAATTCAAATCGCTGGCAAGATTATTTTGTTTAATTATTCTTTTTGGTATATTCCTTTTGTTTTCAGTTAATTCACATTTAGCTCTAACAATAGCTACTGCTAGTCCCTGCTAGCTCCAATGTTTGAATAAGAGGATTAGTATGCAGTGCTTATTGTTTTGTCATGCAATGCTTGGAATACGTTGCAGAAATTTAGTGAATGATCATTGCAAGACCCAATTTGTTCAGTTATTTTCTTAGCTATTACATTTTGATTAATTTTATTGTAATATTTTTAATGATTTGCTATTGTAATTTATTGTTTTCTGTTACCAATCATCCTTTTTGTATCCTTTTTGTCTCGTGTCGTCATGACGTTGTCATGACGACACGAGAATATGCGAGGGGGAGAAAGTGCATTCCATGGACCATTCCATGCGTGTTTGCTTTGTGAGGCCGCGGAATTTTCCCGCCATGTCAATATTTTTCCCGCCATATCAACATTTGCTTTGTGAGGCCGCCGGAATTTCATATCAAAGAACAGATAATGTTTCTTAACAAAGAGGTCGCAGCCCGCTGGTTTATCAAACTGTAGGTTAGGAGTATTTATTGTAAAGGGCTTATTATGTGAAATACAGGCACGCTTTACTGTTCTTAAAATTGATTTCTTTTCTTTTACGTTTATTGGTGTAGTTAGTTCACAGTCTTGTGCGGTTCTTCTGATCGGTCTATCAAGCGCAACAAATTCGAGCTAATTCGGTGCACTCGCACGATGATATAAAGCGTTGACGTTACCTGTAAATAAACGACACGCAATGCACGCAGAAGAGATGGCGTTTTTTTATGAACTTGCAGCGAACGAGCAAATTCTTAGCTGTCCAACAGTGCGTTGAAAAGGGTTGAACAGAAAAACGAGACCCTAAAGAAGACTGTGATTGCTACGTGAGTATTGCACAACATTTGTTTTGAAAAGTGCGACCTATGGCACGGATAACAACGATCCAAAAACAGAAAATAAACGATTAGATAAAGACAATTATTTTGATTCTAAATCTTTAAAAATATCGTTTAAGCCAGCAAGTATGGTGTTTGTTTGTTCCATTTGCCTGCTCTGGGCGTCACGGAACATTTTCGTTCAAATCTTGCGTTGTCCTGTTCCATACTCTTTTCAAACATTTCAATAAAAGAACTCTGCCAGTCTGGAGTCGTTACTTTCTCGCCTTTCTTTTCTCAGGCGGTTCTGATTCATGGAGAGAAACATTTACACTTTCGATTTGCGAAGCCTCGTTAACACTCGGCTCTGAGGTAAAGGTAGTGACTCATTTGATTGCCGTTTTAGATGGATCGATGTTCCACCACCGGCACCTCAACAAAGATGTCGAAATAGGGGAAGCCTTCTGTAATTTTCTGAATTTCAGCTTCTCCAGTCGAGCGAGACCGCTTCTTTAACTGCTTGAACTCGTACTCTAGATTCTGCTGCCGTTACTTCACCTGCTGTAGCATTCTCTGGCTTTCTGGACACCTTTCTTTATACAAAGAATAGATATCATTCCAGAGTTTGATTTTTTGTCTTTGTGAAACTCCCCACAGCTTACTAAATTTTGGCGCCCACGCTTCAAGAACTTCGTGCGTTTCTTCCTCAGTCCAGTTAGCAGACTTAACGCGAGGTTTTTTCGTTTTTGTGTTTGCCGTAGCGAGTACTTCGACATCACTTGGAACTGAAGACTGAGGCGATGGCGTGCTTCTCGGCAGTGTAGTAGCTGGACGATAAAATATGGCGCTTGTCGATGGAAATGGACAATGTTGACCGCCATTCATTGGCTGATCTGGATTTGCTACTCTTGCAAACCGTCGACTTGTTTAATAACTTATCGCCAAAGGAACAAAATGCGTGATTTGTGATTGTGTGAATTTTGTTTTTACAGAAAGAAATGTACGTGTCGTACAAGTCTTGCGTGTTCTGATACCTCATCGAAAACGCATTTGATTGACATTTAATTTCCTGAAATTGTTTTGATAGTGCGTATTAAAGTAGCGCGGCATTCGACTAACGATACAAGGTCAAACGGTCTCAGTTAGTCCTTGAGTTGTTTACACCTTTTAAAAGAAATTTCTGTCTACCGAATCTAATAAAACTCGTCAAATATAATTTATCTCTTTCGTTTATACTTTGTATTAGTCCTTTCTAACTGCCGGAGAGTAGTTTGCTTTGTGTTCTACGCGGCGATAACTTGATTTCTGTTCGCATGTGAAAAGTAGCCGGGCAGTGGCTTTGCCGTGAACATGGCACCTAACTATTTTATTAACTTTTATTTTAAAAAAAACCTTCCTTTCAAAATAGACCCATGCGTTTTATGATTTTACTTCCAATCATTGCGAAATGTTAGATTCTTAGTCAACTTTTATTTTAGAAGTGAAAAAAAAAAACATACAGACCACGAAACTAGCCCTCTGATTATAGCGGAGCTCCAGCGCGCGAAGCGCGCTAGCGGAGCACCATGGGTAAGAAATTTTGGTAAACCATCAAGCCAAGAAAATTTGGTAGTCACGTGACCGTACGAGCGTCCGTCCGTCCGAGCGTCCGTCCGTACAGACTCTGGGGGAGGGGGAAGTGAGTCACAGGACAATTACTGCCTTGGTTAATGTTAAATCTTTGATATTGAACTTCCATGTTATGGTCAATTGACAGCTGTCAAAACAAGGTGTCCGCTGACCGGTATCACATGACCATATCGCGGGCTCAGGCGTAGAGCTAATCGAGGTGACGTATTTTTTTAAGTTGACCGCTGACCAATGGTTTTCCAATTGATCGCGGGCTCAAGTACTCATGTTTTTTAAATTAGCCTGATGAATCTATCATCGCGTAAATTCAGATTTAAATAAAGGGCAAGGTAAATAACCGACAAGCTCTGCTTTTAGGCTTGGCTAAATCTATTTTAGAAATAATTAATTTAGTTTTTTTCTCATGTAAATAAATGATCAGTGGAAATTTCATTTCAACTTAGACGAAGCGACTGTATGAAAAGGCGGCAAATCTTTGGTACGCTGTTTACCTTTAAAGCTGAATGAAAGACGCGAAGAAAGCTGCTGGCGAACATCGATCTTCGTGAATATATCTCGCTTTATTTACTCATCTACATCATGGAAACTTATGCCAAATGATTAAGGACAACTTCTTAACGGGAAGATCCGAAATAATTGCCGATTTGAATATGTATATTGGATAACAAGTCAAAAAGAGCGCCATGTCCAGGGTTCGACCTGCGGCTGAGCAAGGTTGAATATCACTGAATTGAGCTCAAACAAAAGTGAATTCAGAGCCGATCAAGTTCACTGAAGTGAAGGATAAAAGACTGTTAAAGGCTACACCGATGAAAAGAAAAAAAATTGATGTTCGCTGATAATATAATGTATATGTCGGTGGTGCTGCATGGACTAAGCTTGCAACGAAACTGCCGTGTTCGTCTCCGATATTATTGGGCTGGTTTGAAAGCTTTGCCCTGCAGAATATATATTACAAGCCTTCTTCAATAATGAGGTAACAAACGTAAATGTATGCACTAAGCATAAGCCTAATTTTATATTGAGAGAATTATACTTCATTTATGAATGAATTTAAAGTTGTGTCGGTTTTCAGATCTTCCCGTAAATATTTACTAAGCCTGTTCATGTTTTTACATTTTATACATGCCAGACACATTTGTTTAGTAATTATTTCGTTTAGTCTAATTATTTTCTGTTTTAGTTAGTGGAGTTAAATGTTATGTTCATTATTGGATTTTGAAAACAAATTGTTTAGCTTCACGGATAAAAATCACGATTTCGGCTCGCTTGCATTTGTTTTGTTTCTCTTATCACTGCTTATCAGTTAGTGTGTTGAATTCGCCGGTTTCGTTGCGAGTTACCTGTGCTAGGCTGAGTGGGTTCAGACTAAGCCTACCGCATATTTACTTACCAGAAATGAAGAAAATTCATTCAGTTCTCTACATAAAATTCTCTTAGGTATTTAGCAACGCGTAATTAGTAAATCATGCAACCAAACCGCAACGAAAAGAAGACGGTTCAAAACAATCAAAACAACATGGTAAGCTTTATATTCTAAGTTAGCGTGCTCAACTTTCCTGATCAAAAACTGCCGCATTTAATACACAAAAACTGCTTTAAAATGACTTACATAACCGGCACCATCAATTTGCAGAGTTTGTTTTGCCGCCGTAATTTTCTCAGTTTGCCGTGGCGTGAGTTCATTTAGTTTACTGTGTTTAGCAGCGAGTTCACTTTGTTTTCTGTACGTACTTTGTTTTTGCCTTGAGTTGATTTTCTTGTCCTGACGGTTTTGTAGTAATCAAAACAAGGTCAAGGTTCTTTTTACATTGAATAACTCATAGAGGTCCTGGAGGTGTATCACGAATTAGTGTACAGTAAACGTTGTAAAAAGATAAGATAATAAGATTTGTTTTGCGCCTACGTGCGTACGTGAGGAACCCATTAAAGTGCACTCGTCAATTTCAATTTTAGAACCTGTCACTACAGGCAGGAAAATTCAGACGGGTTAACCACGAAATATATTGACGTCGCCTTCGTCGACGAAATCATGAGAGGTTTTTTGTACCTATATGGGCCACCGTATAAGCTTACAAATATAGTGTGGCTTCTTATTTGGTAACACTGTAAGTAACTCGAGCGAAAAATTTAATAGATGGGAGCTCCGCTTTTAGGCCTGCCTAAATCTATATATTAGATTTTGATAATCGATAAATGTTTATTAGCACACTGAGATAAAGTCAGTCAGCTGCGTTAGTAAACGAAACACGAGAATAAATATAGACATTTCTTAAATGTTTCTTTTTCCTTTCGCGTGACAGTCACGACGTTTCTCAAATGTTTCTTTTTCCCCTCGCGTGACAAGAAATCCGCCATGGATTCTGAACGCGTGATCGCTTCGATTGTAGCTCTTCTTTTCCTGATTATTGCGCTTAGAAAAGTTCAGAGATTTTTTTCGAGTTGAGGATTGCGGTCGCGATGCGAGAATCGTTACCGAAAGGTTTTTCGTGACTGCATAAAATGTAATTAACATGACAAGAGTTGACTGGAACAAATTACTTGATCTGTGTAGCAGTGTAGGGTTTCAAGTACGGAATAGCTTAGTGTCAAGTGTAGTGTGTCAAACTTATACAGTTGCGGTTACACATCGTCCTTTTACCGTGGTAAATGGGCTCTTTACCTCGGAAAACTCACAAATCGTGTGTGACCAACATTTCCCAAGGTAAATTTATCGCGGTGTATTTCCATGGATACATCAAAAAGAACAAAATAATCGCCCATGCAAGTTACCGAGGTAAATAGGTAGGTTTTTCAAATACCCCAAGATAAAATGACCGATCGCGAGGCAAACCTCAAAGATAAGCAAATAAAATAAACAGAGAAATTTGAAATTAAATATGGTTTAGATTTCCGGAGGTCAACTTTGTGTGTTCAAGGCAGCAAAAGCGTGGTCTTTCTTAGAATCATGGCTGGATGGCTTGCTGATTTGTAAGTATAAGCTACTTTTTTTTGGAAATTTGGCGTTTAAATACAACACAAGTCAAGGAAGATCTATAGTGCATTTTTTATATGTATTTCGATTTAATCTCTAGGCCTAGAAACATCCAACAAGGAGATTTATAAAAACGGAGTCTTCGCCTTCTAATTCTTCGGTGTCTGAAACACTGACATAACAAAGCAATAGAGGACTGTGGAAACAGTATAAATAATAAAAACGAGATGATGCCAGCAAGCACCCTCGAATTATCCACTTTCGCATTTCGCGCCGAAAACAGTATGAAAGATTAATGACCTTGGTAATGTATTAAGTCTGTGACGGCAAACACCCCGGTAACGTATTCCCGCGGTGAGTTTACCTTGGTGTAATTTACCTTGGGAATGCTATTTCGTTACAAACATTCCGGTATTTCCATTTTCACCGTTTTCGTTGCAAGAAACATGTACTCTATTTTCTGACATTGTTCTTGGATCGTAGAAAGCGGGCAATAAATCACAAAAGAAATGGAAAACAGCGCAATTTAACGGTCGGCGCAAGAAGGTGGGGGACGAGTGCTTCGAGTAACGCTCAATTCCTGTTGCGTTCATTTGCGTCAAAAATAGAGAGGACGTTCTTTTTTGGTAAAAAATCATAAAGAATATTTTGTTCTGTCATTTTGTTTTCCCGCCTGTTTTGTAATTTTGTCTTGCCGCTTGTTTGTCATTTTGTTTCCCGAGTGTTTTATCATTTCGTTTTCCCGCATGTTCGCCATTTTTATTTCTCGCATATGAAAAAAAGAAGACTTAAAATTATCCCAGCAAAATTTTCCCCGGTCTCTGCTTTTTCCATCCCCGGAAATGGTAAATCTTCTAAAAACACCTTTCTTTTTAGAGGCGCGAAAGTTGCAAGCGTAGATAACATACAAGCTCTTTACAGCCTAGAGAAACATTTCCTGTTATAATAGCTTTTTGGTAAAGTATATTTTAGCCTCTTTTTGTACTAGCATTGTAATAAGGAGTACTATTTCTAATCTTAAATTTTAATGTGATGTAAGTTTTAGATGCAATGACCCACCCTGTTTAAATAATGTTTCATATACTTACTTTCGTAATGATTCAGTATACTCACCCGGTAATGAGCTAAAAATGAGAAACAATACTGATAAGAAACAATACTGAACGATTGCTGTAACCGTTTTTGGGTGTCCTCAGTCACCAAACAGTTTCATTCTGATGTCGAATGCACGCTTGTCTGACTAGAGACAGGAGATGTAGGCTCCCAGTGAATGTTGTGTAACCCCTTTTGAATGGTAGCTGTCAGCAGTCTGTAAGTGTTCTTCACCAAACACTTTCATTCTAATATCATACGCGCGCTTCTTGGACTTCAGAGTGGAGATGTAGTTGCCCAGTGAATGTTGTGTAGCCCTTACTGAATGATAGCTCTCAGCCATCTCTGAATGTTCTTGACCAAACAGTTTCAGACTGATATCAAGTACAAGCTTGGATTCGGATCCAGAGCAGAGCTGTAGTCGCCCAGTGAATGATGTGTAACACCCCTACTGAATGGTAGCTGTCGGCTGTCTCTAAATATCAGAGACAGTATATCAATATCCTTCACCAAACAGTTTCCATCTGATATAAAGCGCTCGCTTCTTGGACTTAAGAGCGGACAATTTCACAGCACGAAAATGGAGATTTACGGAAAATTAAAGGTGGCTTAAATCCTCTTAAAGCTGGTCATCCAACTTTACGCCATCAATTAAAGGTTTTTAAAGGTGTTAAACCTGACTTTTACGCTACCGTGCGTAAACCTGGTGTAAATGTGGCTTAAATGTTTCAATATCTTTAAGTCAGCTTTAGACATGAGTGTAAAGCTGGTTTAAAGGTCAGCTTTAAAAAATGTAAAGGTCGCGTAAAGCTGATTAAATTCCAAATTTACGCCAGCTTTACTTCAGCTTTACACCGCAGTAAAGTTATGTTTTCATGCTGTGTTTATAGTCGGCAAGTTAATGTTGTTTGTGTTACACCTACTGAATGGTAGCTGTAAGTGGTCGTTGGAAGTTTTTTTTACCAAACAGTCTCAGTATGATATCACGTGAACACTTCTCATAGGCAAGAGCAGAGTTGTAGTCTCCTAGTGAATGTTGTGTAACCCCCACTGAAAGATAGCTGTTGGCAGTCTCTGAATGGTTTTCACCAAACAGTTTCCGTCTGATATGAAGTGCATGATTCTTGGGCTCAAGAACGGAGATGTAGTCGCCCAGTGAATGTTGTGTAACCCCTACTTTATGGAAGCTGTCAGCAGTCTTTCGATGTTCTTCACCAAACAGCCTCAGTCTGATGTCGAGTACACGCTTCTCTGACTAAAAAGCTTCTGAGCAGTCCCCTCTCCTGTGTTGAATGACGGCTTGCTCTAAATAGATGTCTGGAAAAATCGAACAGCACATAGTCGCGAATAGTCGCGAATAGTATGTGATAAGTCATCCATGTCCAATATACACGACCTGATACGAGTCGTAAGTCGTGAATGATGACAACTAGTAGCGAATAGTAGTTGAATAGTGGCGAATAGTAACGAAAAGTGACAAATACTATAGTTCCAAATACTAACGAATAGTTGCAAATAGTGACGAATAGTCCTAAATAGCGACGATAACGAATAGTGACAATTCGAGACCAGAATACTCTTTACTACTGATCAAAGTCAATATCTTACATTGATCTTACACTTAAGTATATACCACGGACAAAGAAAGGGGGCAGCTATTTTTTCCTATTTTGGAATGCCCCTTCTTTGTAATCCTGTGCACCCTTAGCGAATTGCAACTGTCAGGTTGAGTTTAAGACGAAACAAAACTACCTGGTAGACACTCATGAGCCTGAGAACTTTACAAAAACAAAAGAAACAAGACATCAATACATAAAAAAGAATTATAAAAGAACAGTCATTTTATAAAATTATAGAACGAAAACAAACTTAGCACCAAAACGAGGCTATACCTTGTGGTTTAACGTTTTAACACTGAAATCACAAATTACACAAAAATATTGAAAAGAGACACGAGACAGCCCAAAGGGCCTTTGATTCCTATTCCTGCATAAATACATTTCATTGTGCCAATACGTCTGTTTTGTTGTCCACTAAGAAGACCACAACCTGCCTCGGTCACACAGTAAAAGAATCAGCGAATATAAACTGGTCCGTGAGGTGAAATGTGAACTGGCAGTGGACAACTCAAGACAATGGCGAAGCAAGACGACAAAACAAAGCTCGTTTTGAAAATCCTGGTTGTTGTACTGGCTTTGCTGTCTCTAGCTCTGCTCATTGCATTAATTGTGGTAGCAACAAGAGATGCATCCGAACCCGTGGAAAATGGATCATCCTCTGGCGTCAAAGATTTCTGTCCAGAAACCACAAAGTTAACAGCACCAGCGACAGTTCGCTCGAAAGGCTTATACGACGACTTATCTAAGGATGAAATCATCGCTGTACGAGATTACATTCTCTATAAATCGTCGCTGAACGTCACCCCTTATGAAGATGCGAATATCAACAACAACTACATTTACTTGATTGAGTTGCAGCAACCGCCAAAAGATGAAGCGCTTAATTTTCTCGACAGTGACAACGCTCCGAAGCCTGAACGCAAGGCTCGAGTTGTTATTTACTATGGAGGAAAAATCGAACCGGAGGTGAGAGAATATCTGGTGAGTCCGGCAGACAACCCGAAAGATCATAAAGAAACAAGAGGCCCTGGTCAAAAATACCCGATTCCGTTTGATTCGCGCCCACCGGGTGGTAAGGAGATTGATTTTATGGAACATATCGTCGTAAACGTGACTAAACAAGCTTATGACCTCTTGAATGAAAGCTATGATGGGTACACGTACAGTGGCTGCACAGATCGCTGTCTGGATTGGACAGAGTCCGCTCCAGGAGCTTTCGGCCGACACAAAACATGGATCTGGTTTCTACGGCTTCTTCACGGTAGCTATATACATCCTGTCGGTTTTGAGATATATATTAATACAGAAGGAAGCGATGTCTCACGGTGGAAGGTCGAAAAGGTCTTCTATTTTAAGCAATCTTTCGACAGCGTTGAGGAATTGATGCAGGCTTATAACAATGGTTCTATTTACAAAGTTTTTCTCCCCGCGCCATCATCTTCAAGTAAAGTGCCCTTATATTCGTCTTATCTTCGCCGTGGAAAGCCGCAGCCTCCGATGCCTTTGCGACCACCTCAGCTGGTTGAGCCCGATGGCAAGCGTTACACCGTCAGCGGACATCACGTGGAATACATGAAGTGGAGTTTTGATTTCCGTTCCCGCAGTTCCACTGGTGTGCAGTTGTTTGACATCAGATTCGATGGACAAAGAATCGTCTACGAGCTCAGTTTGCAGGAGGCTGCAGCTTTCTACTCAGGATGGAGTCCCATGCAGATGTTGACAGACTATCTGGATGCCGCTTGGGGCATGGGAAGTAGCAAGTTTGAACTGGTTCCAGGCGTTGACTGTCCCAGCACGGCCACATTTTTTGACACAGTCCATTTTGTGAGCAGCAGTGAGCCCGCCAAGTATAGAAACGCACTGTGCGTTTTTGAGCTTAACCTTGAACTTCCACTGCGCAGACATTTTGACAACAACTTTGACGGTGGTTTCAATTTTTATGGAGGAATGCCGGGAAGCGCGTTAGTCCTGCGCTCCATTTCCACAGCGTATAATTATGATTACATTTACGATTACTTGTTCTATCCAAACGGAGTCGTAGAAGTCAGGGTTTCGACAAGTGGCTATGTACAAGCTACATATTGGACATCTAACGAGGCTCCTTATGGTACCCAGATCCATACTGGTGTGGCTGGCACTATTCATGATCATTTGATCAACTACAAAGTGGACTTGGACATTGGAGGAAGAAAGAACTCTTTTGAAACCATTGACATCAAGATAGAAAACATCACAAATCCTTGGTTCCCCAAAGAATACCGAGTGCAGAAGGTACTTAGTCACAGCTTAAAGAATACTGAGCAAGAAGCTATTTATCACAACAATTTTGATCATCCCAAGTATCTTAACTTTTTCAGCGCGGGAAATGTGAACAAGATGGGCGTGAATCGTGGATACCGTGTACACATCCGGGACATGATGAAACAAATGTACCCGAAGGACTGGGAGCTAGTGAGAGGAGCTGCTTGGACACTAAACCAGATGACAGTCACTAAACGCAAGGAAAACGAAGAAAAAAGCTCGTCGATCTACAACCAAAACAGCTTGTATAACCCTGTTGTAGATTTTGCAAAGTTCACAGCAGATAACGAGGGCATTGTGAATGAAGACCTGGTTGCCTGGGTAACAGTAGGCGTGATGCACATACCACATTCCGAAGATATCCCGAACACAGCGACAGCTGCTAACTCGGCCAGCTTCTTTCTGCGTCCGTACAACTACTTTGACGAAGATCCTTCCATGGCTTCCCATGATGCAGTGCTCATTTTGCCGACGAAGGATGGCGCTGACATCAACACATTCGGCACTCCTGATGGGCCTGTGTGCGCCAAGAAAAACAAGCCTGTGGATTTCACAGGTCGTTATGGAGACATTTAACCCGAAATAGAGTGCGTACACTGTTTGTTATTCACCAGTTGTGAAGTATATATCATAACATTGTTTCTTCTTTTTAATGTTTCTGATTACAGTCAGTGAAGGAAAAAGGTCTCTATATTTGACCTAATCACATTTGAATATTGAATTTTTCATTGATATCACAGTTAGTTAATTCTTGGTGCAGGTTACATGTTTCTGTTTACCATTCCTTTTGCAGCCGATTGGTTTTGTGATCATGTTATTTCCTTGTAAATCTTGTAAACAGATTTAGCAGGGACAAGGTGACGACAAGCGAGGATGTTTGCAAGTTAAACCTCTCGATTTCATTGTTTGGATGTAAATTCTCCTTACTGATTGTTATACATTTACTTTCTTGTCAGTTCTGAGAGTTTGGCAAAACATCAAAAGCAACACTTGTTAATTGATACTTTCTTTATTCTTCTCACGCTGCCTGACTCTTTGCTTTGGAGAAGTTATAACCTGATCCTCCATGTCGTCATTTAGAATTGGCACAGTTCAAAAAATTATAGCATGTAACTTTCTACGTCGTAAGACGTAATAAAGTTCGAGAAGTTTTATTGTAGGATTGTAGTGTGACTGACCGCGTGCTTGATCCAGGCGTTATTTGGCACGTCACACAATCTTCCGTTACTGTGGAGCGATTTCGTGTCGAGAGTTTTAACATGATGCCTGCTTAGGATGCTTCAAGATCCTTGTTATCCTTTAAGATATTGAGCACCAGTTTCCCTTGACTAATTTGTCATTTTATGCGCTTTGTTTATTGACTAAATGGGTTGGAAGTAACACCTCAGGTAGTATACCCCTTTAGTCCGTGCGTACCGTAATTTCGGATTAAATTAATTTGCTTGGTAGCTTTCCATTCCGTCCCGGGGGGGGGGGGGGGGGGAGGGGAGGGGGAGACACCCATATGAAAGGGACGGTGATGCTCGTTGTCTGGGGGGGGGGAGCCACCCATATGAAAGGGACGGTGATGCTCGTTGTCTCGCTGAGGGGTGTAAATTTCAGATTTTGGTCTCGCTTGTTCTGGGCAAAATGTCATTGTTTTTTGCCGTCAAGGTCTCGTTTAGGGTTGCACGCGAACAAATAACAAGAAAGAAAGAATTTTGATTTGTTATATTTACTCAATTCATATAAACAAAGTCTCTTTTAGGGGTCTGCATAAGCTTCAGCCACGCCCAGATTGGTCTCTTTTAGGGGTTAAATTCAAAATTTCCGACGAGCATTCCCGTCCCGTCCATATGGGAGTCCCCCTCCCGTCTCGTTTGCTGTATTTCATGGTTGCTGGTCAGCTTTCCGTTGTCTACAACAGGTGACATTTAAATAATTCGTTCGCAGAGCCCGCGTTCTTCCCCTTCCCGGACAAGGCTAAAGTGGGCTCTGGGGACGAGATTGGACCACGATACGCGGAATAAATCGTCCACTTTCCCAATTGATCACACGTCTGCATCATAGTCCCGAACATATCGTTGCATACGTAGCTATAACAGGAATCCAACAATGTGAACTATCACTCGACGTTTGTATAGCAGACATGATCTCGCCCGCTGTATTTCAAACTTGTGGGTCAGTCTTGGAACCGTATGCCAAAAATCACTAAAATTTCTTCTGAGAATTCTCCTTTGCTTTGCGGTTAACCATCACTTTGAACAAACAAATGTCTAAAGCTAAAGCTATCAACTTTTTGGCCCTTAAGTATTTTGATTCGTTAGCAGAAAAAGCTTGCATTTATTTCAGAAATATCGAAAAAGTCGTGAAACTTCGTCAAAATTCTAAAATTTAAACTGTTCATAGTCCTATAAAGCTATTTGTTTTACACATTTTAGACATAAAGAACAAACCCCTATGCAAATTTTGGTCTCGATTCAGTGCTTTGTCTAATTTAAGAGATCATCAATTGTTTAAATTTGTGAAGTCCCGGATGAACGGATTTCTTATTAAACTATCAGATCAGAGGAACAGGTATTCTTGTCACGTTTTTCAATTTTCAGACGTGATAATAATTTTGAAGTGATATCGAAAGTAACCTGCGTAGCTGAAGAGATTGCCGTGGCGCGAGTGAATTTTTTCCTAAAAAAAATACTTGCTCGCGAAATCCCGCCAGATACGCAGGCTTTATCTAATAATATTAACGTAGACTCTGCTTTACTGATTGTACAATTCTATGGCCGCCTTATTTTTGCCCCGAAGAGGGACACAAATATGGCGGATGCCGACAAAATGCTGTAATTTCATCAAAGCTATTTTCTCAACAACTCGGTTGTGAACAACGCTACAAAGCTATAATTTTAACAAAACATTTCTATCTGCCTGCTCTAAATTCTGACAGCCTGTTGACAGTTTTACTTGACCAGCGGTTAAATGTGGTGCACATGCGCAATCTCTCCAGGAACTCGCTGGCCAAGGGGGACACAGGCTCTAGAAACAAGATTGCAGGGAATGTTCGAGATGCTAAAGGCTTTGGTTGAAGACAAAAGATATGGTCGTTCACTGAAAAGAGAGGCTTTATCGATTTTCGGTATAGGAAGTTTAATTGGAAGTTGTTAATCCTTTTACTATTGTGCCTCTGTTTTCTTTTCAAAATGAATAACCACTTCTTTGAAACCGCAATAAATAATGAAGTTGGTCTCTAATAGCTAAGCAGTTAAACACCAAAAAGTAATCCGGTGAGAGCATTTTGTTTAATGGTAGCAGGTAATCGGTAATCACTCGCGAGCTTAAGCCACCGCAAATAACGGCAACCGAAGTTTAGTGCCCAATGCATGCAAAGTTTGGAGAAAAACTCTTTTTTTATATAAAGAAAACAACATTATTTTTAAAAGCAAAACAAAAATAACGGAACATAACGAGTTTGTTTAAGTTGCGAGATAAAAGCGCTCTGGAACAGCTGTTATTGTATAAAACAAGTTTCTAGGTTAATTGAAAAAAGTGACACCGCATGATTACAAATCATTAGAGAAGAAAAAAGAACTGATTATATTTCTGTTCTATTAATGTCAAACTGGACAACGAACAAACGCTTAACAACAAACCAGTATGTTAATCTGTAGATATATGTTATTATTCAATTTAGGATTGTACTGTCGTGATTTCCATGGTCTATGACCTGTGGCGATTCCAAGGTTTTTTTATTTCAGTGGAAGATTTGCACACCGTACCAGTTTTTTGGCAAGCTTCGAATTCGCTTCAACTGACGTTATCCCGATTCTCATTTTGAGATTGTTAACAGTCATTTAAAGCCAGTTCACAATGAAATACTACATGTTCTATGAAGGGTATCTCCTCAAAGTCAGTTTTCCCCTCGCTGTGGTCTTCATCATATTTAGCTTGTACACTGTTGTTGGAAACACGCTAGTCTGCACCGTTTATTTTATCGACCCGTTTAAAAACCTCCGGCGCACCCTGTCCTTCTACTATGTGGTAAACCTTGCTTTCGCTGATATTCTAGTTGGTGTTGTTGTGGAACCTCTGAACGTGTCCGTTTACTGGACTGAGAGCGAACCGGCGCTATTTGCGTTCTACGTATTTGCTGTACTGTCCTGTGTAAGTTCGATTCTAAACATCTGCGCTATGATGTTGGATCGTTATATCGCAGTGAGTCAAGCTTTTCGCTATCGTATTTTAGTGACGGTTAAGCGCGTTCGCGCTTCCGTCGTCCTTTTGTGGCTCTACGCGTTGCATTTTTCGCTGTTGGCGCTTCTGGGCTGGCGCGATGCGAGCTTTCAAATTTACTTGTACAGTTTTGGAGTTTTGTTGCCGTCCGTCATAATGCTTGTGTCGTATTATGGCCTGATTCGGATTCTAAAGAAAAAGGGCGCCAAGCTTAGGCGATTCTCATCTGGTCACTGTAAAAAATCTACGCAAGTGAAAATTATGATGCAGAGAGAGCGCCGTGTTTCTACCACTGTTTTCATCATGTTAATGGTGTTCCTCACAGCGTGGTTTCCATTCGTTGTGGTGGATTTTGTGCTTGTATTTTGCGCGCACTGCCGATCCCAACGTCTACTTTTAGCGAGAGACATCACGTTATCCTTGGGATTTTTCTCGTCAGGGATTAACCCTGCGCTGTACGCCTGGAGAATTCGTCGATTTAAGCAAGGGCTTTTGAAGGTCATGAAGTTTGGAATGAGCGCGAACATTAGAATGCCGCGACGACTTTCCAAGATCGGACCGTTAGACTCAAAATTCTCAGCATCGGTTGTTTTAACATTGAATCCTTTGCCTCCTCAAGATTTGGACAACAAAAACGTTTACCGGGGTGATATTGGTAAAACGGACTCGGTAAAGGAAGTCGGTCCATCCAGAACGAGGTTAAATAAATACGAATAGGGTAGGTCTTAGATGAAAGCCGTTTCGTTAGCACAGCTACTTAAATTTCACAAGACAGTTTGTTTCAATGTACTTTACAGCATCCTAAGATGCGCTGAATATCATATCGAAAAACATCTGCGCGTGACTTAAAAAAAGCCGATTGATTTTTTATCGGTATATTTGAGATACTTCACAATATCTTTTCGTCTGTTGCGGATTAGGAGTGTATAGCTAAAAGCGAAGGGAAAGATGGAGTGGAAAGATAGAAGAAACTGCAAAAGCCTCTGCACCTACGAAAGGGGAAAAAACAATCGAATCTACTGAGCAAACAAATGCTAACGAGCGGTTTGTTTACATGTAAGATATCAGTTGAACAGTTAGCGAAAATTTTATTCCTTACAATTTATCTTCAAAATATCTAATTGGTTCTGATACAGGTAAACAAGTTCTTGTGAAATGAGTAAAAAAAATACCTTTCTTTAAAAAATCGTGCTTCTATGTAAGCCGTGCTCTCAGAACAAGAGAAAATTCTTCTCATTCTCTCTTGTCTCATAACGATTTATTTCGAATTTATTGAACTTTAAATTATTAAACATGACAACCAGGACATTAACAACGAGCCTCTTGTAGAAGATAATATCGTTTTATTTACGTTTAGCGTATAAGAGCGTTATTTAAGCCTCGTTTTTGCAAGGTTTTTGCACTAACTCGTTGCATATCCAAAATTTCTTCTTAATAAATAGTGGGGAATTTCAAGTTGGCAGATTGTGTATACGATCTGAAAGTTTTATTCGGCTTAAGTTTATAAAGCGAATATCTTAAAAAAGTAAATTAATGTCGTAAAATAAAAAAAACAACAACCGTTGTTCGCTCGGTCGGCGATAAAATAAAAGCACTTGGTTTGTCTGAACTAACTAATACTACTTTGTGCATTAATTAGGCCGGAATATATTCTGTTTTTTTGACGAGGTGTTGCTTTGATTTAGTGGGTGACATTTACCTAATTGTTACTCACTTTCGCGAAAATGGAACGACCATATTTCGCGGGACTTAATTTTCGCGGTTTGGCAAAAAAAAAACAACAACAAACGTTTCCGCGAAAATCGTGAAAGCAAGTAACATTAAGGTAGTCAATAGTTTTAATTTTAGTTGTCTTCCTTTGTCTATGTGGGCATTTTGCGCTACATTCTATATGCATGCAAGGGCACTGGTAAAAGCTAAAATAAAAGCGAACTTAATAAAACCTTTTCAGTTTTTTGCAGTAATTAACCAGTAAGACACGAAACTCCAAACTTCACTTTTAGCGCTTAAAAAAGACTGAATTATTCGGGTTGCTTATTATAAGTAAGTGGTAATTTTGATAGAATAAAAAAAAGTGTGTACGTTTTCGATATAGGCTTTTTGCGTGTATCACTGTTCTAATTTTACTTTCGGCTCGAGAGAAGCGGAAATTAAGATAAACAAAGAACAAAGAAAACGAGAAACCAAAGAGGAGATTTAAAGTATGAAAAAAAAAAAAATTAAAAGTCATAACAGCCGCACGAACTTAAAGAGAATTCAAAATTAAATTTCAAAATTAAATTTGATAGATAATGAAAGATACTAATACCGGAATAAGCTCCGGCCTGACGGGCCACTAGGCTCGTATGTAGACTTAACCTTTTTTACTAAATTTTAAGCTCGGTGCCGTTCACAATGAACATTTCATCTTTATCAACAATAACTTTGTTATCATGCGATGTCCGGCAGTAATTTGGAAAAAAATCTTTATGATTTTTGATGCTACTAAACACGAAATTTAAGGCTTCTATTCACTGGACAAATTTTCGCAATAATTCGACTATGAAAAACAGGTTATATTTTGGCAAGAGAAAATTCTTTTTGCCCGCCCTACAATCTTTTAGGTTTCCGATGCAGTTCATGAAATCAAACATATTTTTGTAACCGCTCTCTGATGAAGAGCAGTAGGCGCGCATGAGCGCGAAGAATACCAAAGCGTGTGTGGAAACAGGTTGCTTTCACGCGTTGTTGTCATGAAATTTCGCGGAAGGGAATTCCTGGGTACTAGTCTGCCACGTTGTATACCGATCGACCGGTCAAAACGTACCTGAGATAAAGAACTGTTTACGAACCGTGTTGACAAAAGAAGTCTTAGTTAAAATTTCTTTAGGATTAACGGAAAAGATATAATGCGTCTTACGTACCTGAACATACTCAAACTAAAATACGCCCTTGCCTTTTCGATCAGTCCGTTCAAGTCAACTTAGTTGTAAACTGTTTTGAACGCTCGCAAACTGATTTGTCAAAAGCTTGAAAATGAAAACGTTACCACGGCAAGTGGCTAGTGTCAAGTATAAGGAAACGAACTCAGAAAATACCTGTGAATTTGCACAATGAGATTTGCCTATATTCACTGGAGATTTTTAAGGTGGTGGCAAACGAGGACACATTCTGACAAAAATCAGAATCATTTTTTGTGTCTCGGACACAAAGTTTGTGTCTGCAACAAATTTTGCGCGCACGGGCAAACGGGGAAACATTTTTGTCCGCAACAACGTGTCCGCAACATTGTGTCCTCGTTTGCCACCGCCTTTATGAGGTGATAGTTGATTCAGTCATGTTACAGTAGAAACTCTAACGAATTCCAGATGTATTTTTAAGCCAAAAATCACGAAAAATTATCCCTTCAACGAGCAACGCGCGTGCAATTGTGTTCTATCAGCGATTATTAAAAACTAGCAATGGTATATTGCAATACCTGAGTTTTGATTGGCTAACAGGCAATGTGTCGATACGCGTCAACGAAAACAGCTTTGGAGCTCAAATATTGCAATTCTTTTGGATTATTCTACTCGCACTTGTCGGATATTAGCGAACGAGGCGCGCAGCGCCTCGTTGGCTATCTACCATCTCATATCCAACGTGCGCTCGTGGAATAATTGTAACACAAATCGATTACTTTGACGAACCACCTTTCACTGAGCTATGCGTTATCTCAGCAAAACCAGTTTGACCTGTTTCTGTACATCAGTATGCCACGTGAAACAGTGGCGGTGGTTTGGTTCAATCACGTGTCAAGTGGGCTCCCATGCCTATAAGGCACTACAACATCAAATTGATTTTGAAGAGCGTTTTTAACGAGAGTGGTTTCTGATAACTAGCACAGATAGATAAACGCCTACGGGGTTCGGGCGAGAAAAAAGAACTGCATTTGATATATTTTCATTAACGTAGGCCTTTCGGAACAAACATCAGAAATGAGTTTTACGCAATTGAGAGGTAGTTACAGAACTTTGCCGGGAATTTTCTTTATATGGTAACCAAAGACGAATACCTAGATATTTCTTTATACGAGGAATCGTTTTTTAAGAATGATTTGCTCCTTGTTCTCTTTTTATGCGAACTAGGAATATTGAAATCTGTCGTTTATAGTCAACGAGAATAAATAAATTTGAGTTTCCTTTAAGGGCTCACGCATGATAACAAATATACAAAACATTACTCGCTGTAACATGGATTCTACAACACGCCAGTGATCACAAATACTCAATTTGAAAGGTTTTAGAGAAACTTTCAGGTCAATAGCTACAATAGCCGAACCCGTTGAATAATCTAGGCCGCTCTTCCATGCATTCGCTACTCGTGTTCTCATCAACAGAAGCGTGTTCTCAATAAATTTTTATCAAATCAAATTTTAATGAGAGTGCGATCGTGAATTCTCATTCCAATGACAGGCAGAAGATGCCATCTCTCACATACTCTCAGTGCATTTGACTGAACGTTCATGACAGTCTAAGAGAACAGATAAAAAAGAAACCTTTTGTAGAACTCCCAACTCTCAACTCTCGGGAACTTTTGTTCTCATTTGATGTGACCTTTAAGTTTATCATTTTTCTTTTTATAAAAAAAGTCTTACGAGAAAAGTAGCCAAGGGATTGAACTGATAAACGCTGCTTGACAAAACCACATACAAGTCAAACAAATACATGATATATTTGCTCCTGATTTCAAATCACAAAAGATGCCTTGTTTTCGCGGTCCAGGAAAAACCGCCGCTACTGAATGCTATTATCCATCTTCATTCAAGTATGATTTAGGTTCTCCTAACAACGCCACTATGTTGTCAAACAGACAAGTGAAGAGAAACTTCCACAAAATTCTCATAACTAACAGAAATGAATGGGGCGATTTACACGGTACGACTTTCTCGCAAGCGACAAGCTTACGACAGGCCTACAACATGGACCATTTTTACGCGCGCGCGTCTGTCGTAAGGATGTTAGTCACGGCGTAAGTTTGTCGCATGCGGGAAAGTCACACGGTGTAAATCGCCCTTATGGTAATCCGGTAAGGGAAGATGCTATTTCGAAATTGAGATAAGTCGGCCGACAGTCAACAAGCTTAAATGCTAATAAAGAATCAGGTATTTTTAGCGAGCGAAACTCTTTCCTTTTTCAGCGGGCGAGTAGTCCAAAGAAATTTTGCCTCTCCTTAAATTAATGATCATTCATGTGTTAATTTTTTTAGGCTTTTGTTGTACACCTGCTCAACACTGTGTGAGATGTATCTTCTTGTTTCTTGTGTGAACAAAAGCTTTCTCTTTTTTTCTCAGAAAGCTCTAGAACCGCGTCGTGTAACAGTGCGCTGACTGAAGAGGTATATTTATTTCTCGATAACGTCATCCCCGTATTGACCAAGTTTCTTTTGTGCTCAGACTTTTAAAATGTTTGCTGTTTGCTCGAACTTTTCGACATTAGGGACCTTACGAAACCACGACGGCGACTGCAACGAGAACGTCGCCAAACAAAAGGCTTAATGAGCAGTACAATGGCTTAGCACGTGCGTTATTCATCTTGGTACATTTCTCCGTCGTCCTCTGCAAAACAACGACGTGAAATTGCCACATTTTGCGTAGTCTGAAGAACGTGAAACACGACGACGAATTTTTCTTGTTTTAAGTTTGAATATAATAATGCGCTTACATATTCAGCTAGAGATTAGTTCTGACAAAAATGACGCACTAAATAAATTAGGATAGTTGCGAAAGTGTTAAGTAAAATATAAATTCACTTTTCAGTCGCCGTTATCGTCAGTGTCGCCGTCGTGGCTTCGTAAGGTCCCTATTATTGATTAATGGCCGACAGTCAAAGTTCGAACTTAAGGTTAGAATAATTGGAACCCCTTGTGGGAATTTTGTCTTAATATTTAGCGTGGTGTTGTTTAGTAGTTGAAGTTTCTAAATCTGAGGAGAACAGAAAAGTGTACTTTTGAAACATCAAGTTTGTCATTTGAAATCTGTCTTAATGTTTTTCAAACGTAATCATCTTTGTTTATTTTCTTTATTATTACTTTCTGATGTTTTTCTACCTTAGAAACTATTATTTTGAGCTTTCCTTTAATTTGAATAAATAAAACACTGAATTTTGTTGATTAAAAAAAGACTTAAAATATTATGGCAGCTTCTTTAACACCAACAACGATGAGAAGTCGAAAAATCGTAGAAATTAAATGATTAATAGTTGAGCTGGAGAATTGTTCCATAGGTCTCTTTTCTGCGCCTTTTAATGTATTTTCGTTTCCTAAAATGTTTTACTTTTCAGTGTGCCTTGGTTTACATATAATCTTAAGCGTGGGAAAAAATAAAACTTATCAACGGGAAATAAGAACCAGTGTATGAATCGCCATAGGGCAATAATCACTTATTTCACGGTTAGCAATGATATGAGATCCTAGACACCTCGTTTATCAGTTAGTCGATAAGTTGTGACGCCACATATTCAGACGTAAGACAATCAAGGTGTCATAGATGAATCGAAGCAAAATACCTTATGTCCGCAAGACATGGGTCTTTAAATTATGACCAACAAATTGCGCTGGCTTTCCGTAATCGAATTTTATTACCTCTTTGTCATACATGGAGTTGTTTTCTTGCATTCTGTATTGTATGTTTATGTTACAGAAATCGTAAATTGTTCTGTGAATTTTGCAGGTGCGTAAACATTCGTCAAGTCTATTTCAAGAGCATGTTAGTTTTTCTGCAACCTTAATTTTATTACATGAAATTTAGCTGAGGTCACTGATTATATAGAAAGTATGTAATCCATAAAAAAGATATTTGAAATGAAATAGTGTGGTTGACATTTGGGAGGGAGAACTTTACTCAAATATTTAATTTCTTTTCTCAAATAACTTGACTGCGATTAACATAATTAATTTTTTTCTTGAAAGCTTTCCTATTAAATTTAATTGGCTACAGATTCCAAATTGGAATCTCGCTAAACTTTTGAAGCAGCCTCGGCGAAAAAAACTGTAGCGAATAAAATAGCGATATTCCAGAAAAAAAAACCCTGAAATATTCTCGCGAAAATCACATTTAAAGAAATGAGGCACTTAACTTTAACTTTGATTTTCATGACCGTGCACCATATTCATATTCTTCCAAAAATAAAAAAAAATATTTTCTCTTTTAGAAAGAAAAATATCCGCTCTGGAACTGAACTTCTAATTGTTGACCGAGAGTTGATGATTACATGTTAAAATAAATTTCCTTAATGTCTTGACGTAGCATGAATCCACGATGAAAGGGTTTCCATGTGAAACAAATCCAGCATCAGTTGTTTATTCAGAGTTTTTCTATGAAGTTTAATTCACAACTTACTGAAATGACAACAGACATTAAACGTTTTATTTTACTGCTGTAGGAGAGACCTACTTTTTCGAAAGAAAAACGCAGTTAATTTTTATCTTTAAAGTAGCGATCGCTCATGGAGTCTAGAATAAACTGATATTTTCTTTTTGTATTTCGCTGCGGCTTGCGTTGTCAGGAAAATCGTACATGTCGGCGTTGTTCCCAAGATAACTTTGTGAGTCGATAACAGCTGTTCTACTATCCTTTCCTAACGGGGCGACTTGCACAAGTTTTGATGGCGATTTTATACCGCGTTGAAATAACAGCATTAACCCTTGCCTGAAATTCGGGACTCGCCAGGCGTACAATCCCGGATTTATCCCTGACGAGAAGAACCCAACGGTCAACGTTATATCGCGGGCCAAAAGGAGCTTTTCAGAACGACAATTCTCACAGAATACGAGAACAAAATCGACAATTACAAACGGGCCCCAGGCAACCAGAAAAACCATTAACATAATAAAAACTGTCATAGATACTCTACGCTCGCGAGACACCATTTTTTTGACGTGCGTTGCTTCTTTTCTGTCCGTGGAGTTTTTTAAGTTGACGATTTTTTCTTTCAATGCCCGTAGCAGTCCGTAGTAGGATACAAGCATAAGAGAAGCTGGGAACAATACGCCCAAGCCGTAGAGATAAACTTGAAAACTAGCGCTCCTCCAGCCGATCAGAGGTAAAATAGAGAAGTGAATAGAGAACAACCAGATGATTAAGAGCGCCGTGCGAACGCGGGTCGGCGAAACGAGGGAACGGTATTTAAACGGTCGAACCACGGCGAAAAAGCGGTCCGCCATCAGAGCAGAAATATTCACAATTGAGCAAACGCAAGACAGAACGGCGAAGATGTAGTAACTGAAGAGAACGTCCCGGTTTTTTGTCCAGTAACTCGTTGCGTTTATCGGTTCTACCGTGATACCAACTAAAATGTCAGCCACGGCCAAGTTGATGACAAAATACGAGTTAGAGACTCGCCGTAATTTTTTCCCCGGATCTATTATGTACACCACACACACTAACACATTGCCAACGACCGTGTAAATTCCGAAAATAACGAAGACGATCGCCAAAGCTTCATTAGGAGTTAAGAGATATCCCTCATAAAACATGTAGAGTTTCATCATGTCAACTTTCAATCCGTATACACCAAGGTTGATAGCTAACCTCTGTTTGCTTGCGTTGCTCCACAACCCCAGGTGAAAATAACTGTTAGTTGATATTTCCCTGTATATAGGTCTATAAGGACTTCACAACAGGGCGGCTATATCAGGCTTTTGTTCGCCGCACGATAACATCCTAACGGAAAGTAAGCTCTCTTAGCAAATGTGAGCATCTCGACGCGGCGTGCAGGGCATTTATATAAGCCTCTTATTCTGTGAAAAACAATTAAGTCGCATTTTA
This sequence comes from Meandrina meandrites, assembly GCA_963693305.1. Classification (NCBI taxonomy): domain Eukaryota; kingdom Metazoa; phylum Cnidaria; class Anthozoa; order Scleractinia; family Meandrinidae; genus Meandrina; species Meandrina meandrites. The sequence goes on from OY855913.1 coordinate 17,909,970, forward strand.
CCGAGTCATTATTTTGCGACGTATTTGGACAGGTGTGCGTCCGCGAGGTTCAAGACGCTTTCAGCCACTGAAAAGAGAGAAAGAGAAGTGAAAATATAAATATCTGAGTATTTTTTATCTCCAAATCTAAATCCTAAATCTTTTAACTGATAAAATATATTTTTATGGCAGTTTCAATTTGATATCTTTGACAGACCGAAAAGCACGAATTGCGATTAAGCGAAAGTATTTTTTTTCTTTCTCGTTAGACTTAAAATTAATGTTTACATTTGATTGTACAATTTTTTTTAAAAAAATCTCTCTTCCCTTTGTTTTTTTGAGAGGCAGGATGCAAAAGAACCTTGGAGCATACTTACCGTCAAAATCTTTTGTGAAGTTGCGAGGTAGATCATGAATTTCTGCTTGCTATGCACCTGGTGGTAAACAAGAGAGCTTCATATTGTTTATTTTAATGGCATGCAGTTTTTAAAAGTGTTTTTTGTGTTTGTCACTGTGGAAACAAACAAACACACACGGCAACGAAGTCGTAAACTGCTTTAATTTTTCCCAATCGATCAAACAGTTGAATTCATGTCATATGCTAATAAGGATGTGTGTTCTTTTGAGGACTCGCTCGCTGTCGTTTTGATTTCACCAGCTCGAAGAACTAAGACTTTTGTTTAAAAGTTAAAGTTTTAGAATTCTGGGGCAACGTTTACAAAGGAAAGTTGCTAAGTTCGAGTCTAGATTGTTGTTTATGGAAACACTCATAATTAAATAATGAGAGAAAATGGATTTAAAGGTGCGAAACGCCATGGAGCGGATATTAACGTTTTCATTTGGAGAAAAACACCTAAATGTGATTATAATTAGAAAATGCACTAGAACACGTCGAATCTGTTTTCCACATATAATATTCGTGTTTCTGAACAAAGCGAGAAACGGGCGAGTTCATGCAAACAAGAAAGCGCAAAAAAAAAAGAGTTGAAATTTTTTTATTTGTTTAGTCGAACAGAACATGTTCAAAATGAAATTCACGGACACTTCACCTGCAGTATTAAGATTGACTTATGTATAGTTCTGTCTTTATTAATTATTTGCTGTAAAAACAGAGAAAATGACGCCCGAAGGTTCGTTAATGGATCTTTTTAAAGCCCGCTTTACAGAACACGAAAAATTGCGCAGTTTATACAGCTTTTTCGATCAGCGAGCGGCGGGTGCAAAATCATTTGCCCACCATTCTGGGCTATGAACGAGCAATTGGCGCGCACCAAGTTTCAATGATTTGAAATGATTCCGGTCCCTTTAAATGTTTCTGCCAATATTTTTAGCTGTATACAGTTTATTTTATTCGTAAGTCGCAGTTATCAGCAGTTTCTAGTAAGCTACTATGTTTGCGGTTTACAAAAACATCCGAGAGCTTCGGAAAACCATCCTAGGGAACAGTCATTTTCAAACAATTAAGTTGTAAAAATAACATCCTCTAGTTGAAGGAAAGGACTGACAAAAAAAGAAATACACTTTGACCATTGCATGTCTACATAAAAGACTGAGAAACAAATGAAGCAACTTAACCATTGATAGACTTGACGTTAAGCTTTCAAACCTGTTTTGTTCTGTTATTCCTAAAAGTGAAAGTAAATCAATAATCTTTGGATGCTGTCCTTCAGTAAAGTTTTCGCGAAAATGCAAAAGTCCAAGTTCAAGTGAGGCTTAAAACTACTGAAAAATTGAACGCTAAAATTCGAGCTTTCACTGATTCATGGCATTATCATCCCTGATAATGGATGCTATGGGTAGGCGAAAGCTCGAATTTTAGCGTTTAAATTTACAATTTTTACAGTAGTTTTAGGCCTCACTTAAACTTGAACTTTACATTTTCGCGAAAAAAATCGTACCGACCGCTGTTTAAATAACGTGCACTCGCCTGATTTTACCCTTGCACGCAATAATTACACCAGCTAATCCATGAGAAAAGATTTGGCCTAATTCAATTTTTCCCTTAATATCAGATTATAAAATGTAGCTTTCTACTTAGTTCGTGTTTACATATAGGGAGACTAAAACTTATTCATGGCTGTTAAGTAAGTGAGGGTAATTGGGGGAAGTGCGAAGTACCTCGCATGTGTCGTTAGCTTGCTTCCAACAGTTTTATAGCTAAGCTGTAAGCATTTGTAATGGTATTTGAAAACGTCCTAAGTTCGAAATCCCTCGAAATTTTCTTTGTAACTTCCTAAGTTATTTCTACAACTACGAATATATCATTTTGCATCTTTTTGGATTTTTGGTAACAACCTATCTTTTCACACGAGATTCTCGCGACGTAATCAAATTTTAGCTTCTCAGCGAGAAACGAAGTCACTTGTTTATTAAATATCACCTTTTGAAAAAATCGTGACATTAAGTTGTGAGGAAAATTTCATGTACTGCACGGTAGCCAGATTGTTCTGTAAATGGGAGGCGGCGTTTTACCTTAATTTAGATAAGATAGTTTCAAAACAGAGATCAGTATAAAAAAACACAACACTCAAAACGTAAATATGCGGAAATTGCAACTGAGCGGGAAGCTTCGGTGGGGTGTCTTCCAAAAAAAAACATATCCTGCAATAAAACAAAGCAATGATATTAACTGAGCTGTAATCTCCTGAAAAAACTGTCGTTGTCCTTTCTCTGCATGACTCTGTCGATGAGGTGCTTTCATTAGGTGAAACTTCTCTGTCCTCGTGTTTTCTCCCCGCGAAAGTATGCGCTGCTCACACGAGCTCGAGATTAGGGAGCGTTAGCAATGACGACGGCAAGGAAATCAAAAACGCCCAGTAAAAAATGAATTTAAATTTTACTTGAGAACAGTGCTTCGTGATTACGGAAAACTATCCAAAATGAAACAACCTAGGCTCACCGGTAGCGGCGCTTTTATAATAGCGATACTGAAGTGTACAGAAGTCTTGTTATTGTATAAAACAAATAGATTCTATTTTGCGGTGCGTCTGTTCAGTTATAAGGGAGCTTACGCAAACTACGACGGCAACGGCAACGTCACCAAACAATAGGCTTAATGAGCAGAGCAATAGCTCTGCACGTGCGTTTGAAATCTTGGTACATTTCCTAGCCGTTCTCTGCAAAACAACAACGTGAAATGACCCAATTCTGCGTATTCTGGACAACGTGAACCACGACGGCAAATTTTTAATTTTTCTATTTGGAGTTGAACGCTCTCTTTACACATTTAGCTTGAGCCAGTTCCTTAAACCGACAGATACGCTGAATACATCTGAATAATTGCGAGATTCTAGAGTAAAATATAAATTCATTTTTCACCAGGCGTTGTCCTCGGCGTCGCCGTCGTCATTGCGTAAGCTCCCTATAGATCGCAGAAGACGTCAAAATGTGGTAAGAACATCAGTGACCCACTCGCCTAGCGGCTCGTGGGCTACTTTTCTCGTGGGCTACTAATCTATTTGTAGAACAGGGCAAAAATATGGACTGAAAGCGGAGCCTCAAAATGGCCGAACCAAACTTTATTTTATTAGTGGAATAATAAATCCCTTATTCGATGGTATACGAGCGGACATTTTACTCATTGCTCGTATTTTTTTCTACGGAACTCGCAAAATATCCGCGCGTATTATATGTTAAACCATCGAATAAGGTTTTTTTTATCGAATAAGGTGTTAGACGACCGTTTCTTTTCAACATTCGTTTCTTTCAACTGCGTTCTTTTCTTCACCGCACCTTTTAGGAGGCTCACAATGGTTTCCAGCACTTTCCAGTTCTTAAACTTTGATGGGTCAGTACTACAAATTGTTATCAGTTGCTACTACAATAAGAATATAGAATATAAAACAAACGTCTGATCATTACTTAACAAGTTGTAGCCATTTCGCTAGAATAGAAATATGAGCGGAAACTGCGCGTTTGAATAGAACCCAGTCTATTGCAGCACAGCTTTTCACCCAGACCCGCTCGTTTCAACGCCCAGCCTTCTCCTGCCCTGTGCCCGGGATTGATGCGAACGGCAAGGCGAACTCGCTCCCTATACTAACCGTCTACTACCCTCCCCCCCCTTGTTTTTCCGCCTTAACCGACTGGTCAATCAGCGCCTGGGGACCAGCAGCCATCGCCGGGGCCAGAAAAACGTGGAACGGGGCAAAACTTGGTGATAAGGCATCCTGAGATTAGGCAACCGCTCATTTCTTCTTAGAGTGGAACATGTAATCCCGAGGAGGCACAACTGGAAAAACTAAAGAAACTTCTAGTACCGCGGGATATTTCAGTAACTGAAAGGTTATAACCGATTTGGATAACTGGTCAAAGACAGGACTAGGTTTTTATCCTGGTTTCGTGAAACGCTATTTTATTTTGCGTGAACCGTGATCTAGACCCCCTTTTATCACCCTCTTTGTACAGTCTCATGGTGAGTTTGCATGTATGCCTGACGGACAAACTCAATGCCGGCGTGACCATTCAAATGAAAGCAATTCTTTCATCCGGTGCTGTCTCAACTACTTGTCCATTCGCAAAATAAAACAATGATAACCTTTTAACACTTTTATTTGATTCAAAACACTGTGATATATGCCTCGATCTGACAAACCAATACAGCGTAACTGAACAGTGCCCTTACAACAAAATAAACGCTAAAAACTTAAAATATTGTTTAATCAACTTTCGCCATAAAAAGACCTCGAAACTCTTACATTACTTACTCGAGGACTAGGTGCAAAGAAACGCCATTCTTTCTACTGTAGAAGTATTGTTTTCACTAGATTTTATCACAATCCAGTAATTTGCGCTTTTGTCTGATTAACCCTAAATGAATTAAGAGAAAAAAATACTGCAATCTACTCATTCTTCTAAAACTACACAACTCCAGTTCTACTAGAAACATTCAAGCATACATAATAAATTGACTATTACATTGAAGTATGTTTTGGACGGTATCAACGAAGTAAATCAATGCTCAAAAAATTAAAATAGAGAATGAAATCTTATGGCTCTCCCTCGGAATTCTGTCCTCTGCTCTTCTTAAGCCAATTCTTCCAGGCGTTCTTAAAGGTGGTCTTCATGGCATTTCCACGTTTCAACCATTGCTTCATCTTGCGGTTTCGTCGTGCTGACATTATGCGCGAGAATACATTTATAGGCGAGGTGCTCTCCTGTGTCTGTGTTGTCTCCTCCACGGGGCCTTCATCACCATCTTCCTCCTGCTCCTCCTCCAAGGGGGAGTCTTCTTCGTCATCTTCTTCTTCTACTGGTTCCTCGGGGAGCACTTCGTCTTGATTATCATCTTCCTCCGGCTCATCATTTACTACTTCCTGATCCACAGCAGACCAATTCTCGTTGCCGTCGATATCTTCCTCGGAATATTCCGTGGGCAGCACTTCTGTGGCAGGAATCGATGGGACCTCAGTAGGCTCGGTAGTATACGGGATTTCTTCGGAAGTGTTCGGGATCGTTGTCGCAAGTTCGTCAGTAAATGTAAATGGTTCCTCTGTAAATGGCTCCTCTGTAAATGGTTCCTCTGTAAATGGCTCCTCTGGTTCTTCCTCTTCTTCCGTTATGGGCTCAAGTTCTTCTTTCATTTCGTTCAGTTTCACTTTAAAGGATTCTTTCAATCCTCTGCGGAAAAGAAAGAATAATATTTTGATCAGTTTTGTACGGAAAGCAAAACAGCAACTAAATAAATGAGTGCAACCCGTGCAAAGCGCTGGAAACCATGCAACTCTTGTTAAGCGAGGGGAAACAAGGGCAAAGAAGTTACGATTAATTTTGTTGTTTTTTTTCAGCTGGCTAAAAAGACAACATGTTTCCTGTTTTGATCAATTAGAGAGCTCAAGGAACGCACAACTAAAGAAAATATATCAAGCGATTATATACGACAAATTAAAATTGCAAGTCTGGGAATTTGAAATATATCTTCCACTCTTTACAATGTTGTGTTCCGTGACAACAGGCTACGCTTATATATTCAACAGTGTAAAAGAATACGAGGGCCGAGGAGGAACGGAAATCATATTGAGAAGCAAGGTTGTCGTTTGAAGTTCAGGTAAGTCTGGTTGTCGGACATTATTTGCAGTCCATTATTTACCAAAAACTTGTAAAGAAGCTTAAGAGACCTGCAAAGTCAAGTTGGTCATCAACTGTTAAAAAACTTTTCTCGTACTGCCTTGAAAAAATATGAATTAATTGTGCGGAATTGTTTATTTTACTTACATTATCATGTCCTTCATCTTTAAGCGCATATCTTTCATCGCCTTCCAAGGTTTTTCGGGAACGTTGGTGCCCAGTTTCTGCAGGAGGGCGTCAATTTCCTGCTTAGCCTGCTCAAGCTGCTCCGCTGTCAAGCTCTTATACCAGTTCCATTTCTGAAAGTTAAGAAAGACCAGTTAAGTAAACCGGTTATACACCTGGCGCGAGACATACAGGTTATGTATGTCGTTGTACCAAAAGGAGGTCATTATCAGGGGCGTATCCGGACCTTTAGCTAAGGGGGGGGGGGGGGGGGAGGGGGGGAGGCGCTATTGATCGAAGGCTTGACTATGAATGTTGAATTCTGCGAAGATAATTCCGGCAGTGCACAGAGAATTTGCTATTTCTGAAAAAATAAGAGGGGGGGGGGGGGGGGGGGAGTGGGGGTGGGGCTATACTGACCTCCTCAGTTACGTCGCGCCAGTTTTTTTTGTTTTCCTTCCACATTTTCTTAAATACTTCTTTGTTCTCGCCTGCTTTCTCTTTCATATTTTCCCACATTTCTTTCATCTGTTTCTTTCGCTCTTGCCACTTTGCCTCATGGTCGCCGGCCTTTTCTTTGATCTGCCTCCACATTTCTCTCATGCTTTCAGTTGGAAGTTCCTCCAGCTCTGCTTTCTTCCTTTGCACGGTTTCTTGGACTTTCTCTGCATGTCCTTTTGCTTTCTCGATTATTTGCTTTCCAGCTTCTTTGATTTGCTCAAGAGCTTCGTTGGTGTCAAAGGATGGGAATGAGAATCCAAAAGCTTTTGGGAAAAGAAGATTAAAAAAAGTGCGTATTATTAGTGCGTTCGCTGCGGATGATTCTAAATTCTCAAATATGACCACAGAATGATGGACTTGTAGTTTCTCCATACAAAATTCTACACTGAAAAACAGTGAGGCAATGAGAATTAATTGATCATCTGGGCGAAGGGAGGGGTATCGTGGAATCCCTGGGCTAACGAAGGGGGCCTGATATATAAGGCTTTTGGGATTCATCGAAACATATAGCGGACTTTTTTTACCATGATGTAAAAATACATTTTAACATCGTTCCCACGGCCTAGGAGCGAAAAGAAGAGAGATCCCTGGGTTTGAGGTTGAAGACGTTCTGTAGCAAAAATCAAAGGGATATAAAATACTTTGAGGTTTACCTTGTCAGTTTTATTCCAGTTGAGCTGAATTTGACAGGGTTATCATATCATGTCGCATATAGGTATCATTTTACAAAGGGAACAGAGGTCGCTGGTGTGTTTTCTAAAATTATCAAATCAGGCTATAATTATCTTTTCAGATCTCACGATATTTCACAATTTGCTTGACCACGATACAATCAAGTAATCCATGGGCTCGTTAGCTCATCACGGGATTCGTGGGCAATCGAAGCATAACACGAGTTGCTGACCACAGAAGAAATATATATTTTTTAAGAAACAGTTTTCTTATAAGAATATCCTTGAACCCTGCAGGAGGGTTTCAAATTTGGACTTTAATCTTATCCTGTTTCTTGCATGTGTCAACTCCGTCTTCGGTCTTCGTTTTGGACACTATCCTCATCCCTTTAGTTCATTGGATTAATGACTTGAAACATCCGTGCATGCCACTGTGGAATGGGCAGACTGCAAGATTTATATATTTTGCAGACAAGAGAGAGAACCACTCGACAAACACGAAAGAACGCTCGGGGGGTTTCCGCATTTCTTTCGACGATGTCGTAATTTTATATGAGACGCCAAAAAAAATATTGCTGGGATAATTAAACTGCGAAAGCGTGAAACCTGAACGAGAAAGACCTTACTCGCACTCGTGCGGGCTATTCCATTACAAGCGTATATATCCAAAGACATAAACAAATTATAGCGAAGGCCAGGTTAAGTCCTATCAAGTAACGCGCAGTTAGTTTCGTCCAAAGTCCAACATTGTCAGAGAGAATGAAAACAGCACATGATGTCATCCAATACGCTAATTGTTATTTAAAGGAAATTCAAAATCCAATTTCGGCAGTGGTAATGCGTTTAAGTACATACAAGATAAATAAAATCGCGAGGATACGTATGCGCATGAAGAGAAAAACTTGGCCCCCCACGGCAGAGGACTTTGCACTCGGCAAATTATGCTTGCGTAGCCTACAAAAGAAATTCCATTCTGTCGAAAAGGTAATCCGTCGGACGTGTGCTCAGTAAGACTTCCTGGAGTGAGATATTTGACAACTGAATAGAAGTTTTTCGAATTTCATACAGACAGCACCTCAAAATAAAACGTAGCGGACTCTAAAACTCGAATTTAGAAAAACCTTCAGCGTCTTGTTTCCATCGTGCAGCCGATTCTTAAATTCTACTTTACAAGCTTGATCCAAACATATATCCGGCAGGAAATTTGGTCGGCTTGGAAATAGCGCCTCTCCAACGCCTGTTTTTGCATGTTTGCTCAATCATTGTTCTGTCGAGATTTGATGGCTTGTTAATGGTGCAGGAAATCGCGATCAAAAGTAAACAAATTTCTTAGAAACAAAGAGGTCAAGGGGGGAGAATCTCTTTTACCAACAATAACAAGAAAGGAAAGTTGATAATTTCTTCGTGTTAGCCCGGTTTCACGACAACTTTGAAAACTTTCAAGTGCGTGGCTGGTGTGATGTGATGTTACGAAAAGTAAACACTAGCATTTACAGATTGAATAAGCTCGAGTCCATGATTTGAAAAGATTAAAATAAATTCCTTTAAAAGTAGTATCCATTTACTAATTGAGGTTCTGGTTGCTTTGCATACAATGACTGCGCAACTTGAAATGACCACAAAAGATCATTTAGCGCTGCGGTAAAAAAAGTAACATATTTCATTTTAAAATCTCCAAGGAAAAGGGAGTTTGATAAAAGGCATAATCGCACGTTTCAATGACATAAAAGTATTGAATAACTTCTGGTATTTTCCAACGTATTTTTAGCAGGCAAAAGAGATCGTCGCGTCGTTTCCTATGTGGACATTTCTCTAGCTAAAGTCGAAAAGACTTAAGAGATCATAGGCTATGTTTTGAGCTTCAATGCAGATTGCAGTCAATCAGTTTTCTACTTTTTCTTCAGCAGCACGTGAGAGATAACGACGAAATGATCTTACTGTTCCAGATCACGCAGCGAGGAAATCGACTGACTCGCGCGTGTTAGTTGCACGTTCGTCTTGGCTGTTTTTACGACCAATATTTTTGACTTGCGCTGAGGAAAACTCTAACATTACAAGCTTTAATACTAGATCTCGAGACTAAAAGTCTGAATTCATAATCTCGGCGGTAAAATAAAGACATTTATTTTCGGCTTTAACCTTGTTCAACAAGTAACAAATGGGGTCGACGCAAGAGAGATTCTGACATGTAGAAGGGGTGTCAAAAGGTTGAAATGTTCAGCTTTCTTGGCTTCTTTTAGGACTTTTAGCACAGACAAATCAAAACAAAACACCTACCATGTGGGATAGCCACACAAACCAGGAGGATGGCTACAGCAAGCTTCATCGCGACTTTCCGTTCTATGAATCCCTAAGTTCGTCGCAAGTGGTTGTGTAACGTTGAAGTGACGCTTCGCAGTGGACAAACAGGTCTTTATAACAGGGTTTAAAACATGAGAAGGCATTGACAGATGTGATCACGCTGGAATGCTGAAGCGGAAATTACGTCATTGAAGAGAAGTGAGGTCATGAGATCATATCTTAGCTTTGACTATCATTCTCCAACGAATTTAAATTTGCAAGGACCACCGTGAAGAACACCCTGAAGAAGGAAGGCCGTGCCTTCCGAAATATTGGAAATATATATAGTTCCCAACTGTTCAATCAGCCTTGCTTTTCTTCGTTTATCATTCCCCAAGTCAGATCACAGGCAGACCACAAAAGAAATTGATTGAAATAGTGGTCTACCTATGATCAGGACCCGGGGGGGGGGGGGGGGGGAACTCCCATTTGAAATGGACGGGGATGCTCGTCGTCTCGCTTAGGGGTGTAACTTTCGGATTTTGATCTCGCTTAGGGTGTTCTGGGCAAAATGTCATTATTTTTAGCCGGCAAGGTCTCGTTTAGGGTTGCACGCGAAGAAATAACAAACAAGAAAGAATTTTGATTCGTTATATTTACTCTTTTAGGGGTCTGCATAACGTTCGGCCACACCCAGATTGGTCTCTTTTAGGGGTTAAATTCAAAATTTCCGACGAGCATTCCTATCCGTTCCATATGGGAGTCCCCCCCCCGGGGATCAGGAGTCCTATCAGATATAGCCTGCGAACGCAGACGTATTTCTGGCTGTCTGCGTTCGCAGGCTATATCAGATAAGGCAGACGAAAAGCGGGGGCCTTTTCATTTTCTCTTGCAGGATTTTTGTGGACGTCATTTCAAATTGTTTCAGTTTCTTATCTGCACGCTGGGTCTCCAAGGGTCGGGTAATATTACAGTGCTGGAATAACACGCTACTTTCGATTCACGACCTGCCGATCGAGTGTATGCTGTTGACTGATGGGATGAACTAAATAATATTTTAGAAATAAGTAAAACTGGCAATAACAGTGCTCCGATAAAGGGATGGCCTCAGAGAGGGTGTAAAGAGAACGCAAGCAGACATGCTATGATCTTAATATTTTATCGAAGGATAAGACGTAGAGGCTGAGAGATTAATCCATTTATGAATATACCAGAAGTTATGGACTTCTGAATATACTTATGTCGTGGTGAACATGCTAAACGGAGTGAGGGCCCGACAATTTTAGATGCCCAGCACTATTTCTCGTACCATATTTAGCTGACGGTTATTTATCACGTATATCAGGCCCATTTTAAGAAAGTTGCGTGCAAGAATTAGAGAATCCGAGTTATTTTATAAAACCAAATCAAGCAGGCTTTGCTCATATTGAACTTTGTTCAGACTTTGATCTCTGGAGATGATTTGAGTTAATCGGTTTCTGCTTTCTCCCTTTAACTCGATATCCCTGCAGGCGGGTGTTGCCAATCGGTAAAGTAAGTTGATTCGTCTCATGTGCCTATCGATTTGACAGAAGTTAGTCTCCTTCGTAAGCTCGATTCCGCCGCGGGCTCTTTCCCCAAACAGCGGCTGGTAATCGAGCCTATCTCCTTCGCAGCCGTTGTTTGGGCTCGTCACGCAACGCTCCGGGAGCGTTGCGTGACGAGCCCAAACAACGGCTGCGAAGGAGACTAATGCACTAGTCATTTGTTTCCCCCGCCCCCCCACCCCCGCGACATGCGGGGACTTTGTCGGGCAATAGCGGGGGAATTACTGCAGCTTTGCGATGATTTTATGCCCAGACCCCCAGGGACTTTACCTCAAATTTGCCTGACCTAAAATACCCCCGGGAAACCCCGGGGAAATTTTCAAAAACAAATTTCTACATAATGACACCGGGCCCGAAATTGCGACCGATACGGTCGCCAATGCGACTAACATTTCACCCTTGGCGACTAAAAATTCTGGTTTAGTCGCCATTTTGGCGACTACATTTCTTTGTGTTGACGATGAATAATGGTCATTTTCTCAAACATTTTGTCCTTCCAGAAAGTTATATCGGAAGATCTTTGCTTCTAAAACATTCAAACTGAGAAAAGAAGTCAATCCATCCTTTTCCTTTGCTGTATAAAAAGATTCTGTCACATCGGAAAACTTGCAAACAGCTGATCGGCTTTTACTTGGGGTAGAAGAGCACAGAACGCGTCATCAGAATGGAATGAGTCAAAAGCAAAATTAGTCATAATTTAGGCAGAGCAGAGATAATGTATGTAAAATAAGTAAATAATTTGGTAACGGACCTCACTCATTCCCTATCTGGAAGCGCGGAAATGTGGAAATCTGGCAATGAACACTTAAAACTCAATATGAAACAACCGTCTATCTCTGGAAGCGTGGAAATGTGGAAATGTGGAAATCTGGCAATGAATACTTAATACTTAATATGAAACAACCGTCTATCTATGGAAGCGTGGAAATGTGGAAATGTGGAAATCTGGCAATGAATACTTAATACTTAATATGAAACAACCGTCTATCTATGGAAGCGTGGAAATGTGGAAATGTGGAAATCTGGCAATGAACACTTAATACTTAATATGAAACAACCGCCTATCTCTGGAAGCGTGGAAATGTGGAAATGTGGAAATCTGGCAATGAATACTTAATACTTAATATGAAACAACCGTCTATCTCTGGAAGCGTGGAAATGTGGAAATGTGGAAATCTGGCAATGAATACTTAATACTTAATATGAAACACCGCCTATCTCTGGAAGCGTGGAAATGTGGAAATGTGGAAATCTCGCAATGAACACTTAATACTTAATATGAAACAAGCGTCTATCTCTGGAAGCGTGGAAATGTGGAAATGTGGAAATCTGGCAATGAATACTTAATAAACAACCGTCTATCTCTGGAAGCGTGGAAATGTGGAAATGTGGAAATCTGGCAATGAACACTTAATACTTAATATGAAACAACCGTCTATCTCTGGAAGCGTGGAAATGTGGAAATCTGGCAATGAACACTTAATACTTAATATGAAACAACCGTCTATCTCTGGAAGCGTGGAAATGTGGAAATCTGGCAATGAATACTTAATACTTAATATGAAACAACTGTCTATCTCTGGAAGCGTGGAAATGTGGAAATGTGGAAATGTGGAAATCTGGATATGAACACTTAATACTTAATATGAAACAACCGTCTATCTCTGGAAGCGTGGAAATGTGGAAATCTGGCAATGAACCCTTAATACTTAATATGAAACAACTGTCTATCTCTGGAAGCGTGGAAATGTGGAAATCTGGATATGAACACTTAATACTTAATATGAAACAACCGTCTATCTCTGGAAGCGTGGAAATGTGGAAATGTGGAAATCTGGCAATGAACACTTAATACTTAATATGAAACAACCGTCTATCTCTAGAAGCGTGGAAATGTGGAAATGTGGAAATGTGGAAATCTGGCAATGAACACTTAATACTTAATATGAAACAACCGCCTATCTCTGGAAGCGTGGAAATGTGGAAATCTGGCAATGAACACTTAATACTTAATATGAAACAACCGTCTATCTCTGGAAGCGTGGAAATGTGGAAATCTGGAAATCTGGCAATGAATACTTAATATCAAACAACTGTCTATCTCTGGAAGCGTGGAAATGTGGAATAATAATTTCAGGGGGTGGAATATGTAGGTGTGTAATCCAGTGGGTTTTGATTCGTGACTTCTGATCAAGAACATACTGTCCCGTGTCACTGAAGAAATTTTCTAGAACAGCTACCTAGAGCATGTTTTGAATGCATGACATCTTCTCCAGTGCACATATTTGAATTTATAACCATTTTGAGCATAAAGTATTTGCCCTTTATTCAGACCATCATTGTTCATCGCTATGTGTTATTATTTTGATCTCAAAAGGTTAAAGCTAAAAACACCTCTTAACAAATTGTCTATATACAATAATGCATGCTTTTTCAGAAAAGAAAAAGCATGCATTATTGTATATAGACAATTTGTTAAGAGGTGTTTTTAGCTTTAACCTTTTCAGAAGGGGGAAGAGTGGAATCTAATCTCGACTATCAGAAGTCACGAATCAAAACCCACTGGATTACACACCTACATATTCCACCCCCTGAAATTATTATTCCAGATTTCCACGCTTCCAGAGATAGACAGTAGTTTCATATTAAGTATTCATTGCCAGATTTCCACATTTCCACATTTCCACGCTTCCAGAGATAGACGGTTGTTTGATATTAAGTATTAAGTGTTCATTGCCAGATTTCCACATTTCCACATTTCCACGCTTCCAGAGATAGAAGGTTGTTTCATATTAAGTATTAAGTGTTCATTGCCAGATTTCCACATTTCCACATTTCCACGCTTCCAGAGATAGACGGTTGTTTCATATTAAGTATTAAGTATTCATTGCCAGATTTCCACATTTCCACGCTTCCAGAGATAGACGGTTGTTTGATATTAAGTATTAAGTGTTCATTGACAGATTTCCACATTTCCACATTTCCACGCTTCCAGAGATAGACGGTTGTTTCATATTGAGTTTTAAGTGTTCATTGCCAGATTTCCACATTTCCACATTTCCACGCTTCC